>CM054146.1:46783030-46848030 GCA_028751875.1 Rapana venosa | reverse complement strand
CACCCTCCGTCTCCTCTTTTCATCCGCAGTGACAACCCTCACGTGGACATCATGGGCGCCAACCTGTACGACCGCTACATCAAACAGAACGCCTCCAACACCACCAACAACAACACCACCGCCTTCGCCAGCAACAGCGACGAGGCCAGCAGCAGCGACGAGGGCTGCGTCCCTGGCCCCTTGCCCAGAGGGTCGGTGTCCTCCTCCCTGCCCTCCTCGCGCCTGATCCCCAGCAACGTGGAGCTGCACGACCAGACGGTGGAGCAGTGCCTCAGCATGCTGGTGGGCACCGGCGTCTACAAGCACGGCACGGAGCTGGAGCCCAAGGGACCTGACGGCCAGGTGGTCTACCACGGCCACAGGGACATCGCCCACGAGCCCAACCTGACCACGCCCCACAAATACGTGCTGGACGTTCACGACGGCATCGACTACATCCTGGCCAGGGAGGACATGATGTGACTGCCACCGGGGGGCAAGGTTTCTGTGCTTTTAGAACGTGGATTTCAGGTCGCTCCACTCCCCACCCTTCCAAGTTCATCCGAAAGACCTTGTGTCATCCACCGTCCTCTCCTCACAGCGTCTTGGAAGACTTATGGCTGAGCGGTCACATGAACAGATTTATGTACTAGCTTTTGGGTGGAGGGTGGGGGGGAGTCTCGCATTTTGCAGCTGTGATGATTGTCAAGGCTTTGGTTTGTGATTTTAAGAGCCGCAGCAGTTTTACTGTAGTGTAGTATTAACCCACTGTATGTGTAGATATTTTTGTTCATGACTGTGTTACTCATTGTAAGATGGGGCAAAAAAATGTCTTTCAGATCTGAAAACCCAATATTATTCCTATTTTACCACACCTCTGTATTAAGAACGCCTGTAGGATCAGGTGAAGAAATGGCTATTTAGATCTGGTAAGATTTGGTTGGGGGGTTGCTTTTTCACATATCTGCTTTAAAAAAAAAAGCATTTTCTGTTTTTACTTTAAACTTTCAAGTTCTGAAATCTGTTATACGCACAATCATTCATACTTGTATATCACGATTTGAAAATCGTCAGTAGATGTAGAAAGTAAGCTTGTAATATTGGAAACTGTATTTATAAACAAAGAGTGTACAGTCTTTTTTTTTCTTGAAGAATTCAAGTGTTTGGCATGGAAAATCTCTAGGGCTCATAAGAGGTGGATGTGTTTCCATTGGTGCTGAGTGGTGTTTGTTGTACATAATATACACACTGCATTCCAGCAACGGTTCTGCATGAATATTGACACGAGAATTGTTTAATGGACGAGAGAGGAATGAAGAATGATCATGTGTGTGTGTGTGGTGTGTGTGAGAGAGAGAGAGAGAGAGAGAGAGAGAGAGAGAGGAGAGAGAGAGAGAGAGAGAGAAGGAGAGAGAGGGGGGGGGGGGGGGGGGGGAGGGGGGGGGGGGAGAACATACTTTTGCTGATTGCGATGATTTTGAGGGGGAAAGAAGCTATTTGGATGTATGTAGCTGGATTGAACAAAACTGGATTTGCAGGGAATCATAGTTTTTCTCAGCGATTAGAATATGCTCATAAAGATTTAAGGAACTTCTGAAAATGCCAGTGTTTTCAGACAGGTACCAGACATTGCATTTCAATCTATAAAATATCTATTCTTGATCTGTAGAGTGATGGTTGATTCAGATTTTCCCATATAAGAACCAGATTCTTTCCATTCCATTTTCCTGCTTTACTGAGAAAAAGAGAGAGAGAGAGAGAGAGAGAGAGAGAGAGAGAGAGAGAGAGAGAGAGAGAGAGAAATTCCCAGTTGATGTTCCTCCTTCAACTTATAAGCCATTGGTGCCAAATGTTGTACATGACAGCAGTAAATTTTATTTTTCGTTAATGTAATGCTTATCTTATTTTTAAATGATTGTAATACTTACCTGCTTCTTTATTCCAGGACCTCTACCCTTGTTATCTTTTCCCTCCCCTGCCCCTGCTGTGCCCTTTTAGAAAAAGAATCAAGCCTATGTTGTATGATCCTTTTTTTATCACTAGACGAATCCAGCGTAAACAGATCAAAAGCCTGATAGTTTGCCAGATGTCTGTCGGTGTGTAACACAATTTCTTATTCTTTCTTCATTAATTTCTACGTTGTCAAATCAGTGGTAAACGGAAGGTAGAGATAACGTTATTAGTCTTGATGTGTGCTGTAAAAGTAAAGACAGGATTATGAAACTAATGCATTGTGCTTTCGCATTCTTTAAGAGGGAGTTTTTGAAAAAGTTGATTCAGACATGTATGGGTATAACGGTTTATGGTCGTGAGAAGGTAATTTAGTGCGGAAGTAATAGTGAAACTAATATTTTGATCTGTGTCTGTGTACAAATGAAATAAAGAAAAAAATCATGCCAGCCGTTTAGCAAACTGATAGAGACAGTAGACTCCCAGTCTGTAGGTTGTGGGCTTGAAACCTATCAAAGGCATAATCATGTAATGCCCAAGGAATTTTTCGGGATCTGACCAGCTCCTGTTCTGAGATGCGTGTGTTGTGTGGTTTCAGAGGAAAGATTACAGAACCTCGGTTTGGTTTGTTGTTGTTGTGGTTCCTGTTGTTTTAACTCTAGATGTTAATTTGAAATGGTACGAATTGGAAGTGTTGCTCAAGTCAGCATAGCAAGTCATCAAGCCAGCACAGCAAGTGTCTGTATCTGTCGGGGCTGTTTGATGCTGCCATAAATCATTACTAAGTGAAATGCATGTGATAAGATTGTGTTAAAGTCCTTGGTGTATGGAGATTTATGGGGGAATGTGTGTGGATTGGCATGGTGATGATGACATAGCCAGACTGGTAGTTTGTTTTACTCCCTGTGTACCAGCAGCTAAGCTGTCATTGTCGCCATTGCCAATATGGGATCTTTGAAATAGAGGTTGCATATTGACAAAATTAAAGCTCAAATATTCTCCACTCAACATTCTTGATGTGAATGTCTTGTGGGGAAGTCACATAGATATATCTTGGTTTACGTCTGTGAGTTGAGTCGAAAAAATTGAAAGAGAATCTTTAAGCTATCCTCACAAAACACAGTTTATTTTGAAAGAATTTAGATGATTTAAAATACCCCCCCAAAACGCAACTGATTGTTAGGAATTAAAGTAATAACACTACTATGTTTATTATTATGGTTTATAATGCGTAATTCTCCAGTAATAATGACAAAGTGTTGTTACTTCTTATAGGCCTATTATTTTATCACCTGTTGTCTTTTTAAGAGATAATTGAATCATTGTGTGGTTTTCTTTGCCAGTGTACCATTCTTCTCTCCAATGACTTTGGAAAACAAATGTCAAATTTCTAATGCCTTTTTTTTTTTTGGCATGTTAATTCATAAATAAACTTTGAACAAAACTGTGTGTGTTTATGTGTACACTGTGTGTTCTGAGCACATGCGTGGGCGAGTGTGTGAGGAAGAGACAAAAGTGCAGGCTATCTGTGCTGTGTGGAGATTGCTGTGGGCAGTCTCTGGTGGACTGTAGGCAAGCTGGTGTGGTGGTCTCTCCAACCTAATGAGTATTGCTGCAGTCTCTAAGGGTGCAACTCTACAGGCATTCTCTGCCTTGGGGAGATGGTTACAGTAGAAATTTGAGGATAATTTGCAAGCAGTATTATGTTATGTGCTGTGGAGACACCTTGGAGGGAACAGGTCTGTCATCCACTTTATGCAGGAGACTGTGAATATGACTTACTCTGCATGTGAATGTTTACTCTGCATGTGTGCTCATCTCCCAACCATGCACCACACCACACCACACCACACTCCAAAGGGTGGCCATGAACAAGAAACAACTCTTTCTTCATTTTATTAAAAATCTCATCCATTCTGGTTACATCTGCCCATTTGTGAAAACTTTAAGAGTTGGTCACTATAGATATAACCAATCCTTTATAGAACAGGATACAACCACAGTCAACAATGATTGGATGTGAAAGGATGGACTGGATAATGGTCTGTTCGCACATGAATCGGTTATGCACAGTGACTTGTGAGGGGGTTATGAAATCACATCACTCTCTGAGTGCAATGTAAACTGTTTGCAGAAGCTGCTTTCTTGAAAAAGTGGAGAGGTTGAAACTACAGTTTTCTGATCTTGAAGGTTCAGGATGCTGGTTCGAAATCTCAGTGGCACCTAGTGGATTGTTTCAGTCTGGTCAACTTGTGCAGACCTGCTAGTGCCTAGTTTGCACAACAGATTGGTTGGCTTTTGGTGGGTTGCAGCTAGCCATGTTGCCATTTGGGATCATGCAGTTGGGTCAAGAATCTGGTGGTGTTTTCTAACATACTGTGTAGCATATATAGCATATTTCATACATACGGTACCATTGTGTTTGGTAGATATGGTGTAAAATGTATGGAATATTTCATACATATGATACTACTGTGTTTCCTGACATGGTGTAGGATATAAGGAATATTTCAGACACATGATACTACTGTGTTTCCTGACATGGTGTAGGATATAAGGAATATTTCAGACACATGGTACTACTGTGTTTCCTGACATATGGTGTAGGATATAAGGAATATTTCAGACATATGATACTACTGTGTTTCCTGACATATGGTGTAGGATATAAGGAATATTTCAGACACATGGTACTACTGTGTTTCCTGACATATGGTGTAGGATATAAGGAATATTTCAGACACATGCACCACTGTGTTTTCTGACATATGGTGTAGGATATAAGGAATATTTCAGACACATGGTACCACTGTGTTTTCTGACATATGGTGTAGCATATATATGTATGGAATATTTCATACACATGCACCACTGTGTTTTCTGACATATGGTGTAGCATATATATGTATGGAATATTTCATACACATGGCACCACAACAGATAACCTAAACATGAACTGGAAATCTACTTCACTTGTGAATCACATATCTATAGTCGGTAGATGACTCTGCTTGTAATGAATGTTTACACACTACATCAAGATAAAAAGTGTGCTGTGACAGTGTGTATAACACACTTTCCTCACTTCACACCTAAGCCACTCACACCACTTGCAGTTTGATTGTCCATGTTCAACTTTTCTTTTTTCCTCTCTCCATTATTCTGCCAGCTGCAGTTGTGCATGTGGATTCTCAGGAGTGCAGTATGTTTCATGATATACTGTTTCTGCTTTTATCTCCAAAGGGCATATTTCAGAGAGTATCAACTAGTTGTCACCTGAAGAGCTAGCTAGTGCTTTTCAATCTGTGCAGCAGAACCCAGGCTGTTCTGTTACAGTCTGTCAAAACAGTTTGATCACAGGGTCTGTTATCAATGCAAAACAGCCTTTATGAACTCATTTAACTGGAGACCGACAGTAAATGTCACCTACTGAGTTAACTACCGCCCCTGCCCCCCCCCCCCCCCCCCCAAAATTTTTCAATTACCCTAGGTTTGAAAGATAAGAGGCCTGGCAATGCTGGCCACACCAAAGTCCACAATGCATTTTTTTTCTTGATCTAGTTTGGAACCCAAACTAAATCATGAATAAATACCTGTATGTATGTATATACCACCGGGATTGGTTGACACTAGAAATGAAACTGTCTCAATGACAGTCACCAGGATATGACAAGCTATACAACTGAGATGTGAACAAGGCATCAAATGATACCAACTACAAATGCAGGGGGAAGAAAAAGCTAAGGTACTTTGAACTACCTCCTGTACCAACTCCAGTGCTCCTACTCCCATGCTGCTCAACTTCATCTCACTACAGAACTATTAGCTCTAACCCCCCCCCCCCCAACAATCAGACATTCAGCTGAGCTCCCATGAGA
The DNA here is from genome assembly GCA_028751875.1 of Rapana venosa. Lineage (NCBI taxonomy): Eukaryota > Metazoa > Mollusca > Gastropoda > Neogastropoda > Muricidae > Rapana > Rapana venosa. The sequence goes on along the minus strand of CM054146.1, from coordinate 46,842,223 downwards.
CAACTTCCAACAGGTCTTGTACTGCTGCAGAATTGCCTCAGTGGTATTCACCAGTGTCAGAATGTTGCCATCCCTGCTACATGGAAGTACACTATGCTCTGTACCGAACCAAGAAAGGAAACTTGACCCCTGAGGATCAGACATCTAGAACAAGATGAGAAAGCTTGAATGGCGAGTAGAATCTTTGACTGAATACACACATAACCGACATCTACAACAATATGGGAGTTTAAAATGGCCAGCGCAAGTCCTCCACTGGTCACACCTTGCATAGTGCCATCTAGAATAAAAAATATGCCATTCTGCCTATAAATCTGAGGAGTATTATAGTCTAAAAGTATGATGATGGTATAGAAACCTATGACCATATCTATAAAATCTGGCTTGTCTGGTACACTACCCCCTAAAAAACCAAACCAAACCCTCTGCTTGGCATGTATCAAAACAATGGAACAGCGCTAGTCACAGAAGCAGGGGTGCAAGAACTTGGCTAAAGACACCCTGTGCGCTGCAAATGTTTAGGAACATCTGATGTGGCATAATGGTTGTCAACAACTCTAATGCTTAGTTGTGTCATGCGTTGCATACCTTTGCTATGTACCCTATTTTCCGGGTTAGGTGAAGCACTTCTAAGCCATACCACCAGAATTTAAAAAATCAGTCGCATCTTCCTCCTGGCTCTGTTTAGTCTCAGATGGCGATATGTGTCCAGTGCTTGCAGGCCTCTTTCGATCGGTGGCCTAACGGCAGCCCAAATTCCACAGCACCTTGTGTGGATTTTGTTCCAAGAATAACAGAAAACCAGTCTGGGTGTGGCTGTAAAGAAGTCGGGTTGAGAGGATGGGAGGTGTAGGTTCTTTAGAATGACATGGAAGAGAGGCAGGAGATTTTGTTTTTTTGTTTTTTTTTAAGATGCTTTCAACATTTACACATACTCACGCATAGTAGGTCATACGAAGTTTTTCATGACATAATTGCATAGACATAATAACATTCACAAATTAGCGCAATACAGCACTGCTATGTCACTACCGGTATGTATGTACAAGTTCAGAGCTCTCCAGTGTCTCCGGTCCCATAATGTCATGTTTTGTACACTGGTCCTCCTGACACAAGACATGACAGCAGTGCGCCGGCTCTCCACAAGAAATGACAGTGTCCAGCCTTGCAGGTCATCTTGGGCCGCCGGCAACCATTCCGGCAGGCACAAGGTTCACAGCACTGCTGAAGGCTTTGCTCATGCCTCCTGGTTGCCACTGCTATACACGTTGAAGGCAATAATGATACAATCATCGTTAGTCCTCTTACACTGGTTACTTACAGGTTTCTTTAAATAATCACTGGCATATGCGAGGCGAGGCTACAACATAACATAGTATCAAAACATAGTAGCACACCACACTGTGCGCGATTTCCTGAAGAAAAAATGAGCTGTTATATATATATATATATATACACACACACATCGCTCCCTTCTTCAGCGCAGAGACTGTTCTGAACAGAGTGCAGTAGGGTAGCCAGCAGAGAGTGCACCACAGGACGTGTGTGCCGACAGTCAGCCCTGCTTCAGGTGTCATGGGTCTGGTGTTCGTGTGTACAGCCACATGTTGGCCATCATATAGTGGTGATAGTGGTAGAGTGGAGGTAGATGTTGGTTTAGTCACTGCGGCTTCAAACTGGACAGCGGTCTTCAGGGTTGGTCACTGCGGCTTCAAACTGGACAGTGGTCTTCAGACTGGTTTTTCCTGCAGCAGTTTAGACAGTGACCCGCTGCTCACAAGCTGTCCCGACTCCTCTTCCAGCCTGAAATGAGACATGTGGGAGGTGAGACATCAGCAAGCTGACAAGATGTACATCTGAAGGTGAATGGATTGGATCACTTTTATTCCTATGTACTCATGTTTTCTCAGTAGCACTCCATCACAAAGTGATGTGCTATTTATTTATTTATTTATTCTTTTATATCGAGGATAATGGAATAAGCACTCAGGTGCTTTTTTACATCCAGTTCCCGTGTGTATGCGGTTTTGTACATTTTGTTATCTGTTTCCACCGGCACACAATGGCCTACTCTTTCGAAAAGCGGAACAGGATTTAATGTGTGTGCAAGATGTTCTACATGTGTTTGAACACGAGGCCTCGGTTTATAGTCTCATCCGAAGCTTGTTTTAGTCTTTTTTGGATAAACAGTCAACGGTGTCTGCTTGCACGCCTTGGCTTCAGAACAGTCCCCCAGTTCACCCAGCTGTAAATGGGTACATGCCTGTTTTAGGGTCAGGGAAGATAAAGCAGCAAAGAAGAGGAGATGGGCGCCGCCCTCAATATGCTGGCCCCTGGAGAAGTTGAGGTCTCTGACACCTTTGCTTCCCAACGGCCGCATAGGTTATGGGAACACCACCAAAGTGGTGTCCAGTCAACAGCTACCCAAGCTGCCAGGACAATGCATTTCTCTTGACAAGTGTTCAGGTCATCTCCACGATGGTGCAACATCAAGTGAACACTGGGTCCCAAAGGAAGCGACACTGGGTGTTTGCAGGCTTTGCGTCCTTTCTCTGCTTTGCCCCATCCAGCAGTCCCCTTAGGAAGGAAGGCCACCAGCCAGAAAGGCCTCTCTGTGTTGCTGCTGCAGCTCCTTACTGATGGTGATGATGGTGATGGTGATGGTGATGATGATGGTGATGATGATGATGGTGGTGATGATGATGATGATGATGGTAGTGATGATGATGATGATGATGACAGCCCAGCTGTGGTCCTCACCACAGAAGTGCATGGGCAACACGTCACCATGAGGTGAGACATGGGGGCCACCACTGACGCTACAGAAGTGCACAAGCCTTCAGACTTCACAGGCACATCTTCCTGTCCTAATGCTCAAGTCTCGAGAAACCCTGTGACTGATGATGGCACCCGGAACCCGTAACAAACAACATCCTCCCCTTCTCACAGAAACATAGGAAATAAGGCACAGCTGCACTCTCCCTCAACGCCCTTCCCTGTTCTAAAGTCTCCTCTCTCCACCAGCATGCGCAGTTCATAAAATGGTGTTGGATCTCTCAAAGCCCTCCATAATCAACCGTTCTGTCGTGTCGCTCTCTGTGAAGTTGATGCTAGGGGTTTTCAAGTTTGAAATTCAACTTCCCACAGCAGTAAAGAAAATACAACCCCAAAAAGCATGACTGCATTCTCTCGCAGGCCTTTCTAGCATTCCAACTTTTTGTGCGAACACGTGAAGTCATCTATTCTGAAGTTCAAGTTTGCACTTCCCACACAGCAGTGAAAAATACTTCAATTCAATCTGTGTAGCAACATCCTCCTCCCACGCCCCTTGGCCCGTTTCAGTCTAACAAGTTACTTCTCCCCACCTGCCACTATGGTTCTGTTCTTTATACAGGCAGCAAGACTGCCTATTTGACAACCCACTTCACTTTCCACCTTCTTCTTCTTCCTTTTTTGTCATGTTTCTCCCAGGGGAGGTTTGACATTGATGAGCCTTCTCCACCTCTCTCTCTGTTTCCACCAATGCAATGAAATTACAGCTGAACATTGTGTTTACTAGCATGCTTTTCCTCCACTTCACAAATCCTCCCGTTTCGTCTCAGAACTGTACCTACTTTCAACGGCCGACAGCCCATCACCCTGCCAAAGTGTATAACCTCTGAGTGTGTGTGTGCGTGTGTGTGTGTGTACACATGTGAATTTGTTTAAACTATTAATTGTTATTTGTTGCATGGCTGTATAAGAATGGGTTGAATGCAAGAGCTTTGATTTGTCTTTACAAGATATAGTGCTATACAAATTTTATTTATTATTATAAATCCCCCCCCCCCCCCCCCGGAAATCATGACATTTAGCTACTGCACTCACTAGTCCTAGTACCTCCCCCTATCAAAAATAGTGTACATGCCACACGCTTCAGCTATGACAGGTAGATAGAAGGCATTTTTGCCAAGTTGCCCTCTAGTTCAGTTCAACTTTACCTCCTCATGATGTTCATGTTCTCCATGAAGAGGCTCAGAAGACTTTCGCTTTCCTCTCTCAAAGACTGGATGCTGCAAAAAATCAACATCAAGACATTATTACCACACACGATCTGTGTGTACAGCAACAGAGGAAAAAAGTGCCGAGTTATGCGTCTTTCTTAGGAATGGAAAGGGGTTCGAAAACAAAAGATAGAAAAATCTCAAACCGAAACTGGTACTGCACACTTACTTTTCTGGAATACTGAACTACTACATGCATCAGTCAACTTCAGCTCTCGACTAGGGTTTCAACAACAACAACAAAAAAAGGAGGAAGGGGGGGGGGGGGGGGGGGGGGGGGGGGGGTGCTACAGGTTATCACTTAAAACCATGTCAAAAAATGTTTTCAAATGAGCCTCTGATTGCAATCGGCTATAGACCCCCCCCCCCCTTCCCCCCCCAACAGGTAGACTGGTTCTGCACTACTTTAATTCCAAGTCATGCTGGATTCAACTGTCATTTTGTCCTCATTCCTCGGCTAGAGTTTTTACATATGCCACCGTTTCTGCCCACCATGAAGGTAGCCGCATTCCGACCTCTGGGAAAAAGGATTAAACTTAAAAGAGTTTGACTGATCGTACTCCCTTTCATAAAGCTGTATGCACGCACCGGATCGATCATGCATGTTACACATCCCAACTGCAAAAACAACTTACCAAGCAATCTCTCGAACAATATTCACTCCATGCATGGTAGACAAGACAGAGAGACATACATACACGGGCAAAAACAAACAAAAAATCCAATATAGGGTCAGGGAAGGTAAAGCAGCGAGGAAGAGGAGATGGGAGCTGTACTCAATATTGAAACGTTGAGGTCTCTGATGCCTCGCTCCCCTATGACCACACAGGGTAAGGGACACCTTTACTTAGACACCACACACACACACACACACACACACACACACAGGGTATGGGACACCTTCATCTTTACTTAGACACCACACACACACACACAGGGTATGGGACACCTTCACCTTTACTTAGACACCACAACTTATAAGCAACCTACTAAACTTATACTAAACGTTAAATACTTCATAAATCTTCTGCGTTTAAGAGGAATCCATGTTTCCTTTTGCTGGATACCTTCACATATAGGATTATTTTCTAATGAGTGGGCTGATCGGGCTGCGAAGAAAGGTGCACGTAATGAAAAGGGGTCTATAGTACTGCATGTCCCTCTATCCATTGCAGAGGCGTATCGGTTGTTAGAAGAAGCATCCTTAAACAAATTTATAGAAAAGCATCAGCAAAATAATCCGTTTTCACATTCAACTCCCAGTAGTAATAGAGTAGTTGAATACATTGATCACTTAGAGATTCATACAAATGCTGTAAAGGAAAGACAACTCAAGGCATTATTTTTCAGGATAAGACTAAATGCATTCATGACCAAATTCAGCAAGGATGTTAAATGTTTATGTGGTGAATATATTTCAAATACCCATGTCATACTTGAATGTGAGAAGTTAAAACCTCATCTCCCTGCCTTTTCTGAGAATTCCATTGAAGAAGTTTTGAACAATGTTAAGTTAACAATTGACATTGCCAAAGGTTTATTGTTAAGTCCTATAGGGCATTTGTTGTAGTTCTTTTTTACTTTCAATTTTTATTATTATTTTTTTATTATTATTATTTTTTAAAATTTCTGTTCCTTATCTGTTCATGTTAAGATAACTATTATTTGTGTGTTGGTTATTATTATTTTGTACACACATGAGCACGCACACGCATGCATGCAGGGACACACACACACGCACATGCACTTACACAAAGTAGATCTCCCCCACCCCCTCTCTCTCTCCTCCCCTCCCCCCTTTTCTCTCTCTCTCTCTCTCTCTCTCTCTCTCTCTCTCTCTCTCTCTCTCTCGCTCGCTCGCTCGCTCGCTCTCGTATTCAGTCTCCTATTTTAGGTTTGTCTGGTATCACTTTAAGTGGAAAGACGTTAAAATTGAAGACTTACTTACTTACTTACTTAGACACCACACCACACAACACACACACACACACACAGGGTATGGGACACCTTCACCTTTACTTAGACACCACACACACACACACACACACACACACACACACGCACACACACACACAGGGTATGGGACACCTTTACCTTTACTTAGACACCACACACACACACACACCACACACACACTTACACATACACACACACACAGGGTATGGGATACCTTCACCATTACTTAGACACCACACACACACACACACACACACAGGGTATGGGATACCTTCACCTTTATTTAGACACCACACACACACACACACACACACACACAGGGTATGGGATACCTTCACCTTTACTTAAGACACCACACACACACACACACACACACACACAGGGTATGGGATTGTATGTTTGTCCGTCGTGTCCGACGATGACCTCCAAAACAGCAAGAGGAGGCAGCCGCTGTTTCGGAAATTGGGCAGAAATTTGATTATAGTGGAGATGCCTTGCCCACACAGTACATCCCCACTCTCTTGGCCAAGTGGGCATAAGGACAGTCAGCGTTGGAGATGTTCTCCAAAGGCCAACCAGCCCCCAGGGCTGCAGCACATTTATAAGGACTGTGAATCAAGCCTCCTAGTCAGAGAGTCATAGTCGATCACTAAACCTTTACTTAGACACCACACACACACACACACAGAGACAAGGGATGGGGTCAAAAACCAACACCACCCACTCTTCTCTAATGGACCTGGACTCCAGACCCTCTTGCACTGACGGGCGACCGGTCAGTTCCGCTAGGTGGACACTGGAGGCTGCTGCTGCCCCTGCTGTGGCCGTGGTCTTGGTGGTGGTGGTGGTGGAGGAGGAGGACACCGACGTTCCTAAGCCCTCGTCCACACTGGGCTGCTGCTGCTTATGCTGTTGTTGTTGTTGTTGTTGTTGCTGTTGTTGTTGCTGCTGTCGTTGTTGCTGCTGCTGCTGTTGCTGCTGTTCATACTGTTCTTGCAAGTACTTGACCTCTTCCTGGCACTTGCTTTCAAGCTGTGTGGCACATGGATATGAAAAGTTGTTATTATTATTAGTATCATTATTATAATTTTTATCTTATTTTGTCAAACTTGGATTTCAAGTTTTTCTTTGTGTGTGTGTGTGTGTGTGTGTGCGAGTGTGTTATTGGTTCTGTTTCTTTTCAAACTGGATGTTTCCTCCTTACTTTCATTGGTTCAACCTTTTTCCTACTGGTAACCGGCTATAGAGTAACCAACCATCCACTAACCCTTCCCTCTGTATCACCCACTAACTGGGTTACAATAGCATACAAATGTGCACAGTGCACGTGTACTGGGGAAAAGGGATTCTCTCCCTTAATGTAGGGATAGTGTCCCCCTAAAAAAAGTGTCTTGATAAACTTTTTAATGAATATTTCTTTTTTGCTTCCTTGATCAGAGTTCTGCATGCATTCGCGCGCAGGACTCGGTTTATAGTCGTGTCCAAGGGAGAGAAGCTGGTACTGATGTTAACTGTAGGAGGGGAAAATCCCTTCAATGCTGGTGGCTGGAACCTGCGCTGTCACACTGTGAGTCCAACGCACTGACCGCTCAGCTATCCTGCCCCCTGACCATGAATCAACAGTTCAATTGTACTCCTTATCAGCATGCATTTTTTGGTTGTTTGCTTTCAATATTGACTATGATTAGCACTGACCAAGTGCGGTCAGTTCCTGCTATCATTGGCACCAGCTGGCCCCAGCTAGGCTGAGATGGGATGGAATGGATAGCAGCTGAGTGTAATAGAAAGTGGGGGGGAAACTGACACCCATGCCCTAACTCATTTAAAAGACTCCAATCTACGTCCTTTCTGCAAGGAATCCAATGTGCTACCACCCACTGCACTACAGCAGCTTCAGACACAACAACTGTGCATTAAACCACTGTGCACACAATGTACTCAGAAACAACACTGGCCTTCAGACTTTCAGACAAGTCTCACACGACAGACAGACTGACAGAATGTGTCCCCACACACTCCCAGACTTACAGACAAGTCTCACACAACAGACAGACTGACATAATCTGCCCCAACACTCCCAGACTTTCAGACAAGTCTCACACAACAGACAGACTGACAGCATGTGTCCCCACACACTCCCAGACTTACAGACAAGTCTCACACAACAGACAGACTGACATAATCTGCCCCAACACTCCCAGACTTTCAGACAAGTCTCGCACGACAGACAGACTGACAGCATGTGTCCCCACACACTCCCAGGCACCAACTCACCTTGTCCAGACGACGGCTGAGCAGCTGTTGACAGTTGATGACGCTCTCGTTGTTTTTCTCCACCTTGATGATGCGGGACAGTGTTTTCACCAACAACCTGGAACACATACCCACACGTCACTGGACGGAAACGTTTTGCAGACCAGAGAGTGGGTTTTGTTGTTGTTGTACAACTATAGCCAGTACACAAACTGAAGAATGGGGGTGGAGATGCGAAGGTAGATGCTTGACACATCATCCGGGACAAAACAGCTACTAAAGACTTTTCTTGCCTAAAAAGTGCTGCCAAATCTTTAAAAAAACTTGTTATCATTTTTTTTTCTTTCAGTTCTGCTATCTGTTACCTAAAACTCTCGAAGTTGTCTCTGGTACTGTGGCTTATGGAGTAAACTGAATATTTACAAAGATAATAATACATACAAATTCAAAATTCACTCCTGAATCAAGCTGGCAAAGAAAAAAAACAAACTATCTGCTTTAATAAGACATGCTCCAGCAGAGCTTACCTGGAAAAAAAAAAAAGACATGCACTTAAATAATCACAAACGCTTTGGCGAAGATGACGGGAGAAGACAAGAGAAAAGCACCGCCACTGACCCAGCAAAGTGGAAGGCCTGTTTGTGCAGATGGTCGCGGGCAGGCACACAGTGTCCCGTCAGGATGGACAACATCCGCAAGCAGTGCTCCTGCAGTTTTTGCCTGCACACATGCAGCACATCCAGAGTTTTACTCTTCTAGTTCTACGCCGCTAGATACAACAGTCTCTTTAGCACTGAGACTTGGTTTAAACAGAATTTATTCATGAAAAGTGTCACAAAAATAGGCGCATACCTTGACAGGACAACAAGTAAACTATAAAAGTCCTGTCATATTCACATGTACACACGTTGTGACGGATGACTTCGCATTGCAACAGATGACTGACACATGGTATAATATCACCGACAGTTGCATATATTTTAAAGTGATTTGAAAAAATCTAATGAAAACAATCGTTTCAATTGGACATGTGACACACCAACAAGCCATCTGTTTGAAACTGTTCAAAAGATGTATACAAAAATAAAGGATTGCAAAAATAGATTAATAAAGTCATCAAGCATAATAATAGCAATAATACTGAGACTTTAAGCGTATATTATATTAAAAGTAGCACTCCACATAAAAACACACCACAGGAAATGACTTCAAAATCAAATCCTGGGATGGACTGTTAAGACCACACTAGCCACTGAAATGAAAACAGTTGACCGCCAGCATCACAAGGTATCACCTTTGCCACAGCCACCTCACCTGGTGTTGGCACCTACTGCATGAAAAGTTGGATCCAGGTCAGCTGGTATATGGACTTGCAAGTGCCTTTGTCCTGTGTATGCGTGCATGTCATGAAAAACAGATCTACCCAAGACCCCATACTTGTATCAGCCAACATATGATGAATACCAAACCAAAAACTGTGGAATATGTCCTGAGGACCATCTAGTAGCCTATACTGGGATATGCATGATCACATTCAAGAGCAGAGAGCAAGTCCTTGCAGTTCATTTGCCAGAGATAACTAGGGAAAAACAAGAAGATGTTTACGGTCAGACTGATATGTCTGTTCCCCCCCCCCCCCCCCCACCCTCCTCAAACCATGACTGGAAAGAGGCAGACAGTTGATGCTTACAACTGGAGAGAGATGAACAAATGGAAAGAATGCAGTGCCTGTGCATTATTTACACAAGTATTTGTGTAATAAATCCACTTCTCTCCCTCTTTTTGTGTCTACAAGTACATGCACACATGTGGGTGAGTGTGTGTACATGCTTTTACAGGCATCAAGCGCAAAGCGTGTATGTATGCATGCATGCAATGAAGACTTGTAGAAAGGTGAAATGTACACACGGACAAAAACGGATTATACCGATACAGGTGACTAAGGCTGTAAGACTGAACTTCTGATCTGACCAAAAAGCCCAATGTACCTTGGCTTTGTCCCAAAGAACATCAAAGCATCAGCTTTAAGTCCCATTTAAAAACCAAAAGCGTGCGCGCACACACACACACATGCACGCGCATACACACACACACAGGTGCAAACACCAAACGGACAGCCTCCCTCACCTTTCAAAACGATGGATGTTTTCATCATGAGCTGTCATCTGGTTCTTGACACTTTTGTCACGGCGAAAACGATTCTGGATGTTGACGATGACCGACAAGTGATGCTCCACCTTGCTTGTGCTGCACAGGCAACGAGACACCTTTAATTATGCATGTTAACAGTCACTGCAGCAGAGTTTTCTAAAGACAGTCCTTTGATTCATCGCCGGCCAACAGAGGTAACCCGGCAAACCAAGCTGTATGGCCCACAAGAGGAACCAGAAAGGACTTGCATTTATAGGCATCATTTACATTCATTGTAGCTTAGTATGCTACAGACAGTTCTATGATTCTTTGCTGGCCGACGGAGAGATAACCCTGCAAACCAAGCTGTGCAGCCCAAGAGAGGAGCTGGAAAGGACTTGCCATTATTTTCCTCAGACACATATGATGGTGTGATTAGTGAACGAGAGAAGAAGACTCTTGTATGAATGGTGGATGAAGCTTTGTCAGGTGTGCATGACAAGAGTGTTTAACAGGCGTGTGATTTAACGGGCAAGCATGATGTTACAATATTCCTTGCAGGATTCCATTTGCTGTCTGATCCAAAGGGCTTTTCAAGGGAGTGGAGTCAGTATCAATGTAGGCTTCAGGTAGAAATAAAAAATCCTCTAAAATCCACACCTTCATGGAAAATCCAATCCGCATCCTCAGATACCATCTGATTACAATCTCACCGCACCTATCCCGTAGTCCTTTAGTTCGTGGAGACACTAATGAAGATTTTGCAACCAGCTTCCTCCACTCCCTGTGGTCCTCTGCTTTCCATAGCAAATCGTTCCTCTCAAGGCCAGTCCACTCTCTGATGCTGTCTTCCCATCATTTTCTCTGTCTGCCTCTTCATCTCCCTCCTTGTACTGTTCCCTGTAGGACAGTCTTGGCCAGTCCAAGTGTTCGTGTGACGTGCCCGAACCACTTTAGTTTCTGTCTTTTCACTGAAGTCAAGAGCTCTTCATATGGTCCGATGGCGTTTTTAATTCTGGCCTTCACTTCCTCATTAGTGATGTGGTCTCTGTTCGAGATACCAATACAACACTCAAAACTACTGCACTGCTCCGCGCCCCCACAACACATCATCACACCTCTCTTTTTCTTTACAAAGACACTTGCCTTAATTTAGTCCAAAACCAAAACGAAACACCAACCAGCTATTGCTTTAATTTTCCCTATTAAAAAAAAGAAGAACCTAAAACACTCCCCCCCCTCCTCCTCCTAAACAACAACAATAAAGACCCAAAAAATCCCCAAACAAACCCCACAGCCAAAAGAGAACTTTCCCCAAACTGACCATGAACAGGTTTCGCATTGCTCTGCCCACTGGGCGGCATGCGGCCTGGCTTCGTCCAGCTTTTCCTGCAAGCCTCTCCGGTATTTCTGGATCTCATCCACTCTCTCCTCCGCTTTGGTGTGCACCTGTACACGGCAAGAAGTGAAACAACACACCCTACAATGATCACTGTTAGCACACACACACACAGACACACACACACACTTGCACACACACTCTCCACACACACACACACACACACACACTTACACACACACACTCTCACACATACACTTACACACACACACACTTACACACACCCACACTTACACACACACACACACACTTACACACACACACACAAAAAGACACAGGGAGGATGGGATAGCCTGATGGTTAAGAGTATGTGCTTGTGATCTGCACACCCAGGTTCGAATCTCTCGTTCAAGAGATTTTTTCCTCTGGAGTTAACGTCAGTGCAGACTCCACTCTCCCTGCAAAAGTCCTTCGGATGAGACTATAAACCGAGGTCCTGTGTATCAAAGCTCGCAGAACATCTTGCACACACGTTAAAATCCTTTCGCTTTTCGGAAGAGTAGGCCATTGTGTGCCAGTAGGAATGGATGACAAAATTGACAAAACTGCATACACACGGGGACTGGATGTAAAAAAAAGCACATCAGTGCTTATTCCATTATCCTCAAAAGATAATAATAATAATAATACCTTTTGTGTGAGTGCGTGTGGGGGAAGAGGGGATGGAAGGATGGATGGATGGATGGATGTGGTGGGCAGAGGGAGGGAGAGTACAACACAGAAGACATGAGCGGCACATCTGAGAATTCTCGTGTGCCGGTTCCGCAACTTGCTGACTACGTATAGCAGCCACCGATGCAAGCCTTGTGCATCAGCTACACACTCCCCCCCCCCCCCCCCCCCCCCCCCTGTGGGGATGCCAGGGGCCTGTCACTACAAACAGCATCCTCACCTTCTGGAAATCCTGTGCTAGAAATTCCCTCTTTTCTATCCCTCTCTTTGTTTCTGCCGCGTTACCTTTTCTTTCTGACATCTCCTTCTTGGTCTTATTTTCTGCCTGCTTGGTCCACTCTCCTGCCCTTCCCCCCCCCCCCCCCCCCAGAAAGGCTTAAAAGATAACGATTCTCTCTTACACCCAAGTCAGAAGCGCTGGACCTTCCTGACTTTGTCCAGGCGCTTAAAACGGCAGCCTGACGCACTTTCGCTCGTATGATAACCAACAATAATTGCTGTCTGACCCTTCAACGACAAAGAAGAAGAAGAAGAAGCAGCTGCAAAGAGTTCACCGTGACAACCGAGCCAACACAACAGCCTACAAGACAAAAACAGCCGAGCTGTCCCCCCCCACCTTCAGCAGGGTTTCGTCCTTGAGGAGGTCCCTGAAATAGGCGTGGGGCACGTGGCCCATGGTGGACAGCAGGATCTGGATGGACTTGACGCAGGCGTAGAAGAGGTCGAAGCGTTTCTTGGACTCCTGGATCTGCTGGTGCATGTGCTGCAACACCTCCCCAGCCAGCCGCAGCCGCCCTTCAATGTACATCCTGCCCACACACATCACGTATCTGTCTGTCTGTTTGACAAGATTCAGCGCTATATACTTACCCTACATTATTAATTTCAAACTAGGGCTTTCAATGTACATTCTGCCCACACACATCAGGGGTGTCTGTCTGTTGGTTTGTTTGACAAGATTCAGCGCTATATATACATAGCATACATTATTATTAGTAGTATTTCAAACTAGCGCTTTCAATGTACATTCTGCCCACACACATCTGGTGTATCTGTTTGACAAGATTCAGCGCTATATACATACCCTACATTATTATTGTTGTTGTTATTTCTAACTTGTGCTTTCAATGTATATTCTGCCCACACACATCAGGTATCTTGTTGGCCAAAAATAAGTTTTGTTCCTTTCTTAGATGAAAACTGTCGATTCAAACTAGCACTTTCAATGTGCATTCTGCCCACACACAGAGGCATCACATATGCTCTTAGCAAAATTTAAGTTTTGTGCCTTTCTTAGATGAAAACTGTTGATTCAAACTAGCACTTTCCCCTCACCTCTCCCTGAATGGATTACAGTAGAATATCCTTTAAAAACTCATGTATATTCTGGCCACAGAAATCAGGTATGCTGTTAACTAATTTTTTTTATTTTTAAAACACGTTTGTTCCAATCTTTGTTCCAACCTTGAATACATGAGATATTTCAACTCAAACTATCATTACCCCCTCTTGTCTTCATAAAGTAAAACTGACTCTTGTACAGTATCCCTTTTTCTTTCTTTTTTTTTTTTTTTGCAGTACTAGAAACCCTTTGGTAAAGAAGCTGAGGGAGAATGGAGATTGGCAACATCACCGAGATAATCGGCAAACTTTTCCCGCAATATTGTACCATCCAACTAGCATGGGACATTCTTTTTGCCCCTCTCTTTTTTGTTGTTTGTTTTTTGGTGAGGGTGGATTTGTTTTTGGTGGGGGTGGATTTGTTTTTGGTGGGGGTGGATTTGTTTTTGGTGGGGGTGGATCCCAGTGCTGCTTACCCCCACACCACAGATGTCTTCTCTCATCACACACACGGCTATACCCAGCCTCGTCCACACTCTGAACCAAGTCCACAGTTCACCACCACATCATACATCATAAAATACTGCACACCAAACCAAACAAAACCCAACAAACACCACCCCAGGCAGCAGCAGCAGCGATGGTGACCCACCCACCTGAGGAAGAGGTGGCCCTCTACCAGACACTGCTGCTGGCGGGCGATGCTCTCGGCGTGGTGCTTGATGAGGTGACCTCGAGCCAGGCAGTTGTGGGCCAGGCGGGAATCCTTGTCCACGTCGATGATGTTCAGGAACTCCGGGAATGGAGCTGCCCCCCCAACAACAGAGTGAAAAATTTTTTTTTTTTCAGGGAAAGCAAGTCAAGTCAAGCCAAGTCAAGTTTGTATTTCCATATGGTACATTGAACAAGCAATGCATTTGCTTTTTTTCATCAAGCCTAAGAACAAATTCATCAAGCCTAAGAACAAATTCCCTCACAACAACACACTAACAACAACACTTTCTAAGAACAAATTTCTTAGCAACACGCGTGTGTGTGTGTGTGTGTGTCTGCCCTGCTATCATTCCTGAGAAATTGCAAAGAAATCAACCTGATTCTTCATAGTGAACTTTCAGTGTGGTGGTGTTGTTGTTTTTTTACAACTGTGCAGAATGAAGGAACGTGTAGCATTCAGTCTAGCACCCATGCATACTGCTAGGGATAACGTGGCTGCCTCGCGCAAGGAATCAGAACTGTCCTCAACTTCAAAACTGTTAGCTGTACATCTTCGCAATCTCAAACACAAGTTTAAAAGATAAGGAGACACCAAGTGTTTGTGATACGTGCTCCCTACAGCTCAAAGCCTACATCAATGGTGAGAGTTTGTGCATAATAATAATAATATATGGAATTTATAAAGTGCTGAATCTTGTAAAGCAACAAATCAAAGCGCTCATATGAGCATATATGACCGTTTGCCTACAATTAAGGAAACCACATTCTGACTCCAGGGAACAAAAATCATGTGACTATTGCTCCAAACTGTAAGGGATGACAATTATGGTCTTCACATTCTTTACACGATTCACGCTATTCTGTGAGCAACAATCCCCCCCCTCCCCCCCCCCCCACAAAAGTATTTTAAGTCCTATTGTGTTCCAACTCTGTGTTTTCTTTAAACATGACAGAACCTCACACACACACACACAACACACGCACACACACACACACACAGACACACACACACACAGGGAGAAGCTGCAAAGTTACATTCTTCCTTCTCGCCCTTAGCTACCCGAGACTTTCTGAAGACATGGCACATGCTGTGTTTCTCTTGGACACAATAATCCTGGCTCAGCCCCCTTCTCCAGCGCATAGTGCATGCTGGGTATATATCCATGATTCAGTAAACCTACCAAACACCCAACATAACATCTTCAACATGCTCGTCTTCTGATAGTATCTGCTTCATGACCACTGAACAACTACAACACCAACAACACCACCATCACCACCACCATCCAGCCCTACTCACGGATTTCCGGCTGGCTCAGACGGACTGGCTCGGGCTGGGAGGACTCGCGGGGGAACAGGTAGATGACAGACTGCTTGAGGTGGACGGGGAAGCGCTGGACGGGGGTGAGGGAGTCCACCACCTCCTCCACAGCACACCCCCCCACCAGCAGCAGCTGCTGCGAGGCCGGCAGGTCCGTGGCCGAGGCGATGGCATCCTGCAGGCCTGAGAGGCTGACAACCCACACACCACACCCACACAGATAGTTGATCTGTCTGTCTGTCTGTCTATGCTATCTGTCTGTCGCTGTCGTCTGTCCTATATCTATCTATCTATCTATATCTATCTACCTATCTGTCTATATCTGTCTGTCTATCTCTATCTATCTATCTGTCTGTCTATCTATCTATATCTATCTATCTATATCTGTCTATCTATCTATCTATCTATCTAGATCTATCTATATATCTATATCTATCTATCTATATATCTACTTCTATCTATCTATCTCTATCTATTTCTTTCTATCTCTCTCTATCTCTCTATCCCTCTCTCTCCATCCATATCTATCTATCTATCTACCTATCTATTTATCTATCTACCTATCTATCTACCTATCTATCTTCCTATCTATCTATCTACCTATCTATCTACCTACCTATCTATCTATCTATATCTATCTATCTATCTCTCTATCATATATCTATCTATCTCTATATATATATATCTCTCTCTCTCTATCTATCTATATCTATCTATATATATCAGCTAGACCCTCCCAGGTTCACTAACAGTGAGGTTTTGCCTACGTGACCATTTTATTCCCTCCATGAAGGTAGCCACATTCCAACTTCAGGGGATGTATGGGGGGTATATTCATGTTTCCCTAACCCACCAAACGCTGACATCAATTACAGCATCTTTAACGTGCATATCTCATCTTCTGCATGTGTAATATGCATGAAGGGAATTACGGCACTAGCAGGCCTCTACTGGGACATCATAAAAATAACATCCTCCCCCCCACCCTCTTTAATTCTCCAATAGCAACCAAGATTTGAACCCACTACTTCATGGATGGAAGTCAAGAGGTCTTAACCACTCAGATAAAGCATCCATCATATATATAAAATGATATAAATATATATTCCACAATTTACTGTAGTTTAGATAGTGTACACAGTGCATATCATACTACATCTTTCAATGGTCATCTTTGTCATAGCTGAGGCTATACATACTACATAAGCCTCTCTCTCTCTGTCTCTCTCTCTTTCTGTGCGTTCCCTTACCAAGGTAGGGAACATAGTACCCGATCTTCTCCTGTGCTTTTAACTCTGCAGGAGATCTGCCTACTGACCTCAGCCGACACATTCTGACTTCAGAGCAGCTCATTGCCTTGAGCAAGCTGCATGCTGGGTATATGTTCCTCTTTTCATAACCCACCAAATACTGACACGAATCCTGAAGACCTTTAACACGCACACTTGATCTTCTGCATACGTATACACACAAAGGGAATTAAGGCACTAGCAGGAGTGCACTTTAAGTTGACATGTGAGATCATACAGATTCTCCACCCTTAATTCACCAGAGAAGCTGCCGAGATTCGAACCCATGACTTCATGGACCTACAGCGTTGAAGTCAAACAGGAGTAACTCCTCTGCTGCAGCATCCACTGCTCATCTTCTTGAAATGGCAGAATGTTTTCCCCAAGTCAAGGTGTCACCATTTATACTCTACCTTCCCCCTCTCTCTACCATACTTCATTCTACACAGTCAATGAGGGCATGGCATTTTCACAACACAAAACTCTTCTCCTCACATACAACACTAAACTTACATGGCTGAAAAATCAATCCTTCTCCTCACATACACTAAACTTACATGGCTGAAATACCACTCCTTTTCTTCCTCACATACACTAAACTTACATGGCTGAAAATACCACTCCTTCTCTTCCTCACATACACTAAACTTACATGGCTGAAACATCACTCCTTCTCCTCCTCACATACACTAAACTTACATGGCTGAAAAATCAATCCTTCTCCTCCTCACATACAACACTAAACTTACATGGCTGAAACATCACTCCTTCTCCTCCTCACATACACTAAACTTACATGGCTGAAACATCACTCCTTCTCCTCCTCACATACACTAAACTTACATGGCTGAAAAATCAATCCTTTTCCTCCTCACATACAACACTAAACTTACATGGCTGAACTTACATGGCTGAAACATCACTCCTTCTCCTCCTCACATACACTAAACTTACATGGCTAAAAAATCACTCCTTCTCCTCCTCACATACACATAACTTACATGGCTGAAACATCACTCCTTCTCCTCACATACACTAAACTTACATGGCTGAAAAATCAATCCTCCTCCTCACATACAACACTAAACTTACATGGCTGAAAAATCACTCCTTCTCCTCCTCACATACACTAAACTTACATGGCTGAAACATCACTCCTTCTCCTCACATACAACACTAAACTTACATGGCAGAAACATCACTCCTCCTCCTCCTCCACACATACAACACTAAACTTACATGGCAGAAACATCACTCCTCCTCCTCCTCCACACATACAACACTAAACTTACGTGGCTGAGGAATCGATGAAGAGGGTGTGGAGGGAGGCGTGGGTGTAGTGGAAGATGGAGAGCTTCTCCTGCACCTGCAGGCGCTTGACGCTGGCAAAGAACATCTCGTAGGTCAGCATGCGGCCAGCGTCCGGCTCCATCAGCCCCGCCAGCACCGGCGTTATCACCTGACGCACACCACTGCACACACACACACACACACACATAACATACACCACACACACACATAACACACACACAACACACACATAGCACACACACAACATGCACACACACACACACACCACAACACACACGCACACACACCACACGCACACACTCATCCTTCAACATCAAACGCCACCAGACTTCCCCCCAATCTTTTCCTCTCTCTGCCGAGTTCTACAACCTTCTGCAGCCCTCACTTGACATCAAACCTCAGTAATGCAGATATAACACAGCTGTCAGTTCCCCCCTACTACTCTCAGCTGCTAGCCATTCCATCCCAGCCCATCCCATTCCATCCTACCCCATCCCATTCCATCCTACCCCATCCCATCCTACCCCATCCCATTCCATCCTACCCCATCCCATTCCATCCTACCCCATCCCATTCCATTCTACCCCATCCCATCCTACCCCATTCCATCCCACCCCATCCTATCCTACCCCATCCCACCCCATCCTACCCCATCCCACCCTACCCCATCCCACCCTACCCCATCCCATCCCATCCTACCCCATCCCAACTAAGGGGCCCCCCTGTCCAATACATCGCCACAGTGGGGGCAGCCATACTCTGACTGCCAAGCTAGAGCACTACTGACCTGGAGAGGAGGCAAGTGGCGGGCAGCCATACTCTGACTGCCGAGCTAGAGCACTACTGACCTGGAGAGGAGGCAAGTGGCGGGCAGCTCCCGGCCCCAGTGGATAGGCCCTCCCTCAAAGTGCTGCTGGCCCGAGATGACCCCGCTGTCCTTCTGAGAGATGATGCGGTACCTGCCCAGTGACACAACACACACACACACACACACACAGACACACACACACACAACACACAAACCAACACAGAACACACACACACACACAGACACACACCACACACACACACACACACACACACAGACATTATACGTCTAATACACTTAATGAACAGACGTAAAATGAAGACACACACACACACACACACACATACACACACACACAACAACAGACACACACAGACACACAAAACAGACACAAGACACAGACACAGAGACACACACACACACACACAACACAGAGACACACACAGACACAGACACACACAGACACACACACACAGAGACCACACACACACACAGACACACACAGAGACACACACAGAGACACACACACACACAGACACACACATCACACACACAGACCACACACACACAGACACAACACACACAGAACACACACAGACACACACACACAGACACCCACACACACACAGACACCCACACACACAGACACACACACACACACACAGACAGACACACACAGACAGACAGACAACACACACACACACACACACGCACACAGAGACACACACACACCACACACACACAGACCACACACACACACACAACACATCCACACTACACTCACTATAAACCCAAGATCATGAATGAAAACGCATGAAGAACATCTAAAAAACGGTGCATCTCATCACGATGAAGGAAGAGGACAGGTAGACCATTCCTGTTCTTTGTCAGTCCTGCATACGCTACTGCATTTCTGATACTGGGTTTTTTGGGGTTTTTTCTCGGTTTACCGGGTGCACTGTGACTGGTACATTTACATCATATTATAAGAAACAGGAGACCAAGTGAACAAGTCTTCATTTAACTACCAGTCCAAAACAAAGAACTATTGAAAACAGCCGCGATGTTTCAACTCTCACGGTCTGGGCCTTACAATGAGGAGACATGACCGTCTACCCGACACAGCACTGACAGGGAGAGTGGAAGGACAGAGAGAGAGAGAGAGAGAGGCAGAGGAAGACCAAGACGTCAATGGACAGACAATGTCAGAGACTGGACAGGCCGTTACAGGCAGCCATACTCTGACATCTGAGGAAGAGGACTGACCTGCAGAGGAGACAAGTGGCCAGCCAAGAGCGAGCATGCATGCATGCGACTGGCCCAAGACAAGGACTGACTTGAGAGATCCATGGAACATCAAGCCCTGTCTTGGGACGGCACCTTATATACCCTTCCATGAGAGAAAGGGACACGAGAAGGGCGAGAGTTGCACTCACATGGTTTCCTTGTTGCTGCGGCCCCCGTAGGGCTGGAAGGGCAGCTGGCCCGTGGCCACGTGGTAGAAAGTGACCCCAAGGCTCCACAGGTCAACCTTGGCGTCAAACTGCTGCCCCGTGGACATGCGCAGCACCGCTCGTTCGTACATCCCCGGGTGCTGATACACACACACACACACACACACACATGCACACACACAGATGCACACACACACAGCACATCACACACACAATGCACACACACAACACACACACACACACACACAGAATGCACACACACACAAGACGACACACACAGATGCACACACACACACACACAGACACATGCACACACACAGATGCACACACAACACACACACACACAGATGCACACAACAGACACACACACAGACAGACACACACTCATGCACACAGACAGACACACACATACACGCACCACACACAGATGCACACACACATGCACACAACCACACAGACAGACACAGATGCACACACACAACACAGAGATGCACACACACACAACACACACACAGATGCACACACACACAGACACACACAGACAGACAGACACACACACATACTTTATATTAAAATTCTGTTCACTGATTTTGATAAATATAGTGGTAAATCTAGATTTACAAACAAACTTGGGGGGTAAAAAAAAACAAGGACAAAAGGCAAAACTCCTGCAAGTGTTAAAAAACAAACCCAACCCAACAGTGATGTTGGAAAAGGCCACAGCTTTTCAAGTAGCTTCCCTAGCTGAACACCATGGGGAGGGGTCACCCAGAACACGCACTCTGACTCACTCCCCCCTACCTGGGAATCACCGTCAGACTGAAAGTATTCGCTGAATGAGAAGTTTGCCTGTGTGACTGTTTTCAAGTTCCTCACCATATAGGCAGCCACACTCCCAACTTCCGAGGATTTTTTTTTTCCTATAAAGGAGAGTGCGCATTGTTATGCTAAGAGCATGTCATGGCTGAAGACAAATTTCAAATCTCAACACAACATTTTACAACATAACAACCTTTTAATTAATGTAGCAGGCCTTGGCATTTAGATCACACCAATGAACTGACAAAGCTTTTGGCCTGGGGCAAACAAAACCGATTTCTTCTTCTTCGTTAAACACTCAGACAGCAACTCCTGAGGCCCTGACAAATGCTGCTGTACGCTCAAGGCCCTCCAGGGATCCGAAGAGCTTGTCCCTCATTGGCAGCAGGTCAGTAGTTGGCCAGATATCGGCCCTCAAGTTTTGGAGTGTTGGACAGACACGTCTGGAGGAAGTGTTCCTCCACTGTCATGGGAGAAGTGCTACCACAGGGGCACGCCTCACAATCACCGATTTTCACTTCCCCCCCTCCTGCCCTCTCTCACGTGACAACGCGCTCATTCCTGTGCCCCTGTCCTCACTGGTTTCTTTGTGTTCCTCAGCTACAGCTCTCAGGTTCCCCGACAGCACTCCCACGTCAGGGACGACGATTGGGTAAACATGACATCAGCGTGCATGCATTTTAAAAATTAAAAAAAGTTGTCATCCCTTCCTAACGGCATCTCAATGGCCCTACTCTTCTAAATGGCGGAATGGGTTTCTAACATGTGCACAAGACGTTCTGCATGCACCCGCACACAGGACCTTGGTTTACAGCCTCATCCGATCCAGTATGATGTAAAGCTCTGACATTGGAGTTGTCGGTTGAGGCCAGGCAGGCAGACCTCCTATAATGTGACAGGCATAGGAGAAAACCGCTACACACCCCTCCTGGTAAGAGGTGCACAGAGAGAGAGAGTGAGAGAGAGAGACACAGAGAGAGAGAGAGAGAGAGAAAGAGAGAGAGAGAGACAGAGACACATAGAGAGAGAAGACACAAACAGATAGACAGACAGAGAAACATGGAGAGAGAGAAATAAAGAGTCAGAGATAGACAAGAGACACACAGAGAAAGAGAAAGCCACACACAACCTTTCAAACAGGAGTCTGTCACTCTAACCACTACCAAGGCCTCTTGGTCCAGTTCTGCAACGTGACTCACTCTATGCGCATAAACCTAACGGTAACTCTTCAGCATGCATGCACTAGCACACACACACACACACACACACACACACACACACACACACACACACACACACACATTCTCACCAGGTATTCCTCTGTGCCGTACAGAGATGTGAAGTTTTCGTCATCGTTGAGGTCTCTGGCCGCTCCAAAGTCGGTGAGCTTGTACACAGAGCTGAAACAGAAACACGCTGAGCATCATCAGGCCACCGTCATCTTCACCTTCGATTTGTTTTGCTGGATAAGATTCAGCGCTATACAAATTCCATATAATTATTATTATTACTGTCTTAAAAAGCAAGGGTGGGGACATTTTCAAACATTTGCAGTAAATTATGGCAGTAGGAAAACTCAAAGCCTTTAAGCAGCAGGAAGCAATGGTGAAAAAAAGTACTTTTTTTTTTTTTGGAGGGGGGGGGGGGGGGTGTGTGTGTTGAGGGAGGGGTTGTGTTGCTCAGCCAGAGCTCCCAGGTTCACCAATGGTGAAATTTCAGCGTATGTCAAACATTTATGCCAAACATTAAGGCAGCTGCATTCTGACTTCGTAGATCATGTCTCAACACGACACCAATGCGCATGCCATTAAAAAAATTTTTTTTTTCCTAGTCATCCATGATTACCAGCTCGAATGGCTTATTCTTCCAAAAGGCGAAACAGCCCGTAACATGCGCACAAGACGTGCATTCGCACACAGGTCCTCAGTTCACAGTCTCTTCAGATGGGACCTGTGAGGGACTGGCACCAGCGCTGATGTTAGCTCCACAAGGGAATAATCCCCTCGGACAGGGGGTGGCTCAAACCTAGGCTGGAACCCCGGTTGTCAAACAGCGAGCGCAACGCCGTGACCACCAGGCTATCCCGCCCGCCCCCCCCCCCCCACTAGTTCCTTACCATGACTACGACAGTGACCTTTACCTGCCATCCTCTGTGAGGTAGCGCATGATGTTTCCCGGCTTGATGTCCCTGTGGACGACTCCCACCTGTCGCAGGTACTGGATTCCTGCCGCTAACAAAACCAAACCAAACAAAAAACAAAACATTAGCCATGTGGTGTGACACACAAGTTTTCAGTACACCAGACCCACAGCGCATAGGCAGTGTGGAGAAACGAATGAGGCCCCTATCTAGATGTACGCAAAAACACAGTTTGTAACTTGTCCACTTTTCTAAAACCACCGAGTGTGAACAGACGTTAAACTGAAGACAACTCTTCCACGTTTTCTAAGATACGCAAAGCGCAAACTAATTCCATGCTGATTTTAATGCATACAGTCCTAAAGTGCTATGCTACCATACCTTCACTGATATATTCCACACTGCTACTACTACTACTACTACTACTACTACTACTAGTACTGCTACTACTACAGAAAACTACAGAAAACGACAGAAAAAAGATGGCATTTGTATGAAAAGCAGTTAAAACTGCTTGCATAAGAGTGCGAAAAAAACAACACCCAATCCCAATTACCTAACCAAGACACATGAAAACCCAGAAGATTCCCTTTTTTTTTGGCATACATACTATCGTAGAGATATATACAGGCATGCTTACTCGAAGCCTTCACTTTCAGGGACAAAGCCATTGAAAAGCAGGCCCCCCCCATATCGGCCAATTTTCAGGGTCACTCATCCGCCCACACAAAACCTCTTTTTTCAGTGGAACAACTCGCATCACCACAACACACGCTTTCCTCTTTGACACCTTTTCAGTGCAACAACAGAGCGGAGATCTTTCAACTCCCATCTCTGCACAACACCCTCGGTACAAGGCATGGTCAGATGGTCAGGATATGGCCTCTAAAAAGAGGGTGCATAAATTGTACATTTCACTGTGTAGGTGAAGTGCATGCACTGGAGAGTTTAAACCCCCACCCAACGAAACAAGAGCCTCACACAAGTCGCAGGTCTGTCATGACTTAGAAACATGATGCTGCGACAGGTATCTGATCGCATGGGAGGGAATCTCGTTACTGCCCCGTCACACAAGATCGTGGGAAAACAGGATGTGCATATATATATATGCCTTAGCCCTATGACCGTAAACTCAGAGGTCTTCAATCATTTCTGTCAGCTACAGCACACACTTATACAGACATTGGTGGTGCATACAAACAGACGTAAAATGAGAGTGAACAGACGTAAAATCGAAGACAACAACAACAAACAGGATTAACTCTTTCAAGAATGAACATCAAAAAATCGAATTCCACCAACAGTCAGTCTGCCCCTCTCCCCCACCCCCCACCCCAAAAAAAAAGGGACTTCATCACAACATATTTGGTCCCTCCAGAATAATAGGCATATCTGCGCAAAATGTCAAAAGTGAAGAATGGAGTAGGGAAAGGCTCCTGACCGACATGGTAGAGGACCAGGAGGAACTGTTTTTCCGGCAAGCCGTACTGGTACTGAGCCTGGTCCAGCATGTGGTAGAGGGAGCCCCCTTCACAGTACTCCATGACCAGCACCACTCGCTTCGTCTGCAACTGAGCACACACGACACCACTTCAGTCGCAGGATGTTACACCTCTATCAACACCTGCAATATTTCACTCATACGTCTATCCCTTGTGCTCGACGATAAACCTCCAACACAGCAAGAGGAGGCAGCTGCTGTTTCGGGAATTGGGCAGAAATTTGATTATAGTGGAGATGCCTAGCCAGCAATACATCCCCACTCTCTTGGCCAAGTGGGCATAAGGACAGTCAGTGTTGGGGATGTTCTCCAAAGGCCAACTAGCCCCCAGGGCTGCAGCACATAAGGACTGTGCAAGTCAAGCCTCCTAGTCAGAGAGTCATAGTCGATCACTAAAGACTAAGCTGTAAAGTGGAATTCCATGAGCAGGAAAGCCACTGATCATACAGTCTCTCACTCTCACTTTGCTGTTGCCCCCAGCACCAATGACAAGCATTATTTCACAATCTCACAATTTTGACTTGCTAACTCGGTTTTACCCAAGGCAAGAGAAAGGTTCAAAATGTCCACCAACAAAACTTGTCGCATGCATAGCAGTAACAGA
Organism: Rapana venosa; assembly: GCA_028751875.1. Lineage (NCBI taxonomy): Eukaryota > Metazoa > Mollusca > Gastropoda > Neogastropoda > Muricidae > Rapana > Rapana venosa. The sequence continues at coordinate 46,816,468 of CM054146.1, read as the reverse complement.
CTTTGAGTTTATTTCACTTCTGTGATGACAGTAATGAAAGACCCCGCAGTACAGCCATATTTTCTGATAAAGACTGGCAGAGTCTGGAAAACTATGCCCTGGAATTTCTGTTCAGTTTGTTCTGATCTCTCAATCAAGACTGTCCAGATACTGAGTTTAGCCAATCTTCCAACCAACCGTGTACACAGTCCACATGCTTAATCCAGACTTGCAATTCTCCTCTTCCAATGGTTTATATAGTCTGGATAATTAAGATCAAACAATGACAAAAGCACCAATTTTTTCTCTCTCAACACTTCAAACAATCAAGGTCATACACATCACTTGAATTTTTTCCTTGCAATTTTTTTGTTTTTTTCATATCATTTCCTGAGGGGTTTGCTGCTGCCCTCATTTCATGACTACTGTGATTACCAGTTTCATGCCTTCATCTCAAGAGTCAAAGACTCTTCTTGGAACACACGTATGCATCCTACATTTTGACAATCCATTTTCAACACTTTCACTTCACCCGGTCAAGAACAAGAGAAAATAGAAGTACTTACTTCATCCAAAAAATTAAACTGCATACACACGGGGACTGGATGGGGGGAAAATGCACACGGATGCTTATTCCATTATCTTGGATATAAAATAATAAAATAAACTAAAATAAATAAATACAAGTCAACTACAGCACAGAGAAAGAAAAGAAAAGCAGGGCAGGGCAGGGCAGGACAGGATAGGGCAGGGTAGGGCAGGGCAGGATAGGGCAGGGCAGGACAGGGCAGGGCAGGACAGGGCAGGGCAGGGCAGGGCAGGACAGGGCAGGGCAGGACCCACCTCTTGCTCGATGGCGTGGAGGGCGATGACATTGTCATGTTTGAGCCGTCGCAGCAGCTCCAGTTCCCGCAAATCCTCCCCTCCCTGACTGATGCGCAGGTGCTCGTGGAAGACTTTGACAGCCACTACATGGCCCCCTGCCTGCAACACGGGCCCACCCACCACACTGAAACCACAATCCTCCACAGCCTCCAGGACTCATGATATGAATGATACATCAATATGTGACGCTCCACTCCACCACACAAGGAGTCCCACTGCGCCAGAGGTCAGTTTCTAGTTATTGGCATGTTAGTAAAGGTGTCCCATAACCTATAAGGTCGTAGGGGAGCGAGGCGTCAGAGACCTCGCTTCTCTAGGGCCAGCATATTGAGGGCGGTGCCCATCTCCTCTCCCTCGCTGCTTTACCTTCCCTGACCCTAAAGAGGGCAGGTACCCATTTACAGCTGAGTGAACTGTACTGAAGCCAAGGCGCGCAAACGGTCACCCATCCAACTGGTAACCTTGCTCGACGCTGCTTAACTTGGCTGGGGGAAAGCGAGTGCTCCGACCACTGAGCTATCCCGTCCCCATGTTAGTACTCTGCAACAAAAAGACTATTCAATACCCTCCAAAAAACATTGAAAATCAGACTATTCTATGAAAAGTTATTACAAACTGAAATGATACAGTGCAGGACAGGACACAATGAGAAATTGACAAGTTTAGCATGGTAAAAGGTGGTCAGAATGAGGGCTCGGAGATTTTTTTATATATATACACATTTACAAGCAAAAGGACACAAAATCATGCTAGCCTTGATGTTTCATTACAAGGTAGAAGAATGGCTGCAGGTTTATAATCCATCAAAATCTCAAAATCGACAACCTGACCCCCACCTGCCTAAAACGGCTCCTAGCAGTAAAGTGGGTCAGGTGCTCAGCTAACTGACTCATTTCGTCGTGGAATATATATATTATATATGAATATATAATAACTATGATGATGAATATATGAATATATAATATGAATATATGAATATATATGAATATATAATAACTATGATGATGAAGTAACCATGAACTATGATAGTGATGAACCTGAAGATTCAGCAGAACACCATGTTAATACCAGTGACCAGAGTGACAATGGAAGTGATGATGACCGACACATCTCACTCTCCACTGACTGATTGAGGTGGGCAGGGTGAAGCACTGTCACACCCACTGACCATCGCGGATCAATATTCAGTGGCAAGCAGGTGATTTGAACTCCCAAGTCTCAGAAGGTCTACGTGTATCAAAGTTCCTACAGTTATTATGCACAGTCGATAGATGAATAAGTACTTCAGCTAAGTAGTGGTGAAGGCAGAGATGATAATTATGTCAATGAACCGGTGTTATTATAACAAGACCTACACATGAAAAAAGCCACTGTGCTTTGAAATGGCATGCAAGCATGGTCTCTCTCATTGTTTTTTTATTTTATTTTATTATTCCGCTTTTGTACTATTGTATAACAACAACAAAATTTTAACCTATTTTCTTTGTCTTGGTTTCTCCCTTTTTTAAAATTTTAATATTAGCAAAATGCTCTATTTTTTGTTTGTTTACCAATTTTGGTAATCACTTCAAACAAACAAACAAACTTAAAAAAAAAATTTAACTATAAAAACTGACCCAATAGTAGTTTATTAACAAGACATTAAGACTGTAAACTTTGAAAACCATCCATGTCATATTTCAGAAGTTAGCCCTTGTTTTCTCGCCATGCCTGTGTTTTAACAATTTCATGCACAGCTGGGCAGGAGGAAATAACTCAGGTTGTCCCTATGGGGTACAAAGAGTTCAAATACATGCAAGGACACTGCTTCTTTTCCCCTCCCCCCTAAAAATGCGTGGGTTCTGATTTTTACAAAAAGGCACGCATAGGTTTTACCCTGGCTCACCAAAAAGTCAGGTTCCTGAGTATTGAATTTCAATGTCCATGACGCAAAAAGCCAAGTATCACGTCAGGAAAGGTAATGGATCAATGTCGCCACACTAACTACATCACAGGCCCTGCAGAGTGCTGTCTATGCAGGTGCTGTTAAGGAAACACGCCAGACGGAAACGCATTCTTTTACTCAAGCATAAACACGCCCACGCCGTTCCATACGCAAGTCTATTCACCGATTTCGACATTCAAGATCTTGTCATTGTACCATTGGCAGGCTCCATTTCTCAAGTTGCCTCCAAACCCACACTCTTCTCTTGGCTAAATCCTCTCTGATGCAATACTGCCATCAAAAACGGGTGAGTCATTCAGAAAACTGCAAGTCACCCAACAGTTCAGCAAATAAAAAATATATATAAAAAAGCAAGGTCTTCCTCGAGGCTAAAATTAAAATAAACTGATTTTAAACTTCTTTTTATCAATATACATATGTCCGCAGCGTGTGAGTATGTGTGTGTCCGGACAGAGCACCAAAAGTTGGGTCTACAACTCAACAGGCCATCCATCCCAAGACAGGGGGGACGGGGCAGCCTGGTGGTTAGAGTGATGTATTCGTGATCTGCTGACCCGGGTTTGAATCTCGCTCAAGAGGATTTTTCCTCTGGAGTTAATATCAGAGCTGACTCCACTCCCCCCAAAGTCCTTCAGATGAGACTGTAAAACGAGGTCCCCTGTGCGAACGCACACACAGCATCTTTGCACACACACATTAAAACCTGCTCCACTTTTCAGAAGAGTAGGCCAGTGTATGCCGGTGGGAACAGATGACAAAAATTACAAAACTGCATACACACAGGGACTGGATGGAAAAAAAAGCACATGAGTGCTTATTCCATTATCCTCGAAATAAAAGAATAAATTTTTAAAAAATCTTCTCATCAACTGCTATTGGTGGACAAGGCTGCTGAAGGTTAAAACAAGAGAGAGGGAGAGGAGGATGAAGAGGGAGAACACTTCTCCCTTCCTGCAAATGGATATACTATGAACACTGACCCAAACACGTCTCCCTTCATCTTATCAGCACAGCGCCAACCTTTTCACAAAAGTGTGTATGATTCTGAAGATAACACTGTTCAGGGATGTTCAAACTGAGTATTCCAGTTACTGCCGTTAAGGCCGTGGCTCATGAAGATATCGTTCAGCAGTAATAAATATAAAAAAAACATCATTACTTCAGCCTGTACCCAGTGTACAGTAATACATGCGCTAATTTAGCAGGGCAGAAAAGAGCTCTCAACATGTACAAAAGAGCTTTAGTTTTTAAAAATTAGGTGATCCTATCGCTGGTGTCATGTACCTTACCTAAAAATTACCCAAAGCACAAAGACGGAAAGTGAGAAAACAAATTTTATCGCTGACAATTTCTTTTTAAACACATTAAAAAAAAATAATTTAAGTTAAAAAACAAAACAAAAGCAGACTTTTTTTTCTTTTTTTCCTGTAAAAAACAAAAAAACACTAAGCCATAGAAAACTGGATTGTAATTCCTAGTTTCAATTTTGATTCACAATTTCTACCACAAAAGAAAAAGAACCCAACTAGATCAATTAATACTTCAGATAAATTTATCATGAACTCAAGTACCAATCTGCACACTGCATTACAGCTTCCCTTTACAAACTATATCAAGCACTGCAAAAAATGTGGCTCATATCATTGTATCTTTCTTTGAATATCTTGCTGTATATGCCAAACAAAAACCCTATCAAAGACGAGTTAACGTCATTCAAAGTTATGAAATCCCCCCCCCCCCCCCAAAAAAACACCCCACCTCAAACAAACCCACCAACAAACAGCCACACTGGACAGAATAAGTATAAAAATACCTTGACTATAACATGTACTCTACTCTCTGTATGTACAGAAGCTCTTGAGTACAAAACTTCAATAGCACTATGATTAATTTGTCTGCATGCAGAAAACCAAATTCTTGGCTACTTAACTCAATGGAGTCGCAGTGAAATGGATCCCGCCATTTTGGGTGACGCGTGATTTTGGCTATATTTGAAAAATTCAGCAGATTTACCCAAATAGTGACATACACATTATACATTATTGAAAAGTTTATAATGTCTTCTTTTGAGATTGTTTCACTGTTTTTCAATAGATGACTGTATTTATTTTTTTAGAAATTTCCAAAATAGTCACTGAATGCTGAAAAATAAAAAAGTTTTGAAAATTAGGGCTGCGTATCTTACATGCCTTGAACTGTTCATCAACTAGTCCCCTTGAAACGATGTGATGATTTTTCACCAAAGTAAAGTTCCCTGAAGCTGGCTGAATCCATCTGATGTCACTTCACTTTTTGTACAACAGATTTTTTTTTTAAAGAATCATAACACTGGAGAGCCTGAAATCCCAAAGATATCACTTGTCAACACAAGCTTATGCTCAAGGAAAGCAACTGTGTTTATAAAAATGATTGCTCTACAGACCAGAGTACTTTCCCTTAAGTTGAACATCGCTTAGTGTATTTTAAAAAATTCGTAATTTTGTCGAATCTTAAGCTTCGGCACATCACAGTGAAGGAGAGGAGTGCTGAAGCTTAAGCTTCGGCACAACCTCAATGAGTTAACCACATCAGTGGTGCACAGGCCCACATTAATCCGTGTGTGTTTAGAAAAAATTCTTGACTATTTAAGCAGATTAGTTACACTCTGAATACACAAAACTTTTGGCCACATCACCCAACTGTTAACCTCTTAACTGCCCAGTGCAAGTGCACCCTATATGCCAGGGAATACAATTCTTATGTACCACTTGCTATATTCATATCCCTCTTACTCAGAAAGGACTACATGAATATCCCGATAGTCTACCCAATGACAGTATATATATTGTAGATTACTTTGAGGCAAGCTCAAAGTAGTTAGCATGATATTTCACTGCGAAAATATATTTAAAATGCAAAATATCGACAAAAATACACTTTCTTCATCACCACTGTCATTCTGAGTACTGCCCCCCCTCCCCCCCCCCTCCCATCTCAATAACGTCAAACATAAGTCCAGGCTAAATCTCATTCATTGTTTTTTAAATGCACTATCTCCTGAATCATACATGATTGTTTTCATCACTGTCAGGTAAATCTAAAGTTTTATTTGCCACTTTTACAGCTGTGTAAAGTTATTGATGCCTTCAACAAGAAGTGTCAGCCATTTTGAACAAGAACTGCCCAAGCAGTCATGCATAAAAACACAAAATACGAGCTAAAAAACGATCGTTTTTGCACGGTTTTTGCAGCTGGATGTTGCCAAGCAACAGGAGAGTGATCTCCACTAATTTTGGAGTTCTTTCCCTTTAACTGTAGTCAAGGAAGCTGGCTTGTTTACCTCGGTTCGACACCCCGGAAATTTTCCAGGTTTTAGGCGTATAGGATGCACATTTAGCCCCGGGAAAATTTCCGGGGTGGGGCAGTCTAGTGGTTAAGTCAGTCCGTCTTATTCTCTGAACGTAGACAAACCTTGACCATTAAATCTAACGAGCTACTCTCCGACTGTCATCAAATCTTGGCCGCCAAATCTACGTCCTCCAGAAAAAAACATCAACACACAAACACACACAAAGATCAAAGAAGCATCAGAGATCACCCCAAAAAGTTCCATCTTGAAACGGCCCTCAGACGAACCGAGTTTTGAAAGGTGTACTAGACAATACTTGAACCCTGTGGGTGTAAAGGAAGGCAGAAAATGCCCCCCCCCCCTCCCAACCCATCAAAGCTTAACACTGAACAAAGCCACTTCTACCCCTAGCAGTGCCTCTGCATGCTGGAGCAGCAGAACTGAAACACTGCACGCTAGGACACAACTTTATATAATTATCATCTACAGGTTTTGAGGGGAAGGGAGGAGGGGGGGCTAGGAGGGGGAGGGGGGGGGAAGTTTTCCTTCCCCAAAGGTCAGGATTGTCAAGACCCCAACCACCACAAAAAAAACCAACAAACCCACACACAAACCAATCTCACCTTTTCTCTGCCAAGGTAGACAACAGCGGTGGCCCCTCGGCCCAGACTGTCAGCTGTGTTCCAGGTGTAGTTCAGTGAGGACTGCAGAATTCCTTTGAGCACTGGGTACCCAGACATAAGCTCCCGTGGTCAGACTGCTGCTGCGGACGGTCGTCGGCAAGGGCGCGGCGGCTCTGCCCCTCTCCCCCTCTGGCACTCTCCCACACGCAGCAGAAAAACCCCCCTGGAGAGCCTGGTTCCCACAGGCGGAGGCGGGCGCGTGACGGAGATGGAGACCGCTCCGGTCCCACGCCGGTCCACACGCAAAGCTCAGCAAACTGATGAGGATCACAACAATGTCGCGCTTTGCCCCAGACATGGGATCTGCTCCCACAGTCCCAAATGATTCCAGATGTGTATACAGGGGAAGGGGGGGAATGCAAGGAGCGATAAATACAATACAAATCGTAAAACACCACCAAATGGTTGTTTAAAAAAAAAAAAAAAAAGTACAACAAAAATATTTTTAAAAACCGATTAAAAGACAAACGCTAAAAAAGTCTGCTTTTAACTGACCGCTTGTTCAAACAGTTTTTCCTGTAACTCACTGAACCTGCACTTCAGACTATTTCGATGACATTCACACAAGCTTTGCTGATATAGTTTTCTGCAGGGCTTTATTGGTTGGTTTGTTGGTGTTTTAAAAAAAAAAAAAAAATGTCTTGTGTTGATATTGATAAATCGATGTTGCAATGGCTCATTAAATAACATATAATAACAGATTTTGTATCTAATGAGTAAAATTGTTACAATAGTTCAAGGATTATTACAGAACATGAAAAATGCTACTTTAATCAATTTGTAACAAACACACAATTGACATCATAACATAAAATGTCTGATTGGAGTTATGTTGTTGTCCTTTACTGATATTACTTTTACTTCACAATCAGTTCAAAGACAGCAACTGAGCTTGATGAAAATGTACAATCAAAAAACAACAGCCAAACAAAAAACCTATGCCACATACCAATTATCAGGACCAATAGACTACATTCAACCTTCAATATGAAAGATATTTCTTCAAAACCACAGGCTTCTTGATAAGGTCAAAGGCACATATATATATATACACACCTCACTCACAAAAACCAATACTAATGCTAGAGGTTGGGAAAAAAATGATCAACATACAATGGACAGAATATCAAATATTTATATATATGTATATACACCAACAGCCACAAAGGAAACTTGAAAAACAATCTGTCCTAACCCACAACAAGTGTCTTTCATCCGAATATTTTTATACCGATAAGAATGCTACAAAATAGGAATCTTTCACTCTTCAAGTGCGTCAGTCGTACGCATTGCACCAAGCATCAGATCATTTACTGATCAGTTTCAGGGCAGGACAAAATACAGGGGATTTTGATAACCTACACAGGCTGGTGGCTGATGGACCAACACGTTGCTGGTTACAAGCATTCAGCTAGTAGTTACATCTATTTCCAAACTAAAGGAGAGTTTCATAGATTGGGGTGGTTTTTTTTTTATAGAAAATATTTATCAAATGACAAACTTCTTATATTCAATCTAACTCAAACCAGCTTAAATTTTTTTTTTATAATATCCCAAATAAAGAAAACATGCGAACTTGTTTTCTACAGTTATAACGGAATTCTACTCAATCTGGTATGAGTTTGAGGAATGGCGTGATATGTATGTATGTTTTTGTTGTTTTTTTATATTTTATTTAAATCTATCAATCAAAATAGCTTAAATATTATCCAATAATCAAAATCATACCAAAAAGTCAGCAAGTAACTGTAACCTAAGACACCTATTTTTACACACAAATAAAATACCACAATTTTTACTTCCAAATTCTCTGCTTCCGCAACGTGGGAGCAAACCTCCCACCTCAGGGGACTAACAAAATTGAACCTCTCTCTCCAAGCCAACACTTTATTATTTATAGCCCATCTCTCGACGTCTCCACGGGTTGATTTCCTACATTCTACGAAAAAAAGCGTCAGGGTTGAGTTCAATATTGGTGACAGACTCCTCCAGGTTAGGGCGGCGCGCAAACTGTCCCAGAAACACCGCCAGGACTGTACGACAACGCCGCAGGCAAAGGGGCCAACCTCTTCACCCGTAGTCAGCGATTAAGCACCCCCAGTGTTGTGCACAGGGTTCAGTGTGAAGAGTGGACAGGTAAGGCGCTCCAGGACACCCAGTCATCTAGCTCTGGAACACGCAGGGAGACAAAATGTTCACTTCCACGTGACATAAACAGCGACAGAAAGATGGATAGTGGAGCAAGAAAACTGAACAGAGAGGAGAGGATACATGACTTTTAAAAAATATCTACTACTAAGGAAAAGCTCGCTTCGCAGCTTCCGTTATTTTTCTCTTTCTAGCAGCAACGACAGACACTTCAGCCGAGTGGTGACGACCATTCCACTTCAATCCCAGGGGTCCGTGAAGTCATGGGTTCAAATCTCAGTGGTGTTTGGTGAATTAAGGGTGGGGCGTGCTTTTTTTTACAATCTCCTGGTCGGAGCACTCGCTTTCCCCCAGCCAAGTTAAGCAGCGTCGAGCGTGGTTACCAGTTGGATGGGTGACCGTTTGCGCACCTTGGCTTCAGTACAGTTCCCCCAGTTCACCCAGCTGTAAATGGGTACCTGCCCTCTTTAGGGTCAGGGAAGGTAAAGCAGCGAGGGAGAGGAGATGGGCGCCGCCCTCAATATGCTGGCCCTAGAGAAGTGAGGTCTCTGACGCCTCGCTCCCCTACGACCTTATAGGTTATGGGACTCCTTTACCTTTTAAGTAAATTTCAAGAGCAGACCTGCCAGTACCTTAATTTCTTTTGTGTATACATACATACATACACATGCAGATGATCAAGTATGCATGTTAAAGATCCTGTAATTCATGTCAGTGTTCAGTGAGTTACGGAAACACAACCATACCCAGCATGCATCCCCCAAGGTGGAAATGCCGCTACCTTCTGGGCAGGCAAAACCGATCATACACAAAAATCTCACCACTGGTGAACCTCGCAGCCGAGGAACAACAAACCAAAAAATAGCAGTATCAAATGATTTATCAGATAATTGGCAAACACATTAATTTATGCCGTTACCTTGACCAATTTTTCACTTTTTCCCAACGACAAGGTTTTAGCTCATGGAAAGAATAGATCGGTCTGTGCTAGTCTGAGTGGTACGTACACTTACTGACCCTGACAATAGTTTAATTAGCCGACACCTCTCCCCCCCCCCCCCCCCCCCCCCCTCCCAACAAAGGAAGTGCCTACTCAGTGGCACATATGGAACATTTCCTACTGGCCAACAAGTTCATGCTTGTTTATAAATACATGTATGCATACATTATGGTTACATGTGTGAGTTTCTTTAAGTGCTTGAGCATAGAGGGGAAAAGAAGTGTATAAGTGTGTGTGTATGTGTGTGTGTCTGTCTGTATGAAAATGTGAGTGAGAATGCATGCATGCATGCAGCCTACATTTAATTAATTTTAAATATCCCTCTCTCTGCTTATTCCACACTACTTCCTCCTCCCTTGCAAGTGTTGCTGTCCACAGATCTATAGATACATCATTACATGTGACATTATACCACCTGGTGGCACCATCATTTTGGTTGAATGCTGTTTAGCAGCTTTCGACATTTCATACAGGAGCCAAAGGACAAAGATTTAATAGAATGCCGATTTGAAAGTTCACATTTTCCTCTTTCTGTTGATGTATTACATTAGCTGTTGCAGGCTTTTTTTTTAAACGGATGTAGTATGACATTAAAAAGCAAAAAAAGCACCATCAGCAGGGAATGTAAGCACCTGCAGGAAGTGACATGCATGACCACAGTTGGGAGTGGATGGTTGGCGTGGGGGGGGGGGAATTAACAAACAAAAAAGAAACTAACAGCTTGCTGAAAATTCAAAAAGTGAACTGCGACAATACACAAGTCTAGCATTATCATGGTTGAAGCTATGGACTTTAATATTTTTTAAAAACCCAAAAGTGTCTGACTTGTTGGTCTTTTCCCAAGTGTTTTAGAAGCACTTACTGACTTAGTAAATTAGGAGTGAAGACTTAAAACTATTACCTCTAGACACAGCTTATGCTCAAAGCTATGGTCAGCATCTTTTATTAGTTGTTAAACTATTACCTCTAGACACAGCTTATGCTCAAAGCTATGGTCAGCATCTTTTATTAGTTTTAATTTTTCTTACATTTGTGTGTCTTGACATAATACAGTCTTGAGAAAGAGATGACTCAGATGTACTGCAAAGAAAGCATCCTATAATTTTAAATTCGTAACATGTAACTTTAAATTCATAACATCCTACATGACAGCGTGTTGTGGAAACACACTTCACTTTCACAGGCAAAGTGGTTACACACCGGCCCAGCATATGCCATACGCTTTTCATGACAGACGCATGCACTGTATTATTTATCATGTCACACAAGTTACATTAATACACAAAAGTTCCTGCTGTAGCTTTCATATATTATTATTATAATGGAACCATGAACTGCTGACAGCGACACCTGCATTTTCTGTCCATGTCAGTAACACCTGAGACAAGAGCTAAACTAAAACTAAACACACAGAAAAAAACAAATAAAACAACCTCAAACAAACACTCCCCCCAAACCCCCCCCCAAAAACAAAAAACAAAAACCACACACAACAAAACAACCAAAAAACTCAACTCACAGTCACAGTGACACAAACAACCCCGAAAACCACCACACCACAAAAGAAAACAAACAGACATTGGCCATATAAGATATATAGTGTACATCCAAAATTCCACGTATGATGGTGTACATCCAAAATTCCACGTATGATGGTATCCATGGACAACAAAAGTACACTATACAAGCTCAAATCAACATTACACAACTATATTCACTGTTAGTGTTGTAATTTCTGAATTTCCTTGTCCTTGAATGTGGTACAGGTAGTCTGATTGTGTCAAATGACTGTCTCAATTGTCAAAAGACATGAAATGAACATTTTAAACATTCTTTGGCATAGTTTTTTCCCTTGAGTTTAAGGAACATTTTGTTGTTTTGGTGGTGTTGTTTTTTAAACTGTTTTTGTTTGCAGAAATCCTTTATTGTCCACCTACTCACTCTCAGTCAGTGGGAAACCCAACATTAACTTGTATTAATAATAATAATAATAATAATAATAATCTATGGAATTTATATTGCGCTGAATCTTGTAGAGCAACAAATCAAAGCACTCAGATTTTTATTATTATTTAATATTGAGGATAATGGAATAAGCACTCGTGCTTTTTTACATCCAGTCCCCATGTGTATGCGGTTTTGTAAATTTTGTCATCTGTTCCCACCGGCATACAATGGCCTACTCTTTCGAAAAGCGGAACAGGATTTAACATGTGCGCAAGATATTCTGCATGCGTTCGCAACATGGGGCCTTGGTTTATAGTCTCATCTGAAGGACTTTGACATTCAGTTCGATTTTTTTTGTCAAAGTGGGAAGAAAGGGTGAGGTTGGGAATCGAACCCAGAACCTCACGGTATACTTGTTGGCAGGCGTAACCAACCTACCCACACACCACGGTCAATGAATTTTACAAGTCACTCAATGTGGTCTTGCAACATGCAGGCTAATTAGTGTCAATGTCACAGCCTGAACTTAAGCATAAAAAACCACCAAGAATGATTTAAATAATCTAAATTGTACGTGACTGAGCCTGACAACTGCTTTTGGCAGGTGACAATGTTGTTCTGTAAGCTTTTGCATCAAAAAACTGAACATGCGTAGATAAAACAACAGAAGAGTCAGAGTAACTTGGGGCATCTAGATGCATGATTTATTGACTGTGAGTATATCATGTGTATCATTGTATGTGATATGTGTGCGTCTGTGTGTGTGTATGTACACATGCATGCATGTGTGTATGTAAGTGAAGTGGTGTGTGTGTGCACATGTGTGATGCTGTGAAAGAAACAAACTACAAACTTCACTGAAAGTTAGTAAACTTTTCCTTTTTAAAAAACCAAACAAAACCTGTGCCATAACTGATAGTTGCACAAGATCTTTTCCATTCTGATTCTCTGCACACACACACACACACACACACACACACACACACACACACACAGAGATTCGGATTCAGATGTTAGAGAAGAGAGAGAGAGAGAGAGAGAGAGAGAGAGAGAGAGAGAGAGAGAGAGAGAGAGAGAGAGAGAGAGAGAGAGAGAGAGAGAGAGAGAGACTCAGAAAGAGTGAGAGTTCTATTTTCAGAAAAAAATCTCTCCCTACCCTACCCCTCAGCCTCCCTTTTCTCATATGTATAGATGTGCATGCATGCGTATGTGCGTGCGTGCCTGTGTGCGCATACATATGTGTGTGTACACATCTACTGATTTAAATAAGAGATTATTGCCAGAGCGTGCACACACATGCATGTGTCATTGTGTGTGCGCACACACACACAGTGCGAACGCACACAGAACATCTTGGCACATGTTAAATCCTGCTCCACTTTTCGTAAGAGTAGGCCATTGTGTGCCGGTGGCAACAGATGACAGAATTCACAAATCCTCAAACACACGGGGACTGGATGTAAAAAAGCACACAAGAGCTTATTCCATTATCCTCAATATAAAAGAATAAAATAGATAAATAAATGAAAATAAAAATATTAAAATAGTGACACACGCACACACACATACACATACACACACACACACACACACACCACCCCACTCTCCAGGTACTGAGGTAGTGGTCCCAATTTCACGCATAGAAAATGAGAAATTCTATCATTCTATGTCAAATGTCACTGAAATGGGTACACACACACACACACACACACACAGTCACACACTCATGTATACACACACACTGACAGTGACACAGACTCTGAGAATGACAGCCAAACACACAGTGACATACAAACACACATTTATACACACAATGGCAAATTACTAGTCCTTCATTTTCTTTTATGAACTGAGTGAAAATGGTCTCTGGCAGATGGTTTGAATAAAGTCTGATAAAGCCAAGAGAATTGAAATGATTAAACAGGGGACCCTTGGAATACCTAGGTTGCCCCTTGACTTACTGTTTTTCAGTAGGTTTTGGGTCTGACTTTACCCTGTATAACTAGCAGTTGTACAACAAAATAACTCTTGGTGGTAAAACTTAAGACTACTAGTACTACTGCTACTGTGTGTATTACTAGCACTAGTTAAAATAACTCGTGCAAAGGGTAAAACTTCAATCTATCCTCAATCACTATGGTTATGAAAGTAACCTGTGACTGATGAGATGCTCAGCCGTACTCTAGCAGAACATCATTCACAGTTTAAAACAATTTTGGTTTAATGATGTGGTGTGATAGCGTTTAGAACTAGTCATAAGTTACCTCTGCGATATAATATAAACAATGTATTATATGCGAGAGACTTGACTTGACTCCCGAGACGACTCCATAGTTCCTCCCCAGAAAATGGCGAAAGCACTGATATGTGTTACAATGAAAATGGATACTTCATGCTAACATGCTGCATACATTAAAAGCTTACCTTAGCCACAAGGCATTGAAGCATTAAGAGGGTAGTGATTCAACCCCTTGTGAGTATGACTGACAGTTCTTCACAAGCAAAAATTACGGTCAGCCATCTTTGGAAGGGAAACAACTCTCATATTGATGACACAATCATACGTTACATGTGAGCATAAAAAAGAAGCTTTGTCTCTTTTTAATTTATTGGGCTTTCTTGCAATGATGAAGGAGTTGTAATGTTTACCTGCCACTGGTACTGTTTTCCTTCACTACTCTCTGTCGTGTTATATATATATATATATATATATATATATATATATATATATATATATATATATATATAAAGTACCTCGCCATATAGGAAAACATACTCCGACTTCCGAGGACTTTTTTCTCTCTCTAGACGTTGACTGCCTGACAGCCCAGAAGAATACCAGCTCAGAACAAGAAGAGAAGTAACAAGACTGACGGTAGGGCAGAGTGATCAAAAGTGTGCGTGCGTGCGTGCGAGCGAGCGTGTGTGTATACATTTTGATTTGTAAGAAAAATAAACCCAAAACAAACTTAATTGGAACTGGCTGCATGTGAATGAGTAGGATGAATTAAGGGGCTTTTATTTTGTGTGTGTGTGTGAGCAAGATATAGCGCTATATAAATTCCATATAATTATTGGTTTAAACATAATTTATTCAATAAAGTGTCACCAAAAAATATAATCCTACCTTGACAGGACAACAGGTAAAGCTTATTACAGTTCTGTCATACTGATATTCATGCAAACATTGTGACGGAGGGCTTCACATTGCAACAGATGAAATACCGGGTTGAATGTGTAACATGCCAACTAGTCATCTGTTTGAAGTTGTTCAAAAAGGTAGACAAAAATGAAAGATTGTAAAAATAGATGGGAAAGTCACCATGTATCATTATTGTTGTTATTATTATCATTATATTATTATTATTATTATTATTATTATTATTATTATTATCATTATTATTATTATTATCAAATATGATTTCTTAGCGTGGAATTTAACATAGGCTTTTCTTCGCTGCCTCATTTAGAATCATTCCGCGGACTTTTCCCGATTCTGTTTGAAGGTTTAATGATTTTTTTTCTTTGTCTGTTCAGTTGTATTTCGAGTTGTATTTGAGTTGTGTGTGTGTGTGTGTGTGTGTGTTGTGTGTGGTGTGTGTGGTGTGTGTGTGTGAGGGAGACAGAGAGAGAGAGAGAGAGAGAGAGAGAGAGAGAGAGAGAGAGAGAGAGAGAGAGAGAGAGAAAAGAGAGAGAGACTTGAGCTTATACTTTACATGCTTCAGACTAATGTAAGCACCATTTAGGCTACTTCTTGTTGTTATGCGTTCCCCAGCTTAACAATCTGGGGGGTCACCCAGAATGTGCACTCTGACTCACTGATCCCACCTGGGAATCACTGTGAGATTAAAATAGCACACTGTATGAGAAGTTAGCTTGTATGACTGGGCTTTTTTTTTTTAAGTACCTCGCCATATAGGGAGGCATACTCCGACTTCAGAGGATAATTTTTTTTCTCTAGACATTGACTGTCTTGTCAGTTCTGATGAATACCAGCTCAGAAAAAGAAGAGAATGAACTCTTTTCGACATAACTTGAGTTGAGCATCCTACATATCCTTCGGATGAGACTATAAACCGAGGCCCCGTATGCCAACGCATGCAGAACATCTTGCGCACACGTTAAGTCCTGTTCCGCTGTTCGAAAGAGTAGGCCATTGTGTGCCGGTGGGAACAGATGACAGAATTTTAAAAAACCCACATACACACGCAACCCCCCCCCCCCCACAAAAAAAAAAAAAAAAAAAAAGTCATCTGAGCGCTTTGATTTGTTGCTTTACAAGATTCAGCACTATAATAAATTCCATACATTATTATTATTATTATTATATTCTACATGACAAACTCTTCTGGTACAGCAGTCATACCTACTGTACTGAAGACTTAGCCGGAGAGCGCAAGGCACTAACTTTCCAGAATGGTGTTTCGCTTCAGCCAGAATCAGTGGCTGGTGAAGTAATCCAGTTTTTTTCCCCCCCTCTCTTCTTCTGGACTCTGCTTCGATTTCACCGTCTTCATAATTATCAGTAACCGAGGCCTCTGGAATGACCTCCCTCTCTCCCTTCGTGAAAAGCCTACTTACGACAACTTAAAATCCAGCCTCAAAACATACCTATTTCAAACCTAAGATTTTTCCCTCTTGTTTCATCTCATGTCTGTCCCTGCCTTTGGAAGCCCAAATTCCATCACCCTGCTGAAATGTACAACCTATGTGTGTGTGTGTGTGTGTGTGTGTGTGTGTGTGTGTGTGTGTACATTTGAATTTGACAGAATATTGTTAATCATTGTTGGTTGTTTGTGTGGGAGCGGATTGAATGGAAGCGCTCTGATTTGTAATTGCAAGATATAGCGCTCTATAAATTCCACATATTATTATTATTATTAACCGTGTGTCAACAACTAGCCATCTTTCACGACTATGAGGAAACTGTTGAGTCGCACAGTGGAGTGAGTATGTATGGGTTTCAGGACTACCGGTAGGGCAGAGTGATCAAATAATTAGGATTAATTTTCTCCGCGTGAAATTTTAACATAGGCTTTTCTTCGCTGCCTCATTTTGAATCATTCCGCGGACTTTTCCCGATTCTGTTTGAAGGCTTAATTATTTTGTTGTTGTTGTCTGTCCAGAAATTGTTGTTTGGATCCGACAGGCCTAGGCTTGTTTTATTCGCTTGTTTGTTTGTTTGTTTGTTTGTTTTGGTTGTGTTGTTGTTCGTTTTATTTTGGGTTGTTTTTTTCTCATGGGATATACGAATTACGTTGTTGTGTTAAAATTGTATGCACAGTATGTTTTTATTGACATGTATCACTAAGCTCAAACGGAAACTTCGCTGAGAAACCTAAACTGTTCAACTGTGGCAACAGTGCCACCCATAGCGCGCGCATGTGTGTGTGGTGTTGTGTGTGTGTGTGTGTGTGTGCGTGCACGTGTGCGTACCTGCGGGCACGCACACTCGTGTCATGTTTAGACATCCCCAACGTCGGAATGCGGCTACCTTGGTGGTGGGCAATCGGTTGTAGACACAAAATCTGACCATTAGTCAACTTCAGAGCTCTAGCCGAGGAACGAAAAAAACCCCAACCCACCACATAAAAAACCTCCACCATCACAATCACAACACTTACTTCTACAGTCATGAATCCTTATGCCGAAGCTGTTAGCAACTTTTCCCGTTTACTTTTCAGCAACATCAGCAAAAAATGTTAGTGTAGAGTAGTGAAGTGCAGTGCAGTGCAGTGCAGTGCAGCGCCCATTCTTCCTTGTTCTGGGTTGTGTTGTCCTTACCCAAATAAAGCAAAGCAGAGTGGGGAAGTGAGGGTGCAAAAGGGAAATCCGTCCTGCCCTAAGGCTATAGGATTTCCCAAACTCCACTCTCCCCACCTAGCTAGACTAAAAGCATTGTCTGTTTGCTAATGCAAGCAAAAAAAATACCAAGGTCTCAAATTATTTACCGTTATATTATTGTTAAAATGTTACGTTGACATTGGCTTCACCCATACTAGCTCTTAGCTCAAAGCATAAACTGCCTATACTCTCCCTCGATTTAAAACACTATCCTTACGTTTAAGGGAGAGAACCCCACTTTCCCAGTACACGTGCACTGAGCGCATTATTTTGTACGCTACCGTAACCCAGTTAGTGGGTGATACGGAGGGAAGGGTTAGTAGATGGCTGGTTACCCTATAGCGGGTTACCCGTAGGGAAAAGTAATACAAGACAAAAAAACAACACCCCCCACCTCTGATGCTGGAGTATGGCTCACTGTATGGCTGGGTGCCTAAAACCAGCCAAGACAAACGCAACAATTGTTAGTGTAGTATATTCTTACTGGTTCACAGTGACTCCCCCCCAAAATGAATATGTTGAGTCGGAACGTGGTGCATGTTTCTGGGTGACCCTCCAGTGTGTTGAGCTGGGGAACAAACGCACAACAGCCCAACAATAGCTCATTAAGAGAGAGAGATGGAGAGTGAGAGAAGGGGGAGGAGAGGAGAGAGAGAGAGAGAGAGAGGGAGAGAGATGGAGACAGACGGACAGAGAGAGAGAGAGGGGTGGGAGGAGAGGGAGACAGAGAGAGAGAGGGAGGGAGAGAGATGGAGACAGACGGACAAGAGAGAGAGAAGAGGAGGGGGGGGGGGGGGGGGGGGGGGGGGGGGAGGGGAGGGAGGGGAGAGAGAGAGAGAGACGGAGAGAGATATATGGAGACAGACGGACAGAGAGAGAGAGAGAGAGAGAGAGAGAGAGAGAGAGAAGAGAGAGAGAGACAGACAGACAGAGAGTTTCGCCCCTTCTTTGACGAGAATTTCGGTTCAGTTTTCGAAATTGTGCTTCAATAACATTGTCACTCGACCTCCTCATGATGGAAACATTTGACAGCTTCCTCCTCCCCTTCCCCTCTTCCCTCCTGTATAAAACCATATTAATAAATCAGAGGACAGATTAAGTGGGTATAATTATTACGTACACATAGAGGAGGGTGGGGGTGGTTATCATGCTTCTGTGCACGTCCACATGGGAACAACAACAGCAACAACACACACACACACACACACACACACACACACACACACTTACAAGACAAATTTTGGATCAGTTTTTATCCTCTTTTCACGAGTGGGAAACAAGGTCCGCGCGAGAGGGGTGGGGGTGGGTGGGGTTGGGGGGTGGGGGGTGGGGGGTGTAGTCTTGTGGTCCTTTACTGCATGGCTAAAAGTTAAGTCTCTGATGGAATGATCTTTTTGTTACCCACGAATTTGTTAAGTTCAGGTAGGCTTTTTAAGCTGTCGATAAGAGTAAGCGAATGAAAATTTGAAAGTAGCGGTCATTTTTTGTTTGTTAAGAAACAAAAAAAAGAAAAGTAAAGGAAGACAGAAAAGAAAAGGAAAAGGGGGTGAGGGGAGGGGGGGTGGGGGGGGGGGGGGGAGTGAGAGGCAAGCTAACAAAACAATATAAATTCAGCAATAGGAGGGGCAAGTGGAAGGGTAGGTGGGGGGTAGGGGGTGGCGGGTAGGGGGTTCATTTCAAAATGACATTTTCGTTGGTTTATACTCTGAACATTTTGTGAGGACTTAACTGTCAAGTCTTTGCGATGGACCAGAAGGGAAGCACGCACGCACGCACGCACGCGCGCGCACACAAACACACACAAAAACGTGACTTTGCAACCCCTCCCCCCAAAAAACCCCCACTCAACAACAACCAAACAACCCCCCCCCCCCCTCCCAAAAAAAAAGAAAAACCCACAAAAAACCCAAACAAACAAAAAACAAACCAAACCAAACCAACAAATATTACACCCAACACATACAGCCCAAATTCAATGTACCATTTACCAGGCTGGCGCTTTTCGATATAAGATTACTGAATCTTCTTTTCTATAGCAGCGCGATTTTTTGTGTGTGTTTTTGTCTTTTTTTTGGTCTTTTTTTATTTATTGGTCAAATCAAGGCGCTTTTCTACAACTGTGTCGCATTCCAGAACAGCCAGCGGTGCCTAGCTAACTCCTAGGAGAGTAGGGGGTTGGTGTAGACCTACCTACAATTGGTGCAGAAGATGCCAATGCAGTGAACGCAGGAAGATAATTATATCAAGTCTGTCTGCCACATCCCGTCCATGTTACCAACAGATACCGATGGAACGCCAACTGAATGAAATCAATGTTACCGACAGACACCGATGGAACGCCAACTGAAATCAATGTTACCGACAGATACCGATTGAACGCCAACTGAAATCAATGTTACCAACAGACACCAATGGAACGTCAACTGAATTCAGTGTGGTGATGTAAATCAACACAGAAATAGATCAATAAATCTATAGAATATAGGTAGATATAAGCAAAATGTATTAAAATTGAATCAAACTGTAACAAAAAAAAAAGTCGGGAACACAATGTAAACCTTTAAATCCTTCTACAATGTCTGCCTTTTCAACCCTTACTTCCCTCCCGCTTTCTTGCAATCGCACGCACGCACGCACGCACGTACACACACACACACACACACACACACACACACACACACACACACACAGAGCTATATTCCATTGTCCTCGAAATAAAAATAAAAGAATAAATAAACATATCACGCGTGCGAGAGAGAGAGAGAGAGGGAGAGAGAGAGAGAGGAGAGAGAGGGAGAGAGAGAGAGAGAGGGAGAGAGAGGGAGAGAGAGAGAGAGCTGTAATCTTTTACCAACCAACTAATCTGAGCTGGTACCAGCTTGTCACCTCCAATGATAACGTCAGTAACGCATACTGAAATTGCGAAATCATTTTCCTCTTTATTTTTCTTTTAAACCCACCCGGCCTGACCAATCAGATGGCGCGACGGATTCCATAGTTCCCCCATTTCTGACCGACAATAATTGCTTTCCGGGATTTTCTCTCTCTCTCTCTCTCCTCTCTCTCTCTCTCTCTCTCTCTCTCTCTCTCTCTCCTCTCTCTCTCTCTCTCTCATATGACAAAATATACAAAACCGCATGTGCATAGGGACTGGTTGTACAAAAACACACAAGTGCTTACTCCAATATCCTCAAAATACAAGACTGAATACTTTTTTTTTCAAAAATCAATCTCTCTCTCTCTCTCTCTCTTTCTCTCTGGCTCTCTGTCACATACACACTCGCGCGCACTATAGACGTTAAAAGCTTTGTACACAGACAGACAGACAGACACACCCACACACATCCACACGCGCGCGCGCGCGCGCCTACACACACACACACACGCCCACACACACACTACACAGACACACACACACATCCTCTTTCTCTGTCCAGGATGTAGGGATGTTGCATGGAAAGTTGCAACACTCTGGTCCCAGGGGTATGGTACAACGCAATAACACGCACCTAGCTTGCTAACAATGTTCTGGACAATTAATTTCAAGTGTGACTCCTAGATTTTTCATCATCAAGCGGGTTTAAACGCTGTTCCACTGCTGGTTTCTTCCCTGACCCCAAAACGTTTCCATTTTCTATAGAAAAAAAAAATAGAGAAAAAGGAGCATCCCCCCAAAAAACCCAACAACAACACCACAACAAAACAAAAACAACAAAAAAACAGAACAAAACAAAACAAAAACAACCAAACCCAGAACAATCCCCCCCCCCCCCCCCCCCCCAAACATTTAACTTGTCACCACCAAAACAAAACAACCCCCCACCCCCACCCCCAAACACACACACAAAACCCCGACCACTAACTTACGACATTTTGACAGTGTGTTACATATCCACTAATCAGTGGAAAATTGAAAGGTAAAGGTGTCCCCATAATCTAGGCCATCGTTGAGAAGCGAGATGTCAAGAGACCTCAGCTTCTCCAGGGGCCAGCATATTGAGGGCGGCGCCCATCTCCTCTCCCTCGTTGCTTTACCTTCCCTGACCCTTAAGAGGGCTGGTACCCATTTACAGCTGGGTGAAGCCAAGGCGTACAAAAAAGGTCACCCAGCCACTTGGTAACCACGCTCAATGCTGCTTAGCCTCACCTTGGGGGGATAGCTCAATGGAAAAATACTTGTGTCTAAAACCAATGCCACACGTGTACAATACAATGCACAACAATACAATATAACAATGGCTCGTTCAGTTTTTGCAGGCCATAATATAGTCCATATGAACAGGACAATATCCAAACATATAAAGTGAGCGAATGATGTTACATAAGACTTTTTGTGCAGTATAAATACATCAGCAAACTTTCAATTATCTTTTTTTAAAGTCGTGCCATTTCTTAAAATGGTAGCCTAAACATATCTTAACTAAGAGGAAAGAATAATTTTTGTTTCCATTGTTTCGATGAATCTATAATGTAATCAGCAACTTTGAAGGCTAATTTCTCTGCCATGTTGTTATACATCAGCTCTAATAGGGAAACGCCAGTAGCACAGTGGTAAAAACGCATTTAGGAGAGACTAACATAAAAGTAACAGATCTAAATAATAATATAACAATAATAATAATAATAATAATAATGAATGGAATTTATATAGCGCTATATCTTGCAAAAACAAATCAAAGCACTTGCATACAACACACCCATACACATACAACCAATACCAATTAACAGAGTTTACAAATTCAAATGTACACACACACACACACACACACACACACACACACACGCACGCACGCACGCACGCACGCACGCACGCATATTATACACTTTGGCAGGGTGGTGGGGAGTTCGCTGTTGAAGGCAGGGACAAATTTGAGATGAAAGCGGAGGGAAAAATCTTAGGTTTGGAATGAATATGTCTTAAGGCTGGATTTTAAAGTGTCATAGGTAGGCTTTTGGTGAAGGGAGAGAGGGAGGTCATTCCAGATCACTGGACCAGAAACAGAGAAAGAGCAACGGCCAACTGTGGATTGGTTGAATCTAGGTATTCGTAAGCACACAGGGTATCTGCAGCAGAGCGAAGGGAACGAGGAGTGTATAGGTGAATACAATCACAGAGGTAGGAGAAAGCTGTTTTGTGGAGACACTTGTAAGAGAGGGTACTGATCTTATAGCTTACTCTCTGTAGCACAGGAAGCCAGTGGAGAGATTGCAAGAGAGGAGTTAATGTCAGATTTTTCCTTTCTGAGGACTAGTCAAGCTGCAGGGTTTTGTATACGATGAAGGGAGTGGATTAATGATGCTGGCAGACCAGCCAGAAGAGAATTGCAATAGTCCAGACGTGAAAGAATGAGAGATGCCACTAGTTTGGATGTTGCTTCAGTGGACAGGTACTTTCGAACTGCACTTATTCGCCGTAATTGATAGTAGCACCAGTGGCAGGTCTGGGTGACGACTTTTTGCATTGAGAGTGTGTTGTCAATTAAGGTATTGCCAAATTCTATTGAAGCTGTTGTGATGGGAGAGAGCTTGTGTTTGGTCCCAACGAGGATGGCTTCGGTTTTATCTGCGTATAGCTGTAACTTGTTCTGTATCATCCAGTTTTTAATATCTTGAAGGCAGTAGTCCATATTTGTCAAGAGAGAAGGCAGATTTTCAGGTGTATCACTGCTCAGAATCTGAGAGTCATTGGCATAGAAATGATGGTTGATCTGATGACGGTTTATTATAATTTATGTGAAAGCGGAGCAGTGTAGAGAGTGAAAAGAGCAGGGCCCAGAACTGATCCTTGTGGGACTCCACATGCCAGTTTGGCAGGTATTGATTGAATCTAATTTATTACAACTGTATGGAATCGGTCTGTGAGGTTTGAACTAAACCAGGTGAGGGCTGTGCCTGTAATACCAAACGTGTTTTGGAGACGGGACAGAAGAATTGAATGGTCTATAGTGTCAAAGGCTGCAGATAAGAAGAAAGAGAACGGAGATTTTACCTGAGTCAGAAGCTTGTAGAAGCGTGTTTAACGTGTAGACTAGGGTGGTTTCAGTGCTGTGGTTGGCGCTATAGGCAGACTGGAAAGGTGGAAGAAGACTTTTGGAATGAAGGTGGCTGTTGAGTTGCTTCAGAACAACTTTTTCAAGGACTTTAGAGATGAAAGGTAGGTTAGAAACAGGTCTGTAATTCTTTAGAATGTTAGGGTTGAGGTCGTGCTTTTTGAGTAGAGGTGTAACTATTGCAGTTTTGAGATGTGATGGAAAAATTCCTGAAAGAAGAGATGTGTTTACTATTTTTGTGATAATGGGTACTAGTTCTGGAATACACTGAATGAGGAGAGAAGCAGGTACAGGAACGAGATCGTAAGATTTTATTGTCATTTCTTTCAGAATTGTCTTGATTTCTTTCTTGCTTGTTGGATGAAAGAAATGTAGAGGAATGCCAGTGAATTGGGGATCAGGAGGCACAGGTTGGAAAGAAGTCTGATCCAGTCTGGAGCGGATGTTATGGACTTTGTCAGAGAAGAACGAAGAAAATATAGCAGGAAGTCCAGAGTGGCTGTGGACAGTAGTAGGCAGAGGGCTTGCCTTTGCAGATCCCAGAACTGTAGAGGTGAGGGAAAAGAGAGATTTCACGAAGGTAGAGTCAAGAACTTGAGCAGAGTAGTACTTCGTCTTTGCTGAATGAATTAGGTTTTGATTTTGTTGATTTGTTTTCGAAAGGGCTGTTTATTCATTTCAGTTTTTGTTTTTCGCCATTATCGCTCAAGTTGTCAACGTTCGTAAAGACCAGGATAATCATCATGAGTGTACAACACTGTTCTTAGCCAACTGCTGGATGAGCACGCACCTCCCGCTGACCTCATTCTGCCTGATAAGCCCTGTGTCCCATGGTACCCTCATGACAGATGCTATAGACGGTCTTCACCACTGGGCTACAGCATCTCTCATCCAGGTAACAACAGCTTAACTCTTCTTACCACATCAACATCGAAGATAGCGTTGTATTTTCCCCCGTTTTCTTTTTAAACGTGTGCGCAAAGCCATGCGCGCGCGCGCGTTCGTAAACCGGACCTAGTGATTTATACTGGTATAGTCTCATCTGGAGGACTTCTAAGAGGAATATAAAAAAAAAGTAATTTAATAATAAAAGGAGGGGGGGGGGGGGGACTATGCAACGTTTAGGGGTGGGGGGGGGGGGGGGGGGGGGGGGGGGGGATCATTTCAAGGAACAACTCGCGCCCGCGCGCGCGACCCGCCCGCACTAAATAAAAATGGGACAGTGATGTGTGCCCCTTGAGCGGATCTGTATGGAATGGGGATCGTGTGGGTGGGGGTGGGGGTGATTGTCTTTTTCACATTAACCCCTCCCCCCCCCCCCCAACCAACCTTTTATCGAGTATAACATACTTAAAACAATTTTTTTAGTGTGTGTGTGAGTGAAGATGAAGTCAAAATCGAGGTCATCAAGGAAAAAAAGAAGAAAAAAAAAAGAGAAAAAAAAAGGCTGCACGCTGTGTCGTTGAGTAGTGTAGTTGCACCCCAAAGTTTCCTTTCAATATTTAAACCGACTCAGCAAGTTTTCAACCTTGATGGGGGGGGGGGGGGGGGGGGAGGGGCTATTCTTCTGTATTAAACACACACACACACTTCAGCATCCTTTAGCATTTAAGTGCTATTAGCATATAGGCCCTTTAGCATAAAAGTGCTGATTCCATTATCCTCCATATAAAAGAATAAAATTTAAAAAACAAAAAAATACGTCGGTGACATTCTCGCAGTTTCGGTTCCGGTTTTCCAGGTAGTTTTCAACTGCAGCAATACTGAAACCGTTTCTATGGACGTGGGCCATTTTCAGAGAAAGGAATAAGCTGAACGTGGTTGGTGGTTGTGGTAAAGGGTACACACCACAGTTAACTTTTGCCACTTTTCCCGTCTGCTTTCCTATAATTCTTATTACTCTTGTATTCATACCGCACGTAATAAGGCATCTACAGAAATGAAAAACCACTTTTGGGGTAAAAGACTAGCCTCATGGATTTTGGCACAAATTTGATAGGTTTGATAACTTTTTTTTTTTTTTTGGGGGGGGGTGGGGGGGGGTATAACACTGTACCCCCCTCAGTCCTTTGTCGTCTTCTAGTTTCCTGATACTTGGGGTCAACATTGTAGGAGCACAAGCAATCCTCATTTGATGTTCATTTCCAACTTTCTCGTGACTATCTGGTATCGCTCTATGTCCCCAATCTCCCCCCCCCAAAAAAAAGAAAAAAAAAAAAAAGAAGAACCCCCCCAAAAAAAACACACACAACAAAACAAAACAACAACAACAACAAAACATGTACACAGTGCACTTTTTCATACTTTAAAAAAAATTGTGAAAATCCCCGAAAAGGCTCAGTGGTCAGAGCACTGGCTTTCCCCCCAGCCAAGGTTAAGCAGCACTGAGCGTGGCTACCACTTGGACGGGTGACCGTTTGCACGCCTTGGCTTCAGTAAAGTCCCCCAGTTCACCCTGCTGTAAAATGGGTACCTGCCTCTTTAGGGTCAGGGAAGGAAAAGCAGCGAGGGAGAGGAGATGGGCGCCGCCCTCAATATGCTGGCCCCTGGAGAAATCGAGGTCTCTGACGCCTCGCTCCCCTACGACCACATAGGTTATGGGACACCTTTACCATTACTTTTTGTTTATTTATTTTTTTATAACTTTATACAAGATACTACATGACACGCAAGCTAACACATCAAAGCGCTTTTAAAAAAAATATATCGAGAATAATGGAATAAGCACTCATGTGCTTTTTTTACATCCAGTCCACGTGTGTATGCGGTTTTGTAAATTTTGTCATCTGTTCCCACCGGCGCACAATGGCCTACTCTTTCTACTACAACACTACTATAACACTTACAGCGTAACACCTTCTGCAACAGAGAGAACTATTCCTACTGACTATTACTGTCACTGATGCTACTGCTGCAATGTGTGAGCGTGCGTGGCGTGCGTGCGTGTGTGTGTGTATGTTTAAAATCCAGTCCCTGTGTGCATGCAGTTTTGTAAAATGTTGTCATTCGTTCCCACCGGCATGAAAAAAAGGGTCTACTCTTCAGACAGGCGAAACAGGTTGTTTTTTTTAACGTGTGCGCAAGATGTTCTGTACGTGTTCGCATACAGGAACTCAGTTTATAGTCTCGAGCGCAAGACAGTTGGGGCATAACCTGGTAATCAAGAAAACGAAGTGAAATAATTTGGAAAAAAAACCCGTCCCAAAGAGTGCACACAACTAGCCACCTTTCCCTTCACAAAAAAAAAAGAAGTCACAAACTACACACAAAACCAGCCAGATATACACTTCAAGGGCTTCAATCCTAAAAAAAGAATACACAGGCACACACAGAGGCACACACACACAGAGGCACACACAGAGGCCACACACAGAGGCACAACACACAGAGGCACACACACCACACAGAGGCACACACACCACACACACACACACACACACACACACAACACAACACACACACACACACACACACCAGCAACGGGGGACGGGATAGCCTAGTGGTCAGAACATTGCACTCGCAATCTGACGACCCGGGTTCGATTCCCGTTGATGGGGATACTTTCCCCTGGAGTTAACATCAGTGCAGCCTCCTCCACTCTCCCTAAAAGTCCTTCGGATGAGACTATAAACCGAGGTCCCGTGTGCGAACGCACGCAGAACATCTTGCGCACACGTTAAATCCTGTTCCGCTTTTCGTAAGAGTAGGCCATTGTGTGCCGGTGGCAACAGATGACAGAATTCACAAATCCGCATACACACGGGGACTGAATGTAAAAAAAAGCACATACATGCTTATTCCATTATCCTCGATATAAAAGAATAATAATAAAAGAATAATAATGATAATAATAATAATAACTGGATGTAAAAAAGCACATACGTGCTTATTCCATTATCCTCGATATAAAAGAATTTTTAAAAAAATAAATAAAAGCAAGACTTACACCTTTAAGCCCTTAGCATCATTTCTTTGAAGTATTAAAACGGATTGCACACAAATAAGCCAGACGTACATCTCCAGCAGCTTAAAACCCAAAAATAAAGCCTCCCCCCAAAAAAAACCCAAACCCAACACACAAACAAAAACCAAACAAAACAACCTAAACAACCCAACAACCACCAAAAACCCCCCCCTCCCCCACCCCCCCCACCCCCCCCCCCCCCCCCCTCCCCCCCCCCCCCCCCCCCCCCCCCCCCCCCCCCCTCGGAATAATAATTAATAATAATGTATGGAATTAATATAGCGCTGAATCTTGTAAAAGCATCAAATCCAAAGCGTCAGATTTTATTTCATACCACTTTAAGTTCATGTCAGATTTCTCTCCGTGAAATTCGGGCTGCTCTCCCCGGGGAGAGCGGGATGATCGCGTCGCCACTTAGCGCTGCGCCACCCTTTCACCCTTTTTTTTTTTTTTTTTTTTTTTCTGAGCTGTTATTTGTTTCCCTATCAGAGTGGCTTTTTTTTTTTTCTAGAATTTTGCCAGGGACAACTCTCTTGTTGCCGTGGGTTTTTTTACGTGCGACTAAATTAATTTAGTTGTAACACACGGGACCTCGGTTTATCGTCTCATCCGAAAGACTAGCGCCCAGACCACCACTCATGGTCTAATGGATGGGGGAAAAATTTCCGGTCCAAACGGGGTACGAACCGCCGCACACTTCAGACCCGGACTTTTCGCTTTCTAGACAGGCGCGTTACCTCTAGACCACCGATCTACAGAATACACACAACACTGCTAAGATTCACACTCTCGCTTACTCAACATCCACCGAACCGTTCGACCCACAGTCGCTGCACAGCATCTACACCCAAACTGCTGCTGCGCAGCAAACCTGGCTAGCCTAGCTATGAGAATCCGGCACCAGTCCCTAGTCACAGTCAGTCTTTTCATGACGAACAACTGACGTGGCGCTATTATTTACAGCACGAGATAGACAGACAGGCAGACAGACAGACAGACGCGTTGCTGCTCTGCTTTCTTTGGGCCACACACCAGACATAAAAACTCGCTCTTTTCCTTCTGTTTTTCTAGGTGACTCTTATAACTATTCATACCGCAGCACGTACTAAGGCATCCACAGAAATAAAAACCACTTTTTTGTGAAAGATTAGCCTCTGACTCAAAAAAACTCATGCGATTTTGAAGAAATTTGGTAGGTTTGAAAATTTGAAAATTTTCAGCAAAACACTGTACACCCTCAGTCCTTTGTCGTCTTGCTAGCTTCCTTACCGCACTATGCATGCGCGGGGTCAACGCTGTAGGAGGAATACAGGCAATCCTCATTTGATGATTATTTCCAACTTTCTCCCGACTACCTGGGTATTGCTCTAATATGTCCCCAATCCCCCCCAAAACAAGTGCACAGTGCATTTTTTCATACTTTAAAAAATCTGTGAAAAATCAACAAAAATGTATACTACATGACCCACAAATGAACACAGCAGTGTAACCCTTTGCAGCCTACCTTGCTTAAATATAGCCCTGATGGCCACTACGCCGCTTAAATTGAACGGGCTTGGATTTCATCAACTTCAAAACGGGACCCTGCTATAACTCCGTAGCAAAAAATGTGGGATGGTTAGTTTAGCTTTCTTGGTATGTTGATTGAACAAGGTTAGGTAGGTTTGGACATGTGGTAATGCTGGTTTTAAAAAAAATACTGCTTCTCCCTCCCCCCCTACACGTGGGAATATGCCCGTAGGCCTGTCAGTATATTGACATAGGGAAAAGGTAAAGGAGTCCCATAACCTATAAGGTCGTAGGGGAGCGAGGCGTCAGAGACCTCACTTCTCTAGGGCCAGCATATTGAGGGCGGCGCCCATCTCCTCTCCCTTGCTGCTTTACCTTCCCTGACCCTAAAGAGGGCAGGTACCCATTTACAGCTGGGTGAACTGGGGGGAACTGTACTGAAGCCAAGGCGCGCAAACGGTCACCCATCCAACTGGTAACCACGCTCGACGCTGCTTAACTTGGCTGGGGGAAAGCGAGTGCTCCGACCACTGAGCTATCCCGTCCTTTACCTTTATTATTAACATAGCAGAAACTATAGCAGATCTGGTGCAGCGTATTGTGTTTAACGTTACAACACCGCCCGCCACATCTCTTTATC
Organism: Rapana venosa; assembly: GCA_028751875.1. NCBI lineage: Eukaryota > Metazoa > Mollusca > Gastropoda > Neogastropoda > Muricidae > Rapana > Rapana venosa. The sequence continues at coordinate 46,786,546 of CM054146.1, read as the reverse complement.
ATAACAACACTAAATTTGTATCGCGTGTTCTTCATTAAAAAAAACAACAACAACAAAAAAGAAGACATAACAATCAAAGCCTATGAAACGGATATGAGAGAGTTTGTGTACGCAAACGTTGGCCAACAATCAAGGTAGCCATATTCCGACTTCGGTCGAGGACAACGTCTAAACACAACACCAGCCTTGTTTTTCTTTCCTCCCCCCCCCCCCCCCCCCCCCCCCCCCCCCCCCCCCCCCCCCGATTTTGTCGTCCATTCCCACCTGCACGCAAATGGCCTTCTCTTCTGAAAGGCAGAGCCGGTTTTAACGTGCGCGTCATAATTATGTTTTCTGTGGATTCGTGTTCACAGCACAGTACCTCGGGTTTTGGGTCTCACTGGAAGGCCTTTGTAGAGAGTGGTGTCAGTCAGTCAGTCAGTCAGTCAGTCAGTCAGCCGGTACTGACATTAACGTCAACTCCAAGGGGAAAATGAATGCCCTTCAACAGGCGCACATTTCCACACACACACACACCACACACACACACATACACACACACACCACACACACACACCAACACACACACACACACCACACACACACACACACACACACACCACACACACACACACACACACAAAACTATGACATCAATGGATTTTGTTCCCCCTCTGGAAAGAGCTGAACAAAAAGAAAGAAAAGAACCTTTTCCACTATACGTGCTCCTGCTTATTATATATATAGGCCTGTGAGTGCAATATTCGTTTTAAAAAAATCTATGGGATCAAAATAGAGCTTGAGGGACGGGTAAATCCCTTTGAGGGAATAATTTACGGAGGGAATCGGACCCGAGAACTGTAAATGTGACAAGGTTATGTAGAACACACACACACACACACACACACACACACACACACACACACACACACACAGAGGCGCGCGTGCGCTCGCTCGCCCAAGATCACAATGGCGAACACACAAATAGAATTATGAAACTATTACCATACACTAAACGTACAAAAGCGCATAAATTATGCATCATTTAATTTAAAACCTCACTTTTCTTCCCCCCTCGATTTCGATTCTCTCTCTCTCTCTCTCCTCTTCTCTCTCTCTCCTTCTCTCTCTCTCTTCCCCTCTCTCATCCTCTCTCCTCCTCCTCTCCTCTCTCTCTCTCTCTCTCTCCCCCTTTCTCTCTCTGGTTTGATATTTTTTTTTTTAAATATTCTTTCGCCCACAAGAAATAAACAGCTCTCTCTCTCTCTTTCTCTCTGTCTTTTCCCCTCCCCCTTTGTTTAAAAAAAAGTGATTGTGCTTATGATTATTACCCCCCAACCAAAACACAAAATTTCTCTCTCCTCTCTCCTCTCGTTTCGTATGTTTGTCTGCCTGTCTCTCAAATTCGTCGGACGTCATTTCGTATGTCTGTCTCTGTCTGCCTCACGCCCGCCCCCCCCCCCCCCCCCCTCGCTTTTCTCTCTTATTTCGTCTGTCTGTCTCTCCTCTCTCTCTCATTTCGTATGTCTGTCTCTATCCCCCTCTCTTTCAATTTTGTCTGTCTGCCTGTCTGTTGCACAAGGATTTAACAAGTGATCAATAGGGGGGCCATAACACAACACACACACACACCACACACACACTCCTCCTCACACACACACACACACACACACACAACAACACACACACACAAACACACACACACACACCACACCCCACACACGTGTTTTATCTGCATGTGTTGTTAACAGCAGGATCTGAATGTTCCTGACATTTCGCACGGAAACGCAATATATGCCTCCCCCTTTAAAAATATACAAAAATAGAAAAGCAAACCGAAACTCAGGGGGTGGGGGTGTGGTGTGTGTTTTGTGTGTGTGTGTGTGTGTGTGTGTGTGGTTTTTGTGTGATTTTTAATTTTCCCCATGGTACATTGAAAAAAGTAAAACACAAGTGTTGAGTGGGTGTGATTTTACACACAACACACACACACACACACACAGCCAACGGTGGACGGTATAAGCCTAGTGGTCGCAAACATTGCACTCGCAATCTGACGACCCTGGTTCGATTCCCGTTTGATGGGGATTCTTTCCCCTGGAGTCAACACAGTGCAGCTCCTCCACTCACCCTAAAAGTCCTTCGGAAGACTATAAACCGAGGTCCCTGTGCGAACGCACGCAGAACATCTTGCGCACACGTTTAAAATCCTGTTTCCCTTTTCTAAGAGTAGGCCCATGTGTGCCGGTGGCAACAGATGAACCAGAATTCAACAAATCCGCCTACACACGGGGACTGAATGTAAAAAAAAAGTCACATACATGCTTATTCCATAATCCACGATATAAAAAGATTAATAATAATAGAATAATAATGATGATAATAAAATAATAATAATAATAATAATACTGATGGTAAAAAAGCACATACGTGCTTATTCCATTATCCTCGATAAAAAGAATTTTTAAAAAAATCAATAAAAGCAAGACTTACACCTTTAAGCTACCTTAACAACCATTCTTTGAAGTATTAAAAACGGATTGCACACAAATAAGCCAGACACATCTTAGCGCTTAAAACCTAATAACCCCCCCCCCCCAAAAAAAAACAACAACAACCACACAACAAAAATCCAAACAAACAACCTAAACAAACCCACAACACCCCCACCACCCCCCCACCCCACACCCCCCACCTCGGAATAGACACAACACTGCTTAAGATTGACACTCTCGCTTACTCAACCTCCACGAACCGTTCGACCCACAGTCTCTAGCACAGCATCTACACCCAAACTGCTGCTTGCGCAGCAAACCTGACTAGCCTAGCCTATGGGAATCCGGCACCATTCCTAGTCCGACGCAGTCACTTATCATGACGACACGGTCACTGACGTGGCGCTATATTTATAGTGCACTCAACAGACCAGACAGGCAGACATACAGACGCGTTCCTCTCTGCTTTCTTGGGCCACACTCCGGACATAAAAACGATTTCCCGTTCAAGGGATATTTTTTCCCCAGAGTTACACACAGGCCGACTCCACTTTCCACAAAAGTCCTCGGAAGAGACTACAAACCGAGGCCCCCGTGTTTGTGCGAACGCACGCAGAACATCTTGCGCAACACACGTTAAATCCTGTTCGGCTTTTCGTAAGAGTAGGCCATTGTGGAGCCGTGGAACAGATACAGACTTCAACAAAACCGCATACACACGAGGACTGGATTAAAAAAAAATCACATAAGGGGCTTATTCCATTATCCCACGACATTAAAGAAAAAAAATTAAAAATAAAATAAAACCTCGCTCTTAATCCTTTGTTTTTCTAGTGACTCTTCATAACTATTCATACCGCAGCACGTACCTAAGGCATCCACAGAAATAAAAACCACTTTTTTTGTGAAAGATTAGCCTCTGACTCAAAAAAACTCATGCGATTTTGAAGAAATTTGGTAGGTTTGAAAATTTGAAAATTTTCAGCAAAACACTGTACACCCTCAGTCCTTTGTCGTCTTGCTAGCTTCCTTACCGCACTAT
>CM054146.1:46753030-46768030 GCA_028751875.1 Rapana venosa | reverse complement strand
TATTAGACAATGGAAGACAAACAGAAAGAGAGAAAGACACTCACTCACTCACTACCTGAATGCTCTCAACACTCACTCCTTCCTGCTCGAAATGCAACAGATGCAGACACCTTTTATATCGCTTTTTTCTTTGGCTTTGGTTTGTTTTTTTTTCGTTTTTTGTTTCCATTTTCCCTTTCTTACGAAAACCCTTTCACTGATAACGATACCCTTTCCAAAAACACAAAAACCCAAAAAAAAACCACACCACACTTTCTTGCCAAAAGTGCTCCCAAAAATTCTTGGAAAACAACGAAAAGAAAAGCGCGCGCACACACACACACACAACCACACACACACACACACACCACACACACACACACACACACACCACAACACACACAACACACACATACAACACACACACATACACACACACACACACAACACACACACATAACAACACAACACACAACACACACACACACACACCCTATATTAGCGATGATTGAACAGACAGAGAAAAAGCTGATCAGCATTTCCCTGTAAAGCGAAAACGCAAATAGCCAGAGATAGCCGCAAGGCGGGAACCAAACAATGACGTTTCGCTATCTATAGACCTCCACTCTCACTCACTCACTCTCTCTCTCTCTCTCTCTCTCTCTCTCTCTCTCTCTCTCTCTCTCTCTCTCTCTCTCTCTCTCTCTCTCTCTCTCTCTCTCTCTCTCTCTCTCACCCCACCCACCTCTCTCTCTCTCTCTTTCGGGACCAGTGCTAGCACGCACAACTTCACCTAAACGTCAGACTCGCCGCTTTGTATCTTAGATAGCCGGTTCAAATCAGGATCCCCCCCCCCCCCTCTCCCTGCCCTCCCCCCCCCCCCCCCCCCCCCCCCCCCCCCCCCCCCCCAAGGCAGGGACAGACAACCTTGGAGAATGGTTAGAGTTCAGCTCGCGGCTTGATAGCGTGGGTTGGAACCATCATTGAGACAACACCCGTTTGAAAGGGAGTTTAATGTGTGTGTGTGTGTGTGTGTGTGTGTTTTGTGTGTGTGTGTGTGTTGTGGTGTGTGTGTGTGTTGTGAGTGTGTGTGTTGTGTGTTTTGTGTGTGTTGTGTGTGTGTGTGTGTTGTTGTGTGTGAGTGTGTTTGTGTGTGTGTTGTGAGTGAGTGTGTTGTGTGTGTGTTTGTGTGTGTGTGTGGTGTGTGGGTGTTGTGTGTGTGTGTGTGTGTGTGTGTGTGTGTTGTGAGTGTGTGTGTTGTGTGTGTATTGTGAGTGGTGTGTTGTGTTGTGTGTGTTTGTGTTGTGTTTTGTGCGTGTGTGTTTGTGTGTGTGTGTGTGTATGTGTTGTGTGTTGTGAGTGAGTGTGTGTTGTGAGTGAGTGAGTTGTGTTGTGTGTGTGTGTGTGTGTTATGTTGTGTAGTATTGTGTGTGTGTGTGTGTGTGTGTGTGTTGTGTGTGTGTGTGTGTTGTGTGTGTGTGATGTGTTGTGTGTGTTTGTGATGTGTGTTTGTGTTGTGTGTGTTGCGTGTATGGTGTAGTGTGTGTGTTGTTAGTGTGTGTGTGTGTTGTGTGTGTGTTGTGATGTGTTCGTCAGCGACGATCGCGTGTATTTGATCCTGTCTGTGAGATGCTGTGGATAGATTCCAGTTCTAAATTGAATCACTTTTGATCCACTTCCAGAGAATCCCTTCCACTAAACCAGAAACTAGAAGTCCGTTAGACACAACCCCCCCCCAAAAAAAACAACAACAAAAAAACAACAAAACAAACAATCCAAACCAACAAAACCAAAAAACAACAACAAAAAACCCATGGAAAACTTTTCTTTGCGCACACGTTAATCAAAAACCAGTTCTACATTTCGAAAGAGCAGGAGCGAGGCCATTGTAGGCCGGTAGGAACGCATGACAACATTTGAAAATAAAAACAAACAAAAAACTCCCCCCCCCCCCCCCCCCCCCCCGCCAAAAAATCCCCACCAACAACAGTATTAATTTGAGTCAGGTTTGAACCATCATCCCCTCAGATCGGAATGGGTCTTCCCTGATGGTGGGGCAGTGGTCGCATACGCCAATATCTCACTGTTTGGGGAACATCGGAGCTCTAGCTGAGGGTAAGGTAAAGGAGGTAAAGGAGTCCCATAACCTAAAAGGTCGTAGGGGAGCGAGGTGTCAGAGACCTCACTTCTCTAGGGCCAGCATATTGAGGGCGGCGCCCATCTCCTCTCCCTCGCTGCTTTACCTTCCCTGACCCTAAAGAGGGCAGGTACCCATTTACAGCTGGGTGAACTGGGGGAACTGTACTGAAGCCAAGGCGCGCAAACGGTCACCCATCCAACTGGTAACCACGCTCGACGCTGCTTAACTTGGCTGGGAGAAAGCGAGTGCTCCGACCACTGAGCTATCCCGTCCCCAAGCTGAGGGAGGAACTCAAAAAAAAAGAAAAAAAAAGGGGGAAGCGAGCAAATTCTAGTACCTCGTGTTCCATCATCTGTGTGGGGGGGGGGGGGGGGGGGGGGGGGGAGATAAAAAGCAACAACAACAACAAAAACCCCAGAGGTGACTTCCAGAACTGCTCAAACATCACCTACCAGCCATGGTAAAGTTCAAATCAATCTCCACCAAAAAAAACCACCCCCAACCATTCCAGTTTGAGGAGGACCAATTTCAAACTACTTTGTGCGCTGGTTCTTCCCATCTTCCTGTACATCCTCATCCTTCGGATGAGACTATAAACCGAGGTCCCGTGTGTGAACGCACGCAGAACATCTTGCGCACACACGTTAAATCCTGTTCCGCTTTTCGTAAGAGTAGGCCATTGTGTGCCGGTGGGAACAGATGACAAAAATTTACAAAACCGCATACACACGGGGACTGGATGTAAACAAAAAAGAGGGGGGCACCTGAGTGCTTATTCCGTTGTCCTCGATGTAAAAAAAAAAAATCATGTCATCTGAGCGCTTTGATTTGTTGCTTTACAAGATTCAGCGCTATATAAATCCCATACATTATAATTATTATTGTTGTTATTATTATTATTATTATTATTATTATTGTTATTATTATTACACAACGCACAAATCCCGCATTTAAAAGCACCGGGTCGGCAGACAGCCTGTGAAGAATTCCAGCAGTTACAATCTCCCTCTCCATCCAACGCTCTCACAGGGCCTGTTGCTATCCCTTATATGAGCGAAAATCCGTCATGCTGCCGTTAAGCGCCTGACAAGCCGGGTCCCGGCCATCCGACTTTGGCATAAGAGAGGATTCTTCTCTTTTAAGTCTCTTTGTAGAAAAAAAAAAAAAAAAAAAAGGGCAGAAAATAGACAAGAAGGAGGTGACAGGAAGAAAAAGGAACACGGCAGAAACAAAGAGAGTGGTAGAAAAGAGGAAATTTCTAGCACAGATTTTCCAGAAGGTGGGGATGCTATTTATACTGACAGGCCCCCGCCCCCGGCATCCCCACGGGCGGGGGGGAGGGGGGGGGGGAGAGAGAGAAGCAGTTAAAACAGGATGCTACATACAGGACAACTCTTAGTAGTAACTGTCATCTTTCCTGGACCATGTTACAAAGGAGGAGGAGCCCATCATCACCAGACAAGTCACAATCCACGAGGAAGACCTTGCACTGCTAGGTAAACGAGGAAAAGGTAAAGGTGTTCCCATACCCTATGCGGCCGTAGGGGAGCGAGATGTCAGAGACCTCAGCTTCTCCAGAGGCCAGTATATTGAGGGCGGCGCCAGTCTCCCTCTCTCTCTCTCTCTCGCTGCTTTACCTTTTCCTGTTCCTAATAAAGAGGGCAGGTACCCATTTACAGCTGGGTGAACTGGGGGACTGTACTGTACTGAAGCCAAAGCGCGCAAACGCTCTGGCATCCACAGAGTGTAGTAGTGTAATAATAATAATAATAATAATGTATGGAATTTATGTAGCGCTGAATCTTGTAAAGCAACAAATCAAAGCGCTGGATAGTGAGGCCGAAAGGACAAACAAAAACCAACAGCGCCCAAAACGCAACTGGCCTTTCACACACACACACACACACACACACACACCCACACACACACACATTTATTGGTAAAGGTTGCAATAATGTAGTATTTCAGTATAATCATTAAGAAATTTGTTCTTAGATACATGGCTTGATGAAAAAAAAGCAAATGCATTGCTTATTCAATGTACCATCTGGAAATAAAAATTTCACTTGACTTGACTTGACACACACACACACACACTAACACACACACACACACACACACACACACACACACACACCTACACCTACACACACACACACACACACACACACACACACACACACACACACACACACACACTCGATGTTATCTTCTGCGAAGTCAATGACTGACCAAACAGTGTGTTATCCAGGCTCTCAATGAATTATCTTTCAGCATGAAAAACCCTTTCTATTTTCTGGCCCCTCCCCCTGTGTTCACACACTAGCACCGTGGATCACAGCCGTCTTGGAGGTGGGGTTCCTAAAAGTCAGCTGTCTGTCTAATGCCGCTCAGCTGTTGTATGTATGTATGTATGTTTGTCCGTCGAGTCCGACGGTGACCTCCAAAACAGCAGAGGAGGCAGCTGCTATTTTGGAAACTGGGCAGAAATTTGATTATAGTGGAGATGTCTTGCCCACAGTACATCCCCACTCTCTCGGCCAAGTGGGGCATAAGGACAGTCAGCGTTGGAGATGTTCTCCAAAGGCCAACCAGCCCCCAGGGCTGCAGCACATAAGGACTGTGCTAGTCTAGCCTCCTAGTCAAGAGAGTCATAGTCGATCACTGAAGACTAAGCTGTAAAGTGGAATTCCATGAGTGGGAAAGAAAGCCACTGGTCATACAGCCTCTCACTTTGCTGTAGTTCATCAGGCACAGGTTTCCACAGCTATCCCATCTCTCTCTCTCAGCTGTTGTAGTAGTTAAGTTCATCAGGCACAGGTTTCCACAGCTATCCCATCTCTCTCTCTCTCAGCTGTTGTAGTAGTTAAGTTCATCAGGCACAGGTTTCCACAACTACCCCATCTCTCTCAATCTTATTGCACTGTTTTGTACTGTACACTACTTTGAAGCCACGGCAGATTCCATTTCAGGTAGTTTCCAGAAACTACGTGACAATTATGGGCATGGACATGTCCGGAAGAAGCAGTGTAGATCATTTTTTAAAAAACAAAACAAAATGATCTACCTACGTTTGAAATCTTGTCCTAGTTTACAAACTGGACCTGGATTCAAATTCAAATTCAAAAACAGAGAAATTCCAGTGGGTCACGAGCCATACATAAAAACAATAATCACGGGTTACACATCTGGAAAAAAACCATCCTATACTAAACATGACAAATTGCCTTCTGTAGCTTCCTCTGTTTGCGTGAAACTTGCTCTGTAGAAAACAGTCAGGTCAGGGAGGGTAGAAGAGAAGAGCAGAGCAGAGCAGAGCAGAGGGTGGGCACGGCACATACCCTTCCGTCTCTGTCAACTGCCCTCATGGAATTCCTCTCAAACTTCCACTTCCAAAGGTAAGCACACGTTTGAGTTTGTAAGTTCTTGGCGTGAACTTCGGACTGCTCTCTCTGGAGAGAGAGAGAGAGAGAGAGAGAGAGAGAGAGAGAGAGAGAGAGAGAGAGAGTGGAGAGAGAGAGAGAGGAGAGAGAGAGAGAGAGAGAGAGCCCCGCGCCACAAACGACATCTGTACTTGAAATCTAAGAGGACTGTTACGTTCGTGACAGCTGCTTTTCAGTTTCACATCATTTACATAATTTTTTTTTAAAAAACAACAAAAACCCAACAACCCCAAGTCCTGTAATAACAGAAAAGGATCGTATGCAGAAGTGTTTTTTTTTTAAATTGACTTTCATTTTTCACTTGGTGTTGTTCATGTGTTAGCGGCGCGTTCCCCAGATGAACACCCTGGGGATCATCACCCAGAACATGCACTCTTTGATTCCCTTAACCTACCCGGGAATCACAGTACAGAAGAAAACGATGGGAAGACAACCATCAGAGAGTGGACTGGCCTTGAGTGGAACGATTTGCTACGGAAAGCCGAGAACCGCGGGGAGTGAAGGAAGCTGGTTGCAAAATCTTCATTGGTGCCCCCACGGTCCACGGGACTTCGGGATTGGTGAAGGTGAAGGTGAGGAGGTGAATCACCGTGAGACCGGAAATTTACACTGGGTGAGAAGTTTGTGTTTTCAAGCGCCTCGCCATGTAGGCAGCTACACTCCGATTTCGGGGGATTTTTTTTCTTCTTCTCTCTTTTAAAGGAGAGTACTGGTGTACGTAAATGCTGAGAGCTTGTCACGGCTGAAGACAGTCTCGACATAACGATGAAGTGTAGCAAACATTTTGATCCAGGCTTTGGCACCCAACCGACATCAATAACTGACAAGAGCTCTTGGCCTGGGCCTACACATAACCTACACTGCATTTCACGTTGTTTGTAACTCAAAAGAAAAAAACACCTTTTATAACTAAAAAGGAAAAAAAAATCCTCCGAAATTTACCAAACCGCATACACACGGGGACTGGATGTTATCCTCGATATAAAAGAATAAAATAAAATAAAAATAAAATAAAATAACTCTACACCCTCTTCACATAATCTTCCTGGGGTAAAGAAAAAACAACAGAACAGCACTCCCCCCCTGCGGAGGATTAAAATTGTTAGGCTACATTATAAACCATCTTGCTTATTGTTGCTCTCAACACGACCTTGAATGTTATCTTTCTGAAGAAGAAACACCTCTTTACATCAATCAGAATTAATTCTCCAATGCTGAGCAATGCGCTTTTCGAAAATAAGAACATTTTTATGCGCGAAAAATATTAAATCCCCAAAAAACAAAAAAATCGTGCCTATTATCTCTCTGCAGGTTTTTTGTTTTGGGAAATGGGTGTGTTTGAATTCTAGCCACAAGACGGCCTAGTATTTACAAGTACACTCTACCACTGAGATAATTATGATAACTTTGTGATAACACCGAAACCACTAGTTGTGAGCCGAGGCAGCGTGGGAAACACCCTTAGACACAATAACGGCTGAGGATGTGTCTGTACTATGCTTTTCTTCTTTAATTTCGACGATAATGGAATAAGCACTCGTGTGCGCTTTTTTTTTTTTTTTAAACACACAGTCCCCATGCGTATGCAGTTTTGTTAAATTCTGCCATCCGTTCCCACCGGCACACAATGGCCTACTCTTCCGGAAAGCGGAACAGGTTTTAACGTATGCGCGCGCAAGATGTTCTGCGTGCGTTCGTAGACGGGACCTCGGTTTATAGTCTCATCCGAAGGACTTTTGGGGGTGCGGTGGGGGTGGGGGTGGAGTCGGCACTGGGGAAAATAACCCCTTGAACGGGATTCGAACCAAGGTGAGCAGACCACGAGCGCAATGCGCAACGCTCTAACCAACCAGGCCATCATCCCCTCGAGTGATTGTGTGCAGCGATAACAGCGATATCCTCACTGGACCACGGGAAAATACCCTGTGACAGAGAGTTTACTGCGTCTTGAGGGTGCCTATCACTGCATTCTTGTTTTCGATGACAATACCATTTTGTTTATCACCCTCAAGGCCGAATGAGACATGAGTTGAAGATTATTACCATTTTTATTATTATTATCATTATTATCAACAATGATAAAGAAACAACAATCCCATTCTAAACAAGTTGAAAGAGAAGTTGGGTTGTTTTTTTTCTTTTTCATGAAGACAGCTTTTGAAGTTAGGACAAGTAATGGTATGGTTATCAGTGTTAACAGATCCGTACACGCGCGCGCACGCACGAGTACGTACGCACACACACACCACACACAAGACTGGAAAAAAAAGAATAAGCATTCATGCACTTTTTTGTTTTTTACATCCAATCCCCGCTGACTGTAGCACGCAGAGAGAGAGAGAGAGAGAGAGAGAGAGAGAGAGAGAGAGAGGCGAGAGAGAGAGACAGAGACAGAGACAGAGAGAGAGAGACAGATAGACAGAGACAAAGACAGCCAGCCCGATCAAGTAATATCTTCCAATTTTCTTTTGTCTTCCGACACACGCACTCCTTTCATTTCGACGGACAATGCACATTTTCAAAAAGCATGACAACAACACAAAAAACCACCACAATCCCAACTAGATTTTAGTCAAACTCACCTATAGAGCCTATATATATAATACATACATGTATATTATTCGAAGATAAACGGCACTTCTCCAGTGTGGAGGAGATTTGTCCTGGCCGGTCAAGCTATGGTTACAAACGTTAAGACCTCGATCGAGCATTCGCTTGCCTCACGCCAATTCAAACGGCATACCCTAAAAAGCAAACAGAAACTAGCCTTTTTTCAGAAACAGCTTCAACTACTCATAGCTGTTATATAAAAAAAAAATAAAATAAAAACCCGCTTGTGCATATGTTCCACCTTTTGAGCATAGGCGCCATATGTTTGGATCTCATTATGATTCTCAAGGGTGTTCGGTAACATCAGTTCTTAGGCTAACCCAGCTGCTTAGATTCCAAGAAATACAGACAAAGTGTGAACAGATTAAGAAAGACACTCCCTCTCCCCTCCCTCTCTGGTTGCTTATGATAATGTTTGTCGCCAGTTCAGCACACAACTAGCAAAGGCAAACAGAGATACAACAACGAAAAAAGCATTTAGATAGGTGCATGCCAACAGACAAAATAAAGGAAGAAGTAAATACATTCAAGTGACTCTGCCGTTACAGCTAGCATTAAAAAAACCACCAAACTGATATTTCGGGTTAAAAAAAATATACTACTATAAGTCATGGCAGACTTCTCTGCGTGAAATTCGGGCTGCTCTCCCCGGGGAGAGCGCGTTGCCACAAGAGCAGCGCCACCCATTATATATTTTTTTAAATGTTTTTCCTGTCTGCAGCTGTATTTGTGTGTCCCTATCAGAGTGGCTTTTTTTCTACACTATTTTGCCAGGGACAACTAACTCTTTTGTTGCTGTCGGTTCTACGTGCGCTATTAAACAGAATTTCTAGATCATGAACAAGATCTATAGGCCGAAATGACCTTAATGATAAAGAAATGTTTTAGCTGAGAAGTATAGTATCTGCTTTTTCTGTGAGTAATTGTTTGTTGTACTATCGGTTCTGGCTTGTTTAATATTTTTTTTAAAAAGGACCATGGAATGGTTTGATACCCAGCTGATGAGAACAAGCACCCCATGAAGTATTGCATTAACAGAGTTTTGCCTTAGCATGGAACAAGGTCACGTGAAAACAAATAAATGATATCAAACTTACAGTAGAACTTCTTTATGCAAAGCTCCCTGCTTTAACCCCATACTGGCCAAAACCTTGTCAATGCAAAGCATCCTGCACAAACCCTCGTATTTATATATTGGTGTGTATGTGGTGTGTGTGTGTGTGTGTGTGTGTGTGTGTGTGTGCGCGTATGCGCGCGTGCGTGCGTGCACGCGTAAATGATAAGTTTATATGTCTTTTTCAATCAATGGTTTTTATAACATTGTATTCCTACATTGGTGTGTGAGTGCGTGAGTGCACAGTGCGAGTGTACGTGGGTCCATGTGTGTGTGTGTGTGTGTGTGTGTGTGTGTGTGTGTGTGCATGCGAGTGTGCGCGTGTGTGTGCAACTTTTATTTAAAGTTATCTTGGATAGTTCATACCCAATATTATGAAATGTAGCTTTCTGGTGTCTTTCGAGATAATGACACGTATTGATCAATGTGCCTGTCAGTATTGTAGCTGCCCTTCATGGGATGGTTGACGTGTTTCTGGCTTTGACCTTGACATTGACCCTAGTTCTGCAAGGCATACAGCACAAACCCTTACTAGGCAAAAACCTGGTCAATGCAAAGTGTCCTTCACAAACCCTTATTGTGTAAAACCTTTTTTTATGCAAAGCACCCTTCACAAACCCTTGCTGTGTAAAAGGCGCTGTGCAACGCCTTACTGAGTACAGTCCTACTGTGCAAAATGCTTCACAAAAACAGAACCCCCCCAAAAAACAACAACACAACAACAACAACAAAGAAAAACAAAACAAAAACCGCAACAGCCAAATAAACCCAGCAGCATGAACTATTTGGTGTATAGCTGTATTGTACTAACATACCACACGGGAAAAGCTCAGTGGTCGGGGCACTTGCTTTCTCCCAGCCAATGTTAGCCCTCTTGCATTCGATTCTCTGAACACTAACTGCCCCTAGATTTCGCATTCTTTCATTACTTTGGGCCTAAAATCGGGTAGGTGTAAACCGTGATTCATTTCAACAGTGTTTGAATGTTTACAAGAACGAAACTCGGCAGGTGGCTTTATAAGACAACGTACTATAACTTGTACTATATTTTATTTGTGTCTGGTAGGGAACGGGAAACTACTGTGTGTAAATCCCGGGCTAAAAATCCCCAAATCCCGGTCTGGATTAAGGGGAGGGAACAATTTAATCCCGGCTAATCCTGGGTCGGGACTAAGAGGGTTTGCAGCATAGTGTGGTTACCAATTGGATGGGTGACCGTTTGCGCGCCTTGGTTTCAGTACAGACCCCCACTTCACCCAGCTGTAAAAGGGTACCTGCCCTCTTCAGGGTCAGGGAAGGTAAAGCAGCGAGGGAGAGGAGCTGGGCGCCGCCCTCAATATGCTGGCCCTAGAGAAGTGAGGTCTCTGACGCCTACGACCCACATAGGTTATGGGACACCTTTCCCTTTTTACCACACAAAACTCGTATTGCACAAAACATATTGCAGAAAAAAAGTACACTACAAAGCATTCTGAACAAAACTTTCTTTTATAAAGCAACAAGATATACTGTGAAAAGAGCACTTTAGGATGCACACGCGCACGCACTCACAGGCACACACGTGCGCACGCACGGACACACACACATTAGGAAACAAACCTTCTATAAGAGAGAGAAAGAGAGAGCAAGCGAGCGAGAGAGGAGAGAGAGAGAGAGAGAGAGAGAGAGAGAGAGAGAGAATCCTGTTTTTGTGTGTTGGTTTGTTTTGTTTGTTTACCATTTTGTATGCATGGCAACTGAGCAGTAGTAGGGTTTCGCGCGCTTGGGAAAATGGGAAAACATCGTCTTTTTAATATAAAAAAAAATGAGGGGGGGGGGGGGGGGGGGTACAGAGCCTTCAGCAGCAAGGTTTCTGGGGGCACCCAAGCCTGCGAAATATATATCCGCATTACTGACCCAAAGTGAAACTATCATTGTCAGAATGCATTGGCGGGAAAGTAGCCTACAAACTGGGTCAGTATTCTGGCCCATGGGCCCCCCAAAAAAAACCAACCCCCAAAAAAGAAAAAAAAACGAACAAAAAGAAAAAGAAAGAAAAGAAAAAAAGAGTCTTGTTCCTATTCTTGTTACAAGGGTGGGACCTTGTGCATTGGTGGTCTAGAGGTCACGCACCTGTCTACAAAACGTGAAGTCGAAGGTTCGGTCCTTGTTGGAATCTGCCAGACCTTGAATTGACTGCAAGTGGTTTGGGTGCCAGTCTTTCGGATGAAACGATTCAACCGAAGTCCCCAGATCTGCAATACACATTTTATTTTTATCGCACGCAAAAGAACCCACGACAACAAAAGAGTTTTCCATGGCAAAATTCTGTTGGAAAAAAACACCACCTACCACTTCGGAAACTAACTTGAAGTCAGGAGGAAAAAAAAAGGGTGGCGCTGCTCTTGTGGCGACGAGCTCTCCCCAGAGAGAACAGCCCGAATTTCACACACAGAGAAATGTAGTGTGACTGAAAAAATGGTATACAACACAAACCAAGTGGACGTGCGATGGGTATGCCTGTGGTAGGTCTGTACTCTTGTTATCTTCGCTGTATGTTCTGGTCTGAAAATATAGAAAGGGAACGAAATCAAATGAAAGTTTTCTTTTCTGAGGGTAACAGATTGAAGTACAATGGCTTTTTATTTCTTTTTTCATATTCAGTCCTTTAGAAGGGGAAAAAGAGGGAGGAAGGGAAAGAGAGAGACAGAGAGAGAGAGACAGAGAGAGAGAGAGACAGAGAGACAGAGGAGAGAGGGGAGAGACAGAGACAGACTGACAGAGTCAGGATCAGAGTCTGCGTGTTTGTGCGTCTGTGTGTGTATGCGCAGCTGGCCCTGTATGGGTTAAGTACCATTAGGAAACTTTGGGTTGGTGGTTTTTCGTTTTTACTTTTGCTCATCCCGTCACATTTCTTCGCAAAACCGATATACACCTCGCTCTCCATTGCAGAGAGAATGGTATGAGGCAAAAACGAAAACAAAACAAAACAAAACAAGACCCCAAGCAAGCAAGAAAGCAAGCAAGAAACTAACTAACCAATCAACTAACCAAGGAAGCCATCCTACCTTTTACATTAGGTCCACTGTTTCAAGGGCACATACTAATGACATAGATCTCTATAAGACAATACAACACTGGAGCCTTCAACAGTCCTCCACAGGCCCTGTAGCCCTTGCTGGCTGATAAGGGTTCCTAGGAAGGGACTGGGTTTCTGTGTCCCCTCCACCCTTCCCAGAAACATGAACTATAGGGTGGTGTGTGGTGTGTGGTGTGTGGTGGTGGTTGTTGGGTTTTTTTCCCTTTCTTTCTTTCTTTCTGTCTTCTCTGCCGCTACTTTTTCTTTGGCAAAGTCTTCATTATGTTTGGAGTGGAAGGGAAGGGAAGGGGTGGGGATGGTGGGGGTGGGGGTTGTGTTCTCACTTTGAAGGAAAAATAATCCAAAGGTTTTGTTGTTGCTTGCTGTTGTTGTTGTTGTTGTTGTTGCTATTCTTCCCCTCTTTGTGGGGTGGGGGGTCCTTCTCTTTCTTTTTATCTTCTATTTTGCATACTCCTTTTTGTTGTTGTTGTTGTTGTTTTGGCGTCTTCCTCGAAAACTTTCTGTCTTGTTTTCTTTTTCATTTTCTTCCGTTTTCCTTCTCCTTCAGGGTGTGGTTTTAAAAAATAGTATTATTATAATTATAATAACTTCTTTTGTATTTAAAAAGCTTTCATTTTTTCGGTCTTTGTTTTTTTTAACAAACCTTCGCGACCCCATACTATGCCCGTGCTCGTGCGCGCGCGTGTGTGTGTGTGTGTGTGTGTATGAGATTGCCAGTATGTGTAACTATGTATGTGCTTTCCTGCACTGCAGTCTGTATACAAATATCCCGAATGCAGTAGAGAGATTACTACCATTTTCCAAATAGTTGAAGCAAAAGAACAACAAAAAACGCACCTTTGCCCCCAAACCCTAGATCAGAATTCAACGAGGAACCAACGTGGAGCAAAGCTTGGTGCTCTCAAGTCGTCTAACGTTCTCCAAAATAATACCAACGCTTGTCATCAGCCAGGCCAGGTCCTTCAGATAGAGTTCATGGGAAGATAAACAGAAAGGACAGGGAGTTTTGGGTTTGTTTTCTACTTCTTCCAGGAAAACTTAGGGTTTTTGTTTGTGTTCCATTGTTCCTTTCCTTTTGGGTTTGTGTGTGTGTGTGGTGTGGGGTGTGTGTGTGTGTGTGTGTGTGTGTCTTTGTTGTTTTTTGTTTGTTCGTGTGCGCCTTTCTTTTGTAGGGTTCGTTGTTTGTTGCTCGTGTTGTTAGCGCTGCCCTCTTTAGGATCAGGGAAGGTAAAGCAGTGAGAGAGAGAGAGAGAGAGAGAGAGAGGAAGAGAGAGAGAGAGAAGAGAGAGAGAGAGGAGAGAGAGAGAGAGAGAGAGATCGCGCTGTCTGGTCTCAGTGTCTCATCCTCGACAGACACCAGCTACACTCGCGTCCGAACCACTCGGCTATCCCGGCCACATTAGAGAGGAGATGGGCCACCGCCCTCAATTTATGCTGGCCCCTGTTGGAGTGGTCAGAGAGCACTCACTTTCCCCAGCTACGGTTTAAGCAGCTTCGAGCGTGGTTACCACTTGTATGGGTGATCGTGTGCGCGCCTTGGCTTCAGTACAGTTCCCCCAGTTCACCCAGCTGTAAATGGGTACCTGCCCTCTTTAGGGTCAGGGAAGGTAAAGCAGCGAGAAGAGAGAGAGAGAGAGAGAGAGAGAGAGAGAGAGAGAGAGAGAGAGAGAGAGAGAGAGAGAGAGAGAGAGAGAGAGAGAACTCGAACTCTCGAACTCGAATATTTTAATGAGGGTAATTGGATAAGCCAGAGGCTTCTTTACACCAGGCCCTCAAGGGGAAAAAGTGAAACAAACATGAATAAACCAATTGAAAAAAAGAGAGAGAGAGAGAGCGAGAGGAGATGGGCGCCGCCTTTAAAATGCTGTTCCCTTGAGAAGTTGAGGTCTCTGAAGCCTCACTCCTGTACGATCACTTAGGTTATGGGACACCTTTACCTTACTGGAGAAACTCGGGTCTCTGACACCTCGCTCGCCCTCCCCAACCACTGCATAATAATTATAGGTTGTGGGAACATCTTTACCTTTTATTGTTGTTGTTGCTGCTGCTGTTGTTGTTGTTGTTGGTGGTGGTGGTGGTGTTGCTACTGCATGCTCTTCTTGTTGCTGTTGCAATAATTGTTAACATTGTCATAATTGTCCTTGTTGTTGTCATAGTTGCTGGTATGCCTACTGTTGTTATTGTTGTTGCTGTTGCTGTTGTTGTTGGTGGTGGTGGTGTTGCTACTGCATGCTCTTCTTGTTTCTGTTGCAATAATTGTTAACATTGTCATAATTGTCCTTGTTGTTGTCGTCATAGTTGCTGGTACTGTTGTTGTTGCTGTTGCTGTTATGGTTGTTATCTGGATGTTTTTCCTTCTTGAAGTTTTCTGTTTGGTGTTCCTGGAATTTCACTATCCTCAGCCCGTTCGGGATAGCTCAGTGGTCGGAGCACTCGCTTTCCCCAAGCCAAGTTAAGCAGCGTCGAGCGTGGTTACCAGTTGTATGGGTGACCGTGTGCGCGCCTTGGCTTCAGTACAGTTCCCCCCAGTCCACCCAGCTGTAAATGGGTACCTGCCCTCTTTAGGGTCCGGGAAGGGAAAGCAGCGAGGGAGAGAGAGAGAGAGAGAGAGAGGGGAGATGGGCGCCGCCTTTAA
>CM054146.1:46718030-46735530 GCA_028751875.1 Rapana venosa | reverse complement strand
TTTATTCATTTACTGAGTCAATCTGGATATTAACCATATATTTATTTATTTATTCATTTACTGAGTCAATCTGGCTATTAACCATGCGTTTATTTATTCATTTACTGAGTCAATCTGGCTATTAACCATTTATTTATTTATTTACTGCGTCAATATGGCTACAACCTATTAATCTTTTAATTTATTTATTAACCAAGTCAATCAAGCCATGGACACATCATCAATCTCTCCATCCCAGCCAATCAAATTCATGTGCGATGCTCCAAGTGCAATGCACTTCCTCTACCCCCCCACCCTTTTTCCCTTCTGTGTTTTGTGTGGTTTGTGTTTTGGTTTGTTTCTTGCTGTTGTGTAACTGTCGCTTCCTTTGTTTGATGATGATGTGTACCACGACAAAATCAAACAACTATTATTTCTCTCTCTCTCCCTCCTCTCTCTCTCTCTCTCTCTCTCTCTCTCTCTCTCTCCACACACACACACACACACACACACACACACACACACACACACACACACACACACACACACACACACACACACACACACGTCTAATATCACGAATAGTGAGACGTTAAATGAAATGAATGAACGAACGAACGAACAAACACACACACACAAACACACACACACACACACGCACGCGCGCACACACACACACACACACACACGCACGTATACACTTATATTTTACTGATATCTCTTTTTGGATTCGTCACTCTATAAAAATTTTCTCTTTTTTCTGTTGCTGAATAGCTCGCTAAAATAAGAAATGACACAAAAAAAGCAAATGCATTGCTTATTCAATGAACAATCTGGCCGGATATAAAAGTGTGATTTTAACTTGGTGACATGTGCATTTTTTGGGGGGGGTTACTTTCATAGCGCCTGTAGTGTTGATGTTGCAGAAATGCCACCCCCCCCTCCCCCTTCCCCTCTTTTAAAAATAACTTTTCTGCTAATATTTGGACCCAAACTGTCTTTAATCTGCGGTGAAATATATACCCTAAAAGTCAGACTATCTTTTAATGTTTTTTAAATTTTGAAGTAGTTTGCATATCTATTGCGTAACATAGAAGTATTATAAATAAACTGCGTTGCCTTTTTAAACGTAAAAACTAACCAAAATAAAGCGTGAAAACAGCCAGCGTACGCACGCGCGCGCGCACACACACATACAACCCCCCCCCCTCTCTCTCTCCTCCTCCTCCTCCTCCTTTTGTATTGTTTTTTGTTTTTGTTGGTTTTTTTTTGGGGGGGCAGAGGGCTGGATGTAAAAGTGAGATATTGATCGAATGATTGATTAATAATTGATATGGAGACAGCTGGACAGATAGACATACGGATCGCTCAATTTGACAGATACCTGTAGTATATAATATATATATATATATATATATTATATATATCTACATATATATCTACATATATATATATATATATATATATATATATATATATATATATATATATATATATAGCAGTGACTGCAACAGATCTTACTGAGCAACGTTTCGCTTACACACCGATAATTATATAACCCGCCAAAGCTTAAAACTAACAGCCATTTTCCTTTAGATCTCTTTAGTTTCGGGTAGGATTTTCCCCCTGGAGTTAACATCAGTATTGACTCCACTCGCCCCAAAAAGTCCTTCGGATGAGACTACAAACCGAGGCCCCATGTGCGAACGCACGCACGCACGCAGAACATCTTGCGCACACGTTCCAATTATCCTCGAAATAAAAGAATAAAGGACAGACACACAGGTACAAGAGAACCGCATACGTTTACTCAAAACTAAAGAGATCATAGGAAACAACATCAAAATAAAAACAAAAAGAAAAGACCCCCCCCCCCCCCCCCCTCTCACCCACCCAACTTTAAACAAACACACTAGGAAATCAAAAAACACAAACGATCATTAAATACATTTAGAACAACGCTTAACCCCCCCCCCCCCCCCCCCCACCTCCTCACCCCCCCAAAAAAACAACAACACAAAAACAACCACAACAACAACAAACAAAAAACAAACCAAACAACAACAACAACAACACCAAAACCAACCACAAACAAACAAACAAACAAACACCAACTTACCTCAACGGCTTGGAAAATTCAAAGAAGAAGCAGACGACAGTTCTGCGCAAGCGGAGCTAGTCACGGAAATGGAGTTTCAGTTGACTCCGCTTGACTCGCTCAGCTGACCTTAGAAGACAGCTGGCTTTTCTATTCAGCGCAGGACGAAAAAGCCTCTAAAGCTA
This sequence comes from Rapana venosa, assembly GCA_028751875.1. Taxonomy (NCBI): domain Eukaryota; kingdom Metazoa; phylum Mollusca; class Gastropoda; order Neogastropoda; family Muricidae; genus Rapana; species Rapana venosa. The sequence continues at coordinate 46,733,268 of CM054146.1, read as the reverse complement.
CCGGATTTCTGCAACAGACAGACAGTGACGTTTTTCACTCAAAAGCCTCCACAGTTTTCTTGTAAATGTGTGATGGATGGATCGGTGGTCTAGAGGTAACGCGCCTGTCTAGAAAGCGAAAAGTCCGGGTCTGAAGTGTGCGGCGGTTCGTACCCCGTTTGGACCGGGAATTTTTCCCCCATCCATTAGACCATGAGTGGTGGTCTGGGCGCTAGTCTTTCGGATGAGACGATAAACCGAGGTCCCGTGTGTTACACGTAATTATTTAGCGCACGTAAAAAAACCCACGGCAACAAGAGAGTTGTCCCTGGCAAAATTCTTAGAAAAAAGCCACTCTGATAGGGAAACAAATACAGCTGCAGCTAAAAAAAAAATAAAAAAAAAATTAGGGTGAAAGGGTGGCGCAGCGCTAAGTGGCGACGCGTTCTCCCGCTCTCCCCGGGGAGAGCAGCCCGAATTTCACGGAGAGAAATCTGCCGTGACTTAAAGTGGTATGAAATAAAATCTGAGCGCTTTGATTTGTTGCTTTACAAGATTCAGCGCTATATGAATTCCATACATTATTATTATTATTAAAATCGAGTAAGGGTACGGTACATTTGGCGTGACTTGATACAGACTTAATGATGTTCTCAGCGTGTCTGTTGTCCAGTTTTTTTTGAACAGGTCTTGTATCTTTTTTTTTTTTTACGTCCCTGGGGTAGAGCTCCGAGGTTCACCAATGGTGAGAGTTTTGCGTATGAGACTGCTTTTGGCCACCAATTAGGTAGCCGTATTCCGACTTCATGGATGATGTCGAAACACCAACACCAGCGTTTGTGCACTTTTGATTATTAGCCTACTCTTCCAAAAGGTCAAATAGGTTTTTTTGGGTTTTTTTTTACTTGTGCGCAAGATGTTCTGCTGCGTGCGTTGGCACACGGGGCCTTGGTTTATAGTCTCATCCGAAGGACTTTTGGGAGAGTGGAGTCTGCACTGATGTTAACTCCAGGGGAAAATATCCCCCTTGAACGGGATTCGAACCCGGGTCGTCAGATTGCGAGCGCAATATTCTAACCACTAGGCTATCCCGTCCCCGGTAAATTAAAGAGAGTGCACGCACGCACGCACGCACGCACGCACACACACACACACACACACACACACACACACCCCCTTCACTGTTATCTAAATGTGACACTTTTTGTTGTCGTCGCCTAATACCACTTTGAATGAGTACGCGATAAATTAAAGAAAAGTACACACCACACACACACACACACCCCACACACACACACACACACAAGCCCCCCCCTCAAACTATAAAAAAAAGCACAAAAAAAGCACAGCACCCCCCCCCCCCCCACCCCGAAATAAAAAGAAAACCAACTCCCCCCCCCCCCCCCCCCCCCCCCCCCCCCCCCCCCAAAAAAAAAACACCAACCCAACCAAACAAACAACCCCATCCCCCCACCCCTAAAAAAAAAGAAAAGAAAAGAAAAGGACGCCCACTCCACACCTAACATTGTAGGGCTTGTACTTTTGTTTGTCTTCGGTCAATAGGGCTTGTACTTTTGTTTTTCTTCTGTCAATAGGGCTTGTACTTTTGTTTTTCTTCTGTCAATAGGGCGTGTACTTTTGTTTTTCTTCTGTCAAGTTTTTCAGTGGGGCACTCAAGAAAGCATGACATTGCACGCTGAGGGTATAATTACACCCACGTTTATGTCTTTAGTGTTGCTAACAAGAGCTGATCGCTTGTGTGTGCGGGCATGGTGACTTTGCTGGTGTCGCTGTTTCAGCCTGCCTGCATTAGCGTCAAGTGTCGATAACCATTCTATATAAAAATTTAAAAAAACACCTGAGAGACATGTCATTTTTTCCCTTTAACATCAGTATCGACTTCAGTCCCCACGATATTGTTGTTATTGTTATTATCACCATCCTTATTATTAATAAATTATTATTATTATTATTGTTGTTTTTGTTATCATCCTCATCATCATTATTATTATTATTATTATTATTATTATCATAAAGCGCGTTGGTTGTGCATACACAGCTTTGTATATACACAAGAGAGAGAGAGAGAGAGAGAGAGAGAGAGAGAGAGGAGAGAGAGAGAGAGAGAGATTTATTCTTTTATATCGAGGATAATGGAATAAGCACTTATGTGCTGCTTTTTTAAAAAACATCCAGTCACCGTGTGTATGCGGTTTTATTTGTGTAAATTCTGTCATCTGTTCCCACCGGCACACAATGGCCTACTCTTAGGAAAAGCAGAACAGGATTTAACGTGTGCGCAAGATGTTAGATTGCGTGCGTTCGCACACGGGGCCTCGGTTTATAGTCTCATCCGAAGGACTTTTGAGGAGAGTGGAGAGAGAGAGAGAGAGAGAGAGAGAGAGAGAGAGAGAGAGAGAGAGAGAGAGAGAGAGAGAGAGAGAGAGAGGAGGAGAAGGAGGAGAGAGAGAAAGAGAGAGAGAGAGAGAGAGAGAGAGAGAGAGGAAGGAGGAGGAGGAGGAGGAGGAGGAGGAGAGGAGGAGAGAGAGAGAGAGAGAGGAGAGAGAGAGAGAGAGAGAGAGAGAGAGAGAGAGAGAAGAGAGAGAGAGACAGACAGAGAGAGAGACAGAGACAGAGACAGACATACAACACACACACACAGAAAGAAAGACATGGGGTGATCCTTTTCTCCCCCAAAACAGCAACCCATAAGTCTTAATTTCAAAAGATCAGTAAGACCAAGGTACACAACCATCTTGCCAACACGACAGACAGACAGACAGAGACAGACAGGGTCAGAGACAGACATACAGACAGACATACATACAGACACACACAGACAGACAGAGAAAGAAGACACGGGGTGATCTTTTTCTCCAAAAAAAAAGAGAAACCCATAACTCTTAATTTCAAAAGATCAATGAGACCAAAGTACACAACCATCTTGCCAACACGACAGACAGGCAGACAGACAGAGAGAGACAGACAGGGTCAGAGACAGACATACAGACAGACATACATACAGACACACACAGACAGACAGAGAAAGAGAGACACGGGGTGATCTTTTTCTCCAAAAAACCCAGCAACCCATAACTCTTAATTTCAAAAGATCAATAAGACCAAAGTACAGTAATAATAATAATAATAATAATAAATGAAATTTGTATAGCGCTATATCTTGCAATGACAAATCAGAGCGCTTACAGTACACAACCATCTTGCCAACATGAACACACACACACACACACACACACACACACACACACACACACACACCCGCGCGCGCGCGCACATACACACACACCACACACAACACACACACACAACGACACACAAACACCACACCACACACATAACGACATACACACACACACGAACACACAACCACACACACACAAACACACAACACACCACATAACACACACCACACACACACCACACACACACCCACACACAACACACACACACACACACACACACAGCGCGCGTAACTAAGGCTAAAGAGTGTTCCATCCAATGCACTGCCCTCTTGCTCAGTCTAACTCTTTCAACTTCAACTCACAATGTTCTTCACAGGCACATCTTCCTGATGCCCCGAGGCTCCCGAATTCACAATTATTGATGTATTACTCAAAACAATGTGCGAGGTGGGTGGGTTTTCAAACAAAAAAATATTATTTATTTTTTTAAACATTCGTTCATTTTTTTCTCCAATTTTTTTCTCTCCCCATGACCAGCACGTCCTGTTCTGTCAAAATACACGGAAACAGTTGGGGTTTCCCCCCCCCCTCCAAACCTCATTATTTCATAGGGTAACTTAGTAATATTAACAATATTATATTATATGTGTTGTGAGCAATTTTATATATTATTGTGATCAATTTTATATTCTTGTTATCAATTTTATATATTTGTTATCAATTTTATAGATTATTGTGATAAATTTTATATATTATTGTTATCAATTCTATATTATTGTTATCGATTTCATATGATATTGTTATCAATTTCATATAATATTGTTATCGATTTCATATATTATTGTTATCAGTTTTATGTAGTTGTTCATTTGTATATTATTGTTATCAATTTCATATGTTATTGTTATCAATTTTATATTATTGTTATCAATTATATATATATATTTTATTGTTATAAATTATATATATTATTGTTACCAATTTTATATTAGTGTTATCAATTTAATACATTTGTTATCAATTGTATATTATTGTTATCAATTGTATATTATTATCAATTTCACATATATTATTGTTATCAATTTCACATATATTATTGTTATCAATTTTATATATTATTGTCATCAATTTCATATATTTGTTATCAATTGTATATTATTGTTATCAATTTTATATTTTTGTTATCAATTTTATATATTATTGTTATCAACTTTTTATATATATATATATATATATCATTGTTATCAATGTTATATATCATTGTAATAAATTTCATATAATATTGTTATCAATGTTATATATCATTGTTATCAATTTCATATATCACTGTTATCAATTTTATATATTCTTGTTATCAATCTTCCCACTTTAAAAAAAAAAAAAAAATCTGCGAGTTTGATTTTCGTTCCACAGGTTAGAGCTTCGAGATTCACCTTTAGTGAGACTTTTCCCATATTATGCCACCGGTTTTGGTTCTGTTACCCACCTTGAGGTAGCCGCATTCCGACTTCGGGAGATCTTCTTGCGAATGAAGCCTGCCTGTGGTATTGGCCCCCCCAAAAAATGAGGCGTTATGCTTAGGAATATTGTACATGTAGTGAAAACCTTCTTGAAAAAAAGAAACTGGAAGTGAATCTTTGTGTTGAAAAAAAGTGAAACATCAATGTTATCGTTCACAGGCAGAGCAGGTCAAATCTAAGTATTGAAATTGGAATAGCAATAGTTAGTAATACTCTCTGTCTCTCTGTCTCTGTCTCTCTCTCTCTCTCCACCTCACACACACACACACACACACACACACACACACACACACACACACACACACAAAACACACACACACACACACACCGAACAGAGAATAAAGCATGCACAATTCAACAACAATAACAACATCAACAACAACAACAACACACACACACACACACACACACACACACACACCCAAACGTACACACACACACACACACACACACACACACACACCGAACAGAGAATAAAGCATGCAAAATTCAACAAAAATAACATCAACAACAACAACACACACACACCCACACGTACACACCCACACGTACACACCCACACGTACACATCCACACGTACACACCCACACCCACACGTACACACACACACACTCTCTCTCTCTCTCTCTCTCTCTCTCTCTCTCTCTCTCTCTCTCTCTTCTCTCTCTCTCTTAGTATCACCCTCTTGAATAATTATGATTTTACTCACCTTTTTTGGTGTGTGTGTGTGTGTGTGTGTGTGTGTGTGTGTGTGTGTGTGTGTGTGTGTAGAATAGAATACACCGTAGAACAACCACCATACATACATACATACGTGTCTACCAAGTCTGCACGAACACGAACACCGCTGGATACCTACAATGACTGCTACGTGTGTGGTGTAAGCCTACTAACCCAGCTCAGAACTCCGTTCTCTATCACATAAAACGTTGCGTCACAATTCTCTTTGTCTCACGCCTTCTCTTTCTTTGTTCCGCAAGGCAAGGCGCGTTGACATCTTTCTGTGTTGCTAAATGCAGCATCTTTGTTTTATGTGTGTGGTAACATTCACACGTCAAAAAAAAAACACACACACACAAAACCCACCAAAAATATTTTTTAAAAACAACCCCAACCCCAGACAAAGAGAGAGAGAGAGAAAGAGGGAGAGAGAGAGAGGGGAGAGAGAGAGAGAGAGAGAGAGAGAGAGAGAGAGAGAGAGGAGAGAGAGAGAGAGAGAGAGAGAGAGGAGAGAGAGAGAGAGACAAAGGCGTGGAGACAAAGGCTATGCTTTATTTAGTCAACGCCAATGTTGCCAGAATAGGAGTGGGGAAAAAAAAGGTAGGGGTGTGTGTGTGTGGTGTGTGTGTGTGTGTGTGTGTGTGTGTGTGTGTTGTGTGTGGTGTGTGTGTGTGTGTGTGTGTAGTGTGTGTAGTGGTGTGTGTGTGTGTGTGTGTGTGTGGTGTGTGTGTGTGTGTAGTGTGTAGTGTAGGTGTGTGTGTGTGGTGTGTGTGTAGTGTGTGTGTGTGTGTGTGTGTAGTGTTGTGTGTGTGTGTGTGTGTGTGTAGTGTGTGTGTGTAGTGTGTGTGTGTGAGTGTGTGTGTGTAGGTGTGTGGTTGTGTGTGTTCAGTGTGTGTGTGTGTAGTGTGTGTGTGTTGTGTGTTGGTGTGTGAGTGTGTGTGTGGGTTGGTGTGTGTACAGTGTGTGTGTGTATTGTGTGTATGTACTTTTGTGTGTGTGTGTTTGCGTGTGTGTATGTATGTGTGTGTGTGTATGTATGTGTGTGTGTTGCGTGTGTGTTGTATGTGTGTGTTTGTGTTGTGCTGTGTGTGTGTGTGTTGTGTTGTGCGCGCGCGCGCGCGCACGTGCGCGCGCGTACGTGCGTGCATGTGTGTGTTTAGGTAGGAGTGTGTGTGTGTGTATGCGCGCGCGCTTGCGTGCGTGCGTGCAAATCTGTGTTGTGTACGTGTTGTCCCTTTTTAGGCATGGCATCAAAAAACGCGGAAGCGTCTGAAAGCAGTATTGTTTTTTGTTTTTGTTTTGTTTTTAGCGACTTATAAGGAAATAGATTGAGCCGTAATAGAGGTGAGAGAAGAATGGAGAGAAAGAGGATGGGGGGGGTGGGGGGGGAGGGGGGGGGGGGTAGAGGGGGGGGGGGGGGGGGGGGGGGGGGGTAGGGGGGGATTTCTTTGCTGTGTATTGTTATAATAGAACTTAATGGTGGTGTGTGTGTGGAAAGGGGGGGGGGGGGGGGGGGGGGGGGGGGGGGGGGGGGGGGGGGGGAGTGTTCGCAAGAGTGACGAAGACCTCGAGCTTATAATGACCTTAAAAGGACATTCCCCCCCGAGGAGGGTTTTACGTAGATCTATGTCCTTTTCCCGTCTTTTTCTTGAGAATTATCTGCTACTATTTTTTATTTCATTTTACATGTTATGTAATATTTTATACCACTTTTTAAGTCACGGCAGATTTCTCTGTGTACAATTCGGGGCTGCTCTCACTCGGGGGGAAGCCCGTCGCCGCAAGAGCAGCGCCACCCATTAATTTGTGTTTTTTCTTCTGTTCTTTTCCCTGTCTATAGCTGTGTCAGTTTAGTTTTATCCCCTATCAGAGCTGTGCTGCAGAAGGGACGAGCTGTATTCATTCGGTCAATGCTGGCGCGTTGGTCTCTCTGGCCATCTTTATTCATTTCTTGTCAAATCCTTCTCCTCCACCTTTTTCACTGCCTTTTTCTTCTTCGGCTACATCTGTCTGTCTGTCTGTCTGTCTGACTGCCTGTCTGTCTGTCTGTCTGACTGCCTGCCTGTCTGTCTGTCTGTCTGTCTGTATGTCTGTCAGATCTATCTATCTATATTGTTTCGCTTTCTTCGGGGTTCTTCTTCTTTTCTTTATACTACTACTACTACTACTACTACTACTACTACTACTACTACTACTACTACTACTACTACTACTACTACTACTACCGCTTTACTACTACTACTACTCATCAGCTGCTGCTGCTGCTGTTGCTGCTGGTGGTACTACTACTACTACTGCTGCTGCTGTTGCTGCTGTTGCTGCTGCTGGTACTACTACTACTACTACTACTACTTATACTACTACTACTACTACTAGTCTACTACTACTAGTCTACTACTACTATTACTACTACTACTACTGCTGCTGCTGCTGCTGCTGACTACTACTACTACTACTACTACTACTGCTGCTGCTGCTACTACTACTACTAACAACAAACAACAACAACAACTACAACAACTACACTACTACTACTAAATAACTCCCATGTGTACCTCTTCTTCTTCCTCACGGTGTTAAGCTTGGGAACGTCAAACACCAACAAGGACAACAACAAACCTAGTACTTATCATGGAAAAACCCTCGCAAAAGCCAATGATGTATGGACTATTTATAGCGCTGAATCTTGTAAAAGCAAATACCTCAAGCGATTGTATGTATACAATGGTTTAGCTGTTACCGTCACTCACACACATGTATATGTGTGTTTGTTTGTTTATTTGCTTGTTATGGTTGTTCTTGTTGTTTTATCTTTTTGTTTGTTTGTTTTGTTCAGTTGTTTGTATGGTTGGAGGTTTTTGTGTATATGACCAGACTTGAGAACAGAGCTGGAGCATATGGGATGGAGGTGAGCTCGGAGAAAAGTAAAGTACTTGTGAACAGCACGAGCAACGCCACTGCTAAAATTTACATGAACGGCCAACAACTGGAGGATGTAGACGCTTTTAAATACCTTGGCGCTACACTCACAAAGGACGGGCGATCGACAACAGAAATCAAAGTCAGAATAGCCATGGCAACATCTTCCATGACAAAACTCACCACCATATGGAAAAGTAAAGAGATCAGTTTCCCAATCAAACTAAAGCTCTACAAAGCCCTAATTCAGACGATCCTGCTGTACGGAAGTGAATCCTGGACATTGACTGCTGAAACAGCAAAGCGCATCCAGTCATTCGAAACAAAATGCCATAGAAAACTATTGGGCATATCCTGGAGAGAACGAAAGACCAATGAATTTGTCAAGAGCCAATAACACGGCTGCAGGTCCACAGGAACCCTTCTCACCATCGTCAGAAGAAAAGCTGACATGGTTCGGCACGTCACCCACACAAACTCTGCCCAAAACAGTACTGCAGGGAACACTCGAAGTCGCAGAAGGAGGGGAAGACAGAACAAGTCATGGATGGACAACATCAGAGAATGGACCAGGATGAATGACTCGGCACTACTGCGCAGAGCCGAGGACCGAGATGGATGGAGGAGGCTTACCACGGCATCGTCTTTCGTGTCTCCTCCACGAACCGCCACAGGTCACGGGTCTGATGATGATGATGATGATGTATGTGTGTGTGTGGGGGGGGGGGGGGGGGGGGGGGGGGGATGGGGGGGAGGAGAGGAGGATTGGTGGTGTCTTTAAAAAAAAAAAGTGTTGTTTTCTTTGTTTGTTTTGGCTTGGTTTTTTTTTGTTACTTGTTTGTATTATGGTGGATATAATTATTTTCAGGAGATTTAAAAAAAAAATTGTTTCATTTGTATGGTTTAACATAGTTCAGGTTTTTGTTTGTTTTGTTTTTAATTCTATGTATGCATATATCATTGTCTTCTCTTGTTTGATTCGTATGGTTTATCATTGACTAGGTTTTTATTCTATGTTGATATATATTATCTTTTTTTTCTTCTTTTTTTTTAGATAGTGGCTGATGGGAAAAAAAGCAAATGACTGCTTATTAATGTCCTTCTGAAAATAATATTTGCTTTGACTTGACTTAAACACAGACACCACACACATGCAAAAGAAACTTTGTATTGAAGCTGCTTGTTTTGTGTCTCGATTTACGTTGTCACTTGAGTATATAGGAGGAAAAAAATTAGGGTGTATGAAATTAGGTGGTGGTGGGGCCATATGATATTATGCTATAGGTGGGGGGGGGGGAATTTCTATTCATGAAAGAAACCGCAAGCAAAACTTGATGGAAAAAAAGCAAAAACACATAAAATGTACGTTAATGAACTATAACAATTTCTATATGTACCAGAGGCCTTCATAAAATACAAAATCAAATTTGAATATGCTTAAGATTTTCAGAAACATGGCGTAACAAAGTTTGTATTCTTACATTCAAATATTATATGAGTATTAGAAATGTTCTCACCATGAAGCCTGCGTCCAATTCATATGGTTTGGATAACTATCAGGTTTATATATAGGTTTCGTCTATTTTTCTTTCCTTCTTTTAATTTTTTTTAAAGGTTATTCCGTACCAATGAAGCCTATGCTCTACTGCACTCTTATTGGGCAAACACTTCCCAAGACCTAGGCAAGTAACTGTGTGGCCTTTAAAGCTTTAGCATTTCTCCGAAGTTGGAATGTGGCTACCTTGATGGTGAACAAAAACTGGTCACAAATGCAAACATCACACCATCGGTGAACCTCGGAGCTTTACTCGAGGAATAACAACAACAACAACAACAACAAACAGCTTTAGTATGACCTCAGAGAAAAATCCTTAGGTAGGTAAGGTAAAGGAGTCCCATAACCTATAAGGTCGTAGGGGAGCGAGGCGTCAGAGACCTCACTTCTCTAGGGCCAGCATATTGAGGGCGGCGCCCATCTCCTCTCCCTCGCTGCTTTACCTTCCCTGACCCTAAAGAGGGCAGGTACCATTTACAGCTGGGTGAACTGGGGGAACTGTACTGAAGCCAAGGCGCGCAAACGGTCACCCATCCAACTGGTAACCACGCTCGACGCTGCTTAACTTGGCTGGGGGAAAGCGAGTGCTCCGACCACTGAGCTATCCCGTCCCCTTACACAGTTTAAATGACCAAAAATTGATATTAAAGGGGGAAAGAATCCTATTCAAAACCTAGGTTACAGCGCGGCTTTGTAAGTAATGCGCCTCAAATTCCTTTGACTCCCTGTCATCCCTTTAGGGGTTAGGGAAAAATTCACACCAAATTACCAAGAAACACAAATCCTTACTGACCAACTCTAGTCCTTCGGATGAGACTATAATAAACCGAGGCCCCGTGTGTGCGAACGCATGCAGAACATCTTGCACACACGTTAAATCCTGTTCCGCTTTTCGGAAGAGTAGGCCATCGTGTGCCGGTGGAAACATGACAAAATTGACAAAACCGCATACACACGGGGACTGGATGTAAAAAAAAAAAGCACATGAGTGCTTATTCCATTATACTCGATATAAAAGAATAAATAAATTTACAAAAAGAAAAAAATAGTCGACATGCATTGTACAGGGGTTCAACACAACACAGGATTATACTACACAATTAATGGCAATTCACCTTCTGTTGACATGCTTTTGATTCTATAATTATGATTATCTTTTACAGGCCATTATTTTGTGATGAGGTTAGTCACGTTTGAACAACATTGAGCAGGGTCTTCCTGTTTGCTGAAAGGTGCTTATTTTTGTAATTCATTTTTTTTATTTTCACATACTTCGAATAGTTGGAGATATAGCGTCATAATTATACTGTTTTGGAAAAGAATTTCTTACCGAGTTTTAGTCAAGAATAGAGACAAACCACCAAAGCCTACACAGTTTTTTTGTTTGTTCGATGGTAAAACCATGCATGGCCTTAGCAGGACATCTTTAGCAAGACCTTTGGGTTTTTTTCTCTCTCCCTTATATATCCCCCTCCTCTCTCTCTCTCTCTCTCTCTCTCTCTCTCTCTCTCTCTCTCTCTCTCTCTCTCTCTCTCTCTCTCTCTCTCATTTTCTGCCTCCCCAGTCCATTCTCCTACCCCCCCCTACTTTTTTTTCAAAGCAAATCTGACAACTACTTTTCACAGATTTTTCATATGAATTTTTTTCCATGAGCTGCTCTGAAATCGGAATGTGTCGGCTGAGGTCAGTGGGCAGACCTCTTGCAGTAGAGTTCAGGAAACGGAGATAGTGTGTGTGTGTGTGTGTATTTGTGTGTGTGTGTGTGTGTGTGTGTGTGTGTGTGTGTGTGTGTGTGTGTGGCTGTGTGTGTGTGTGTGTGTGCGTGCGTGTGTGTGTGTGTGTGTGTGTGTGTGTGTGTGTGGTGTGTGTGTGTGTGTGTGCGTGTGTGTGTGTGTGTGTGTTTGTGAGTGGTGTGCGTGTGTGTGTTTGAGTGTGTGTGCGTGCGTGCGCGCTTGTGTGTGTTTGTGAGTGCGCGCGCGCGCGCGTGTGATACCCAAAGCGAATATATCACAGAACCAATGAAAATACTGAAACTGCAAAGCTACACTTTCTAGACGCCGAACTGAAAAGGTTATTCGAACTGCTTGATCACTCCTGCAGGTAGCTGTATCTCTCGGGCTTGGTTGACGCCAGAATAGTTATGCTATATTATAGTAGGAAAGACATTTCGGCATGTCACAGCCTGTTTCAAACTTGATTACACCTTCACAGCATTCTCACTATGCCTCTATTTAAACTGACTATATCATGCAATTAAAAACAAAGCAAAAAGAAAACGTGCGCTCGAATGTGTCGTCATCATCATCATCATCATCATCATGATCGTCATCATATGTAGAAAAGACATTTCAGCATGTCACAGCCTGTTTCAAACTTGATTACACCTTCACAGCATTCTCACTATGCCTCTATTTAAACTGACTTTCAAGCAATTAAAAACAAAAAAAACCCCAAAATGTGCATTAAAGTGTGTATCATCATCATTATCCCACCATCATCATCATCATCACCACCACCACCACCACCATCATCATCATCATCATCATCATCATCATTCTTATCATATTATGATGGTGAAGGTGATGATGGCAATTATTATTAATGTGCCCCCCAAAAATACCATATGAGTTCTTTATCATCGTTATTGTTTTGTTGACGATGACACTATCTGAAAACTGCTGTTCAAGCTGGCTTTGCGTTCTTGCTTCCCCAAGCTGTCAACGTGCACGTATATGTATGCAAGCGACCCCTTTGTTTTCCCTTTTTGCTTTGTTGTTGCTTTGCCTTGCTTTGTTCCATGAGTTAGCAGCGCGCGGGTGACAAGGGCCACAAAGAGCCCCCTCACACGGTTGACAAGAAGAAAAACCAACAACCCTCCTTCTTTGTATTGTGTTAGTTCGGGGTGTTTTTTTTTACATGGTTTCATTTAGTTTCGTTACGTGAAGCTGACAGCTGGTGAGAATAATTACACACACCTTCAGGGGGGGGGGAACTTTCACAATGTGTCTCCTCTCTCCCGACCACAGAGGTATGTATCATCTAGACTCAAACCATCCCTGAAGTCGGAATGCGGCTACGTAATAAAAACGGTCGCATACGCAAAATCTCACCATGAAGTGAATCTTGGGAGCTCTAGCTCAGAAGTGAACACCCCCCCCCAAAAAAAAAAAAAAAAAACAACAACAAAAACCCCACCCCAAACCCACCCCTAAAACAACACAAAAACAAAAACAACAATAAAACAAAAACCCAAAGAAAAAAACACTCAACCTACCAAACCCATCCAAAAATTTAGCTTGTGTTTTTTATTGTTTTTGGTGACACTATCTGTCATCAAACGACAAACAACCCTTCATGGGATGATTGGAGCGTTTTTGACTTGACTTTGACTTTGACTTGACTATTTTAAATTTTTTAATTTTATTCTTTTATATCGAAGATAATGGAAATAAGCACTTATGTGCTTTTTTTTTTTTTACAACCAATTCCTGTGTGTATGCGGTTTTTGTAAATTCTGTCATCTGTTCCCACCGGAACACAATGGCCTACTCTTACGAAAAGCGGAACAGGATTTAACGTGTGCGCAAGATGTTCTGCGGCCTCTGTGGTCGTCTGATACACAATGGTCAGAGTGAGTGGATGGATGGATGGATGGATGGATGGGAAGAAGTCTTCTTTCTCCTATCAATGACATTCTGTTCAACCAAACCCAAGTGACCCCCGAACAGTTCTTGATAACCTTTTCTGAATGTGACGATGCTAACCTTATTCACTTTTTATTTTCTCTCTCCTGAAAACAGTGAATCATGCTGCAGGAAAGCAGTCATGTTTTCGCTTTCTGGGGAATAAAACACACACACACACACACACACACACACACACAGCGCGCGCACGACACACACACACACACACACCACACACACACAGCACGCACACACACACACAGCACACACACACACACACGCATGCACGCACACACACACACGCACACAAACACACGCACACACACACCACAAACACCACACACACACAACACACACCACACACACGCACGCACACACACCCACACACACACACAAACACACACACACGCACACACACACAGACACAGAAACACACCACACACAACACACACACACACCACACACACACACACACGCACACACACACGCACACACACACACGCACACACACACACGCACACACACACACACGCATGCACACACACGCACACACACATACACACACACACACACCACCACACACACGCACACACACACACCACACACAACGCACACACCACACACGCAGCACACACACCACACACACATACACACACACACACACACGCACACACACACCACACACAAAACACACACGCACACCACACACAACCACGCACACACACACACCACAACACCACGGAGCACACACACAGGGGCACCACAACACCACACATCCAAACAACACACACACACCACGGACGCTGTCACAACAAGCTAAGGGGGTCATAAGTGCAGTACGACTTCCTTTGACAACTCACTGGGTGGGTGGCCTAGTTTGTTGTTGTGGTTGTTGTGGTTGTGGCTGTTGTCGGTGTCTTTTTCTTTCTTTCTTCTTAAGTTCTTTCCCGAAATGACAAGTCATGGAATATATGTCAAAGCGTGTAAGTGTGTGTGTGTGTGTGGGGGGGGGGGGGGGGGTGTGTATGTGTGTGTTGGGGGTTGGTGATGTTGGGAAGGGGGGGGGGGTGAGAGAGAGAGAGAGTGAGAGAGAGGAGAGGAGAGAGAGAGAGAGAGGATGAGAAGAGAGAGAGATGATGAGAGAGAGAGAGAGAGAGAGAGAGAGAGAGAGAGAAAGACAGAGACAGGTGTGTGTGTGTGTGTGTGTGTGTGTGTGTGTGTGTTGTTGGTGTTGTGTCTTCATTTAACGTCTGTTCACTCTAAGTGATATTAGACGTGTGTGTGTGTGTGTGTGTGTGTGTGTGTGTGGTGTGTGGTGTGTGTGTGTGGTGGTGTAGGCGCGCGTGTCTGTATGTGTGTATTCTTGAGTACGTGTGTGTGCGCGACAGTTACCCTCTAATCCTTCCCTCTCCCTTCCCCCCACTCGACCCAGAAGTAGAAAGGAAAGAAAAATAAAGAAGGGAAGAACAGAAAAGAGGGGAAAAAAAGGATGAGGAAAGGAAGAACAGAAGGAAGGAAGGAATCTTATTCGTTTATTTATTTATTCTTTTATATCGAGGATAATGGAATAAGCACCCATGTGCTTTTTTACACCCAGTCCCCGTGTGTATGCGGTTTTGTCAATTTTGTCATCTGTTTCCACCAGCACACAATGGCCTA
>CM054146.1:46700530-46713030 GCA_028751875.1 Rapana venosa | reverse complement strand
GGTTTTGTTGTGTTTTGTAATGAAATCATGGCTTATGTTACGACTGTGTTAAACAAAGTCATGATAATTACAAAAGAAAGGTCAGATTATATACATACACACACATATATATATATATATATATACATACACACGACACGTAGGCGAAATGTTTTCCTTTTGTTAGAGAGAGAGAGAGAGAGAGAGAGGAGAGAGAGAGAGAGAGAGAGAGAGAGAGAGAGTCTGCATTGCGTGCACGTAGTATGGTGTGTGTGTGTCTGCGTGCGCACGTGCATTACGTGCGTGTACAAATTAATGTTAGTGTGTTGCGCGCGCGTATGTGTATATTGCGCGCGCAGTGCGCGTGCATGTGTGTGTGTGTGTGTGTGTGTGTGTGTGTGTACGCTTGCGCGCACGAGTGTGTAGCTGTTCGCGTTAAAGTTCTAAACTTTCCATTTTTGTCGCTTGCACACCCACCCACCCACACCCCCCCCCCCCCCCACACACACACACACGCGCGCGCGGCACACACACACACACAACGGCACGAATCCATGAGCAAGCATAAAAACAGCAATATTTCATTAAAAAGGGAATTTGAAATTTGAAATTAAAAAAACCCAAAACAACGTACACATATGACAAACAGCCATTACCCCCCCCCCCCCCCCCCCCCCACACACCACACATTAACCCCGATTTAAAACAACAACAAAACACAAACATACGAGGAAGCAGAAACCACCCCCGTATAATTCTTAATTCGTGTTATGTTTAACAACGTCGAACAGCTCTCCCATTAAAAAGTACCCGGCAGTTTAGATAAGTACCCTACCCTCTAGCTCACCTCCTCAACCCCCCCCCCCCCCACCCCCTTTTTAAAAACAAAGTAATATTTTATCCCTACGGTCATGCGAGAGCGGATGCCTTTCTTGTAACCTTCCAATGACACTGCACAATCAGAACAAAAACCAGCACAAGGTTTTGACATCCGGGTCACTGGTTACCCCCCTCCCCCCCCCCCTCAAAAAAAAAAAAAAATGTCCGAGGCTTTAACTTGTTTTAGACGCCAAAGAGTAGTTCCGGTCTAGGCGGAGGCTGCACTACGTAGTTGCGTTTTTGGTGGCTATGAACGTGCAAGTGGCCCACATGCCTGTGTAGTAGTTTCTTTTTGTTACGTTTCAGCGTTTTGTGTAGGGCTTAAACGGAGCGGAGCGTGGGTTGTGATTGGAAGAAGAGACTAATCGGGGGGAACTATAGGGTTATGTGAATTCTTGTGACTGAAAGCTTTCTGTTCAAGCAAGTGTGTTGTGTGTGTTCCTCAATTATCAATACTTCGACATCGGTATAGTCTTTATACCTACCTACCTACCTACCTACCTACCTACCAACCTACCTACCTATCTATCTACCTACCTACCTGCCTACCAACCTATCTATCTACCTACCTACCTACCTACCAACCTATCTATCTACCTACCTACCAACCACCTACCTACCTACCAACCAACCAACCAACCAACCTACCAACCAACCAACCAACCAGCCAACCAACCTACCGACCGACGTACGTACGTACGTACGTACGTACCTATCTATCTATCTATCTATCTATCTATCTATCTATCTATCTATCTATCTATCTATCTATCTATCTATCTATCTATCTATCTATCTATTTGTGTGCGTGTGCGCGCGCGCGCTCATGCGCGTGTGAGTGTGTGCACGCGCGTGCATCTCTGTATATATATATATATATATATATATATATATATATATATATATATATATATATATATATATATATATATATATATATATATACCTACACAAACCCCAAGGCATGCCCCCACTCTCTCTCGGTCAAGAGAGCATACAGACACTCAGCGTTGGAGATGCTCTCCAAAGGCCAACCAGCCCCCCAGGGCTGCAGCACATTTTTAAGGACTGTGCGAGTCAAGCCTCCTAGTCAGAGAGTCATAGTCGATCCCTTAAAGACTAAAGTGTAAAGTGGAATTCCATGAGTGGGAAAGAAAGCCACTGGTCATACAGGGGAGGGGGATGGGGGGGGGGGGGGGGGGGCAGCCGGGAACCGAACCCGCGCTCCCCACAACACATGCCTGGCAAACTGAAGGGATCAATCCAGACGGCCCTTGGAGCAACTGATAAGTAAAAAAGGAGGTAAAGGAGTCCCATAACCTATAAGGTCGTAGGGGAGCGAGGCGTCAGAGACCTCACTTCTCTAGGGGCCAGCATATTGAGGGCGGCGCCCATCTCCTCTCCCTCGCTGCTTTACCTTCCCTGACCCTAAAGAGGGCAGGTACCCATTCACAGCTGGGTGAACTGGGGGGAACTGTACTGAAGCCAAGGCGCGCAAACGGTCACCCATCCAACTGGTAACCACGCTCGACGCTGCTTAACTTGGCTGGGGGAAAGCGAGTGCTCCGACCACTGAGCTATCCCGTCCCCGGATAACTGATAAGAGGAGTGGGGAAAACAAACCCAAAGAGTTCCAGGCTAGGCGCTGCTTGCTTTGCTTCGGGCACGGGCTTGGGTGTAAGTCCTTCGGATGAGACTATACACCGAGGACCCGCCCCGTGTGCGAACGCATGCAGAGCATCTTGCGCACACGTTAAATCCTGTTCCGCTGTTCGAGAAAGAGTTAGGCCATAGTGTGCCGTGACAACATTTAGAAAACCGCATACACACGCATGAATTTTATATTTTAAAAAAAGCGCTTTTGATAAATTTTATACATGACATACATAATTATAAGGAAGGACCACAGGACGTCCACACCATAAGGCGAACGTTCCTTCTCCTTCACTTGCCTGTTTCTGCTAACCGCTCGGATCAGACGGGTCTTTATCTTTCCCCAGAAAGATCAGAAAGTCCCTGTGACCGCGATAATCATAATCATCATAATAATCAATCATAATAGTGATGATGATGGTGATAATAACAGTAGTAGTAGGTTGCTACCTTCATTGATAAAGTGCCCTTCACAAAAAGTTCATTGTGGCATTTTTTGTCGGTTTTTTTTTTTGGTTGTTGATGATACAATTCATTCATTATCATTATCAACTCTTTTCTCTGACTCGGTCTCTGTGTCTGTCTGTCTGTCTGTCTGTCTCTCTGTCTGTATGTCTGTCTGTCTGTCTCTCTCTCTCTTTATCTATACCCTCCCCTTCGCTACCTGCAGATTTCACTTCTGCTAACTCCCGCACGTGAGAGAAACGCTTTGACTCTTTGACCAATTTATTGTCATTGCCCAATGTGGCCTATTGACAAGGGGGGGGGGGGGGGAGGGGGGGGGGGGGGTTACACTCGATTTCTTTTTGTTGTTGTAAATACAAATAAATACAAGAAAAATTACATGATGCATTTACGTAATGAAAAACAACAACAAACCCAAACCCACGTGAGAGAGAGAGAGAGAGAGAGAGAGAGAGAGGAGAGAGAAGAGAGAGAGAGAGAGAGAAGAGAGAGAGAGAGACAGACAGACAGACAGACAGACAGACAGACAGACAGACAGACAGACAGACAGACAGACAGACAGAGAAAGATATTCATTTCCAAAAGTTACTGATGAGCATTCACATATTTTGTTTTTCATCTGGCCCTTGCCTTGATTTGGGAAAATGACGATGACAACGACGACGAAGAAGAAGAATGCAAAGAATAGCAAGAATGCAAAGAAGAATGCAAAGAAGAATGTGAAGAAGATGAAGAATGCAAAGGCGAAGAAGAATGCAAAGGAGAAGAAGAATGCAGAAAAAAGAAGAAAAAGAAGCAGAAGAATGGAAAGGAGAAGAAGAATGCAAAGAAGAAGAACGCAACGAAGAAGAAGAATGCAAAGAAGAAGAAGAATGCAGAAAAAAGAAGAAGAAGCAGAAGAATGCAAAGAGGAAGAAGAATGCAAAGGAGAAAAGAAGAAGAAGAACGCAACGAAGAAGATGAGGAACACAAAGAAGAAGGAGAAAGCGAAGAAGATGAAGAATGCAAAGAAGATGAAGAATGCAAAGAAGGAAAAGTCAAGAAGATGAAGAATGCAAAGAAGATGAAGAATGCAAAGAAGAAAAAGAATACAAAGAAGAAGAAAATGCAAAGAAGAAGAAGAATGCAAAGAAGAAGAAGAAAAAAAGAGAGAGAAACAGAGAGGGGAGAGAAGAGAGAGAGAGAGAGAGAGAGAGAGAGAGAGAGAGAGAGAGAGAGACTGAGACAGAGAAACAGAGACAGAAAGACAGAGAGACAGAGAGAGAGAGAGAGAGAGAGAGAGAGAGAGAGAGAGAGAGAGACAGACAGACAGACAGAAAGACAGAGACACACACAGCGTGACAGAAACAGAGACAGACAGACACATAGAGTAACAGAGAGAGAGAGAGAGAGAGAGAGAGAGAAGAGAGAGAGAGAGAGAGAGAGAGAGAGAGAGAGAGAGAGAGACAGACAGACAGACAGACAGACAGACAGACAGAAAGACAGAGACACACACAGAGCGACAGAAACAGAGAGAGACAGACAGACACATAGAGTGACACAGAGAGAGAGAGAGAGAGAGAGAGAGAGAGAGAGAGAGAGAGAGAGAGAGAGAGAGAGAGAGAGAGAGAGAGAGAGAGAGAGACAGAGACAGAGAGAGATAGAGAGACAGAGAGAGAGACAGAGACAGAGAGATCGGGCTCATTTTCTGAGGAAAGAGCGAGTGGCCTGAAGTCCAGATGCGGACTGGAGATAGGAAGGACAGTCAGAACAGTTCAAAGCCTGTGTTTATCTACTGTACAGTACCCCTTGCTTGATAACGAACTGTTACTGCCCCCAAAGGGAAGGGTGTTGTGTGTGTGTGTGTGAGTGGGGGATGGGGGTGGGGGGGGGGGGGGGGTGAAGGGAGTGTTTTTTTCTTCGTTTGCTGCTGCACATTCTAAAGCAAAGCAGTGTGTCCTTTTTTCTCTTTTTGTTTCTAGTGAACAAAATTCTGCCCAATGTGTGTATGTGTGTGTGGGGGTGTGTGTGGGGGGGTGGGGTGGGTGGGGGGGGGGGAGGGAGGGGCGTGCCTGTGTGGGTGTGTATTTATGTGTGTGTGTTTGTATTTATGTGTGTGTGTGTTTGTGTGTGTGTGTTGTGTATTTATGTGTGTGTGTTTTTGTGTGTATTTATGTGTGTGTTGTGTGTATTTATGTGTGTGTTGTGTGTGCATGTGTGTGTTGTGTGTGCATGTGTATGTGTGTGTGTTGTGTGTGTGTGCATGTGTGTGTTGTGTGTGTTGTATGTATGCGGTGAGTGTGTGTGTGTGTGTGATGTATTTGTATATTTGTGTGTGCGTGGGCGTGCTCGTGCGTAGGTGCGCCGCACGCACGTGCATGTGTGTGTGTGGGTGCGCATGTTGGGTTTTGTGTGTTGTTGTTGTTGTTGTTGCTCTTACAACATCATCATAAAACAATATTTTCAGGTGTCAAGAATGAAAGCAAACTCAGGAATAACACTAATGCATCGTTGCAACCCGGGTGGGGTGGGGGTGGGGTGGGGGTGGGGGTGGAGGGGCTTTTTGGTTTTTTTAAATTATTTTAAAGAAAGTGTGTCAACAACCCACTTCTGGCCAAAGATTACTTACGAACTACACTTTTTATCTTCACTTCTTTATTCTACACAAAGTCCATCAGTTTCGTTGATAAACCGATCATATAAAAATAGTAGCAGCAAGCGCTCTCATAAAACATGTAACCCCCCACCTCCCCTCTCCCCCAAAGGTAACTTCTTACCAATACAGAAACAGAGAAAAGGTAAAGAAGGAAGAAAGAAAGACAAAAAAATAGAAAAAAAAAGAAAGAAAACAAAGGAAAGAGAGAATGGTAGAAAGAAAGAAACAAAAAGAAAGCAAAGAAAAGAAAAGGGGCAAAAAAAAGAAAAGAAAAAAAAAGGAAATGAAAAGAAAGAAAGAGAAAAGAAAGAGAGAGAAAAGAAAGAAAAAAAGAAAACATAAAGAAATGAAAGAAAGAAACAAAAAAAGAAAAGAAAAGAAGAAAAAGAAAGAAAAGAAAAAAGGAAAGAAAAGAAAGAAAGAAAAAAGAGAAGAAAGAAAGGAAAAGAAAAGAAATGAAAAGAAAAGAACAACAAAAAAAAAAGCAAAATGCAAACTTACAGAAAAGAGAGAATGAAGAAAGAAAAAAAAGAAGGAAAGAAAAGAAAAGAAAAGAAAAAAGAAAGAAAAAGAAAGAACAATCCCCCAAAAAGCAAAACCAAAACTTACAGGATAGACCCAGGAACGCCCAAAAACAAAGGGAAACAACACAACCCCAACAACACAGCAAAACAAAACAAAGCAAAGCACACTTTAAACGAAAAAGAAAAGAAAGGAAAAACAAATATACAAAAAGGACTGACGGAGTTGGGTGATGGCTACAACAATATGGTTTTTTTTCTCTCCTGCTAGTGGTTCGTCATCTTCCTCCTCCTTATCATCATCATCATCACCACCACCACCACCACCACCACCACCACTATCATCATCATCATCATCATCATCACCATCACCATCTCATCAAAACCACCACCACCCTCATAGTCACCAACCACCCACCACCATCATCATCATCATCATCATCACCACCACCATCATCATCATCAAAACCACCACCACCCTCATCGTCACCAACCATCATCATCATCATCATCATCATCATCGCCATCATCATCATCATCATCATCACATTCTCCTTCAGTTCTGTCCTTGTTTGTAATACCTTGTGATCGTCTGCTTCTTCCATTTCTCTAATCACTTTCATATTTTTTCTCTCCATAATAATAGACACATGATTGCATCATACATTGTCTCATGGCACATCATCTTGAAACAAAAGGGGAAAAAAAGTACAACCATAAAGTACATCATTGACGTACCTACCCTTCCCCTCACCCCCCAAAAAACAACAACAAAACAAACCCCAAAAACCCAACAACAACAACAACCCACAACACCAACAACCCACAAAAGAAAACCCCACAAACAACCCACCACCACCACCAATACTAAACCACAACAAAACCACAACGAAACCAGCACCCACCACCACCACCAATACTAAACCACAACAAAACCACATCGAAACCAGCACCACCACCAATACTAAACCACAACAAAACCACAACGAACCAACACCACACCACCACCAATACTTAACCAACAGACCACCCACCACCACCACCAATACTAAACCACAACGAAACCACACCACCACCACCAATACAAACCACACAAAACCACAACGAAATCACCACCACACACCACCACAATAACAGCAACTAACATAACAAAACACCATCACCAACAATAACAGCAACTAACATAACAACAACACCATCCACATCAACAATAACAGCAACTAACATAACAACAATACCATCAACAATAACAGCAACTAACATAACAACACCATCAACACCACCAACAAGACCAAGAACAACAAATGACTGATACTTGCAGCAAATCACTGGTTAGGCTTTCATCATAATTATTATTATTGAGCCGTCTTGCTGATTAAGCGGCGCACGTGTAATGCTTGTCGCCTGCCTGAAGGAATGACCCTGACTCTCTTCACAAAGGGTCAGATCCCTAATGCCCGGTATATATACAAGCCACTCTATTCAACACTGAAGGACACTGGCTGCAGTAAGGGGGGGAGAAGACTTCAGTTCTGAGAAAGTGCCGTTTCTCGTTGCCCACATCTTCTTGATATCTAGCTGGCGCGCTTGTGGGGAAGAGAGAGAGAGAGAGAGAGAGAGAGAGAGAGAGAGAGAGAGAGAGAGGAAACTCTGAACTCTTCAGAAAGTTCACAGAAGAGAGAGAGAGAGAGAGAGAGAGAGAGAGAGAGAGAGAGAACTCTGAACTCTTCAGAAAGTTCGGAGAGAGAGAGAGACAGACAGACAGACAGACAGAAACAGGCATAGATAGAGACTATTAAAAAAAAACCCCACTGGGAAAGGACACCGGTTATTTTTTCTCCTTAAACAATCTATACAACGTGTGCGAGTGTGATTACGTGTGCGTGTGCGCGTGCGTGTGTACGCGTATGTGCGCGTGCGTGTGTATGTGTGCGCGTGTGTATGTGTGTAGGTTTGTGTGTGTTTGTGGTGTGTGTGTGTGCGCTTGCTTGCTTGCTTGTGTGTGTGTGCGTGCGTGCGTGCGTGCGTGTGTGTATGTGTGTGCCCGTGTGTGTGTATGCGTGTGCTTGTGAGTGTGCGTGCATGCATGCATGCGTGTAAGCAGTGGTGGAAACTCATGCTGTAAATAAAATTCGTTATTACATTTTCAATAATCAGCAACGCTTTCTCTCTCACTTACCCCCAACCCAACCCCCTCACCCCTATGTATGCTCTCTCTCTCTCTCTCTCTCTCTCTTCTCTCTCTCTCTCTCTCTCTCTCTCTCCATCTCTCTCTCTCTTCTTCGGATGAGACTATAAACCGAGGCCCCGTGTGCGAACGCATGCAGAACATCTTGCGCACACGTTAAATCCTGTTCCGCTTTTCGAAAGAGTAGGCCATTGTGTGCCGGTGGGAACAGATGACAAAATTTACAAAACCGCATACATACGGGGACTGGATGTAAAAAGCACATGAGTGCTTATTCCATTATCCTCGATTAAAAAAAAGAAGTCTCTCTGTCAAAACATCTTGCGCACATGTTAAAACCCGTTCCGCTTTTCGCAAGAGTAGGCCATTGTGTGCCGGTGGGAACGGATGACAAAACTGACAAAACTGCACACACACAGGGATTGTATGAAAAAACACATGAGTGCTTAATCCATTATCCTCGAAGTAAAAGAATAAAATAAATAAACACACACACACACACACACACACACACACACACACATACACACGCACGTACCCAGAAACACACACCCCACAAAAATACACACACACACGCACACGTATACACACACACGCACTCAAAAATACACACACACACACACGCATACACACACACACACACACACACACTGGTGTACGGGAGATAACCTATTGACAGAGGCCATCATGTCGCGACTTCCTCCTCTATTGATGCTCTCCCAGGTGGTTCAGTTCACACGAGAAAACGATATCCCTGTCCACATTTAATGTCATATAGTATTGATAATCCTATCTAACGCTCTCTCTCTCTCTCTCTCTCTCTCTCTCTCTCTCTCTCTCTCTCTCTCTCTCTCTCTCTCTCTCTCTCTCTCTCAGACACACACACACACTTGTTGTTGTTTTTTCAAGATTTTTGAATTATTTTAATTGTATGGTTTAATATTTTTCTGTTTTTTTGTGTTTTGTTTTTAATTCCATATATGCATATATGTTATTGTCTTTTCTTGTTTGATTTGTATAGTTTACCATAGATTAGGTTTTTTTAAAATTCTATGTCTTCATATACATTATCTTCTTTTCTCGCTTTTTTTTTTCTTTAGATAGATGGCTTGATGAAAAAAAGCAAATGCACTGCTTATTCAATGTGCCATCTGAAAATAAAAGTTTGACTTTGACTTTGACTTTGTCAAATAAGTCTACATGACTTAAATGGCAATACAATATTCTGAATCTGAATCTGAATCTGATTCACACACACACACACACACACATACACACACACACACACACACACACACACACACACACACACACACACACACCACACAAACACACACACACACTCTCTCTCTCTCTCTCTCTCTCTCTCTCTCTCTCCTCTCTCTCTCTCTCAATGAAACGTGAGTATTCTTGTTTTCTATGCAATTCTATGTGATTATGCAGATTTTGTTTCTCTAAATATTTTTTCTCTTTTTTATTTTTCGAGAGCTGGGTATAAAAAACC
The DNA here is from genome assembly GCA_028751875.1 of Rapana venosa. Lineage (NCBI taxonomy): Eukaryota > Metazoa > Mollusca > Gastropoda > Neogastropoda > Muricidae > Rapana > Rapana venosa. Next base: position 46,703,206 of record CM054146.1, on the reverse strand, counting down.
CAACAAACTTGTTATGTTTAGTCTATTACCCTCTTAAAAATAAAATGTGTTCACAATTTCTTTCTCTCTTCTACCTCATGGTCCCTCCTCCCTCTCACTCTATGTCACTGAAAACACACACATGCACACACATGTACACACATGTACACACACGCACACACATGTACACACACACGTACACGCACACACACACACACACGTAGGCACACACGCACACACCCGCACACACACACACACACAGGCGCGCGCACACACACACGCAGGCGCGCGCGCACACACATACACACACACGCGCGCGCGCGCGCGCGCGCGTCTCCTGTTGGGGCGTGGGGGATTTCATTAAACATGAAGACAACAATTTTCAACACTTGCGAGTGACAGAAACGATAATTACTAATCATAGTCAGCTTTGAAACAAACAACAAAACAAGACGATTTAATGCAAACTTTACACACACACACACACACACACACACACACACACACACACACACACACACACACACACACACACACACACACAGAGTGTAAATTAACTTTTATGCTCAAGGTTACCTTACACCTGGCCTGTTTGTAAATTAATAATTGTTTTTCTTTACCCGTGTTATTTTGTATTTCTATTTATTATTTTTGTCTGTATGACTTGCGCTTATGTTGTATGTACTGTTTGTGGTTTTGTTTTATCATGTTAAAGGTGAGGCTTGGATTTGTATTTTTTTTAATATATATTTTTTGTGTTTTCAACACAGATTACCATTCTCCTTTGAAGGCTTTTCATATGTCAATTCTCTTGGTGTGTGTGTGTGTGTGTGTGTGTGTGTGTGTGTGTGTGTGTGTGTGTGTGTGTGTGTGTGTGTGTGTGAGGGCAGGATGACCCAAAGAAAAGCTGTGTAAACTTAATCTTTTACCCTCAACAAAGATCATTTTGACCTGACTTGACTTGATTTCACGCACACACACGCACACACACACACACACACACACACACACACACACACACTGGCGCCAGGAACCTAATTCCTTCCTTCGAATGAGTCTATAAAACCGAGGCCCCCGTGTTCGAACGCATGCAGAACATCTTGCGCACACGTTAAATCCTGTTCCGCGTTTCGGAAGAGTAGGCCATTGTGTGCCGGTGGAGACACAGATGACAAAATTGACAAAACCGCATACACCCAGGGACTGGATGTAAAAAAAACAACAACAAACAAAGCACATGAGTGCTTATTCCATTATCCTCGATATAAAAGAATAAATAAAATAAAATAAAATAAAATAAATATATACGTAATTGTTCACTGATGACGCAAAACTTCACGGTTCATTTCACCTTTTTCTTGTCTCCCCCCCCCCTCCCCCACCTCTGTTTGAAAAAAAAAATGGGGGTAGGAGGGGGGAGGGAGGGGGTTGGGGGTGATCTGTGTGTCTCTTCAGCCACGAGTCCTTCTTTTCGTCCAACCCCAATGCACGGTTGATAATTGATCAAAAGAGCTTTGACGTCACGTCCCCTGCAAGGGACCCGGGGAAGGGAGGGAACTGTTGGTGGTGGTGGTGGTATCGGATTATTATTATCATTATTGTTATCATTATGTGCTGGGTCAAGGCAGGTTACTGCCTGCGTCAGTACTGCTACTGTTGCTGTTTGTTGTTGTTTGCTGTTGTTGGTTATTGTTGTTGCTGCTGAGAGAGAGCGAGCGAGAAGAGAGAGAGAGAGAGAGAGAGAGAGATAGAGAGAGAGAGGAGAGAAGAGAGAGAAAGAGAGAGAGAGAGAGAGAGAGAGAGAGAGAGAGAGAGAGAGAGAGAGAGAGAAGAGAGAGAGAGAGAATCACAAGTTAGCTAGAAAAACCATTTTGTTCCCTAAAAAGAAAACAACAGCAGCAACAACTACAGAAAAAAACCACAAAAAACACCACACACACGCACGCGCGCGCGCACACACACACACACATGCGCGCGCGAATATATATATATATATATATATATATATATATATATATATATATATATATATCAGCACTGATAACGGCACAGTCTGAATATCGGTTATCACCGGCCGTACTTTGCTCTCTGGTGTTTAATCTTTACCCTGATACACTTTCTGAGAATTACTTTACTTTTATTTTATTCATTTATTCATTCATTCATTCATTTTTTACTTCACCTTCCACCTTTACCTAAGCGCACAAAAAACACAACAACAAAAACCAAACAAGACAACAACAACAAATAAATAAAAACCCTACCCAAACCAAACCGCACCTTTTTGTATTTTAATTGTACATAGCCCCCCCCCCCCCCCCCCAAAAAAAAAAAAAAAAAAAAAAAAGATGATAAAAGAAAGAAAAAAGAAAATGAACGGGCAGAGTCAGGTAAATGTTTACAGGACCTAAATTACCTTTTCTTTTTTTCATATTTTTTTTTAAAACTATAGGTTTGATTAACAAATACGGAGAAGATAAAGAGGCCCGGAGACTGTATTTGCATAGTGAATAAGGAAGGGGCAGTTCACTGTTTCTTCCCTCGCAAGAAAAACGCATACAATGCGCGTCATACTAGTTGTGTAAATCAGAAGAAAAAATACCCCCCCCCCCCCCCCCCCACACACACACACACACAAAACACAACCCCTTGTCAATGTTAGGGAGGCACCGTGGTCGAGTAGTTTAGGCGGTCAAC
>CM054146.1:46690530-46695530 GCA_028751875.1 Rapana venosa | reverse complement strand
ACATGAGGATATACCTATGTTGTATGCGCGCTCGCGCGCGCGCGCGCGTGTGTGTGTGTGTGTGGTGGTGTGTGTGTGTGTGTGTGCGTGTGCGCGTGCGCGCGCCCGCGTGCGTCAGAGATAGATATATAGATATATAGATAGAGTGAGAGAGAGAGAGAGAGAGATGAGACAGAGACAGATACAGAGAGAGAGAGAGAGAGAGAGAGAGAGAGAGAGAGAGAGAGAGAGAGAGAGAGAGAGAGAGACAGGCAGACAGACAGACAGACAAACAAACCAACCAACAGATAAGCAGACAGATGAACCGGTGTACAGAGAAATGGGAGCTGTGTTGGAACAAAAACAACAACCACACCCTAAAGTGACAGTGACAGAGACGATGATGGCATGACCTCTAGTTCCCTCATACAACTCTACGCTACTTCTGCACACTCCCTATAGATACCCACTGTGTAGCATTTTTTGTGTGTGTTTAAAAAAATAAAATGAAACCAACAAAACTTAAAAAAAAATTTTTTTTGTTGAAGGCAGAACATCTTTGACACACGTTTAATTAAAAACCCGTCCCTCCTTTCGGTAGAGTAGGCCATTTCGTGCGGGTAGGAACGGTTGACAATTTTTTATATATATATATAAAACACCCTTAAAACCCAGCAAACAAACACACATGCAGACAGGTGTCGTGTTTAGACACTATCCCCGAACATGGAATGCGGTGACCTAACTGGTAAGTAAAAACAGCCGCATACCAAAATTATCACCATTGGTGAACCTCGGACGACAACAACAACAACAACAACAACAACAATAACAACAACAACAACCAAATCTCGACCTAAAATAACGGTAAGATAGCTTATATCAATGAAAATGATTATCAGCCATTCACCGAAAAATTATACGAAAAAAGAAATAGATGAAATAAAAAGCTTTTGATAAGATAATAAATACTATGAAGTCATTAGTCGCGATGTGTGTGTGTTAATGTGTTCATGTGTGTGTGTGTGTGTGTGTGTGTGTGTGTAGATCTACATGATGAAAGGATTATTATTAGGTTTAACTTGGTTTCCTATCAATATTACGCTTGTGTATTTGTGTAAACACTTGTCTTCACTAAAATTCAGTTTAACCCTTTTAGGATTCGAAAAATCTGAATATCGATAAAACCAACTTTTATTTTTTTTAATCTACTCTAATCATCTAGGAGTATACAATACAAAAACTGTTTTTCATTCTTGAGAAATGAAAAAAAACCGTGAAAAAAAAGAATGTTCAGCCTTCGGTACTATTCAAAACTAAATAACACTATATGTAAAGTCTAGTTTATTATTTTGTTAAGGTACATATACTGAAATATACCCGAAATGCTTTTAATTCTGCTACATTAAAATCTTTTTACACTAATTTATAGGCTACCATTATTCGTTAAAAAAAACGACAGTTATCTAATTATCACAAAGACACACGCCTCTTTGCGAATCTGTGAGTTTAAAATTGTTTTTAGAAAAAAAAAATCTGAAGAATTCTCTCGAGTAATGGACTGACATTTGATGGCAACGTTGCATAGCTTTAATGAATATTATGTTGCATAGCATTGTATATATTGTACATTGTGATAGCGTGACTAAAGGGAAATACTGTAATGCCATCAGTCTCCTGCAAAAAGCCAGTTTCCGCAAAAAATATGTTATCACTATTACTATTATCCTTATCATCATTATTCTTAATTAAATCCACTATCATTATTAAGTCGAAAAACCGAAAACTTTTTTTTTACAACCTTAAAAAATGTTACAAAAACATCATTACTATCACTATCACCATCATCATCATCATTATTATTATTATTATTATTATTATTATTATTATTATTGTATGTATGAATACCGCTAATACTAATCATCATCATCATTATTATGATTATGATGATGATGATGATGATGATTATTATTATTATTATTACTGTATGTATGAATACTAACACTAATCATCATCATCATCATCATCATTATTATCACTATTATTGTATGTATGAATACTGCTAATACTAATCATCATCATCATCATTATTATTATTATTACTGTATGTATGAATACTGCTAACACTAATAATCATCATAATCATTATTATTATTATTATTTTCCAGTAGCAAGGGTGATGACATGCTTATCAGGGATAGTGACTGCAAAAAAAGCAGAGCCCTCAAATCCCTTACCACTCAACCACCCCTTCCTAAAAAAACAAAAAAGACACCCCCAATCCACCCCACCCCACAAACAAACCAAACCCCTCTTCCTTGATAAAAAAACAAACCCACCCACAAATAGTAAAGAAAAAAAAAGACCCCCCCCCCCCCCCCACACACACAAGCCAGTAACAAAAGCAAACAAACAAACAATTACAACCAAACAACTGTCAATAAACAGTGTTCTGATGATCATTTTAAAGAGAGAAAAAAACCCAACAAAAACAAACAGTTTTCTGGCAACCATTCAAAATCAAACCAACCAAAACAAACAAATCATATTGATAAATAGTTTTCTGGCAAACAAATGAGCAAACGAACAAACAATACTGAACAATTCAGTTCTTTGGCGAGCAGTCAAAGCCAGACAAACCCTGTCCATAAACGAGTTTTCAGTCGATGAAACAGGTTTCGGATTGTATGTGAAACAGGTTTCTTATGGTATGTGAAACAGTTTTCTGATTATGGATGAAACAAGTTTGCTGGCTGTTGATAAAACGAGTTTTCTGACTGTTGATAAAACGAGTTTTCTGACTGTTGATAAAACGAGTTTTCTGACTGTTGATAAAACAAGTTTTCTGACTGTTGATAAAACGAGTTTTCTGGCTGTTGATAAAACGAGTTTTCTGATTGTTGATAAAACAAGTTCTCTGACTGTTGACAAAACAAGTTTTCTGGCTATTGATAAAACAAATTCTCTGGCTATTGATAAAACAAGTTCTCTGGCTATTGATAAAACAAGTTTTCTCACTGTTGATAAAATACATTTTCTGATAAAACGAGTTTTCTGACTGTTGATAAAACGAGTTTTCTGACTGTTGATAAAACGAGTTTTCTGACTGTTGATAAAACAAGTTTTCTGGCTATTGATAAAGCAAGTTTCCTGGCTATTGATAAAACAAGTTTTCTGGCTATTGATAAAACAAGATTTCTGACTTGATAAAACAAGTTTTCTCACTGTTGATAAAACAAGTTTTCTGACTGTTGATAAAACAAGTTCTCTGGCTATTGATAGAATAAGTTTTCTGGCTATTGATAAAACAAGATTTCTGACAGTTGATAAGACAAGTCTTCTGACAGTTGATAAGACAACTCCTCTGGCTATCGATAAAACTGGTTTTCTGATTGTTGATAAAACAAGTTTTCTAACTGTTGATAAAAAAAATTTCTCTTGATAAAACAAGTCTTCTGATAAAACACGTCTTCTGACAAGTTTTCTGACTATTGATAAAAACAAGTTTTCTGACTATTGATAAAAACAAGTTTCTTCCAACTATTGATAAAACCAAAAGTCTTTTTTCTGACTGTTGAATACAAACAAATCGTCTGATCAAAACAAGTTTTCTGACACACAAAAAAACCCCAAAAACCAAACACTAATTTTAACAAGCAAGACAAAACACTACCTGTTGACTAACAACAACCACCACCACCACCACCACCACCACCACAACCACAACACCAACAACCACACCAACAACACCACTAGAGCTCTGACCAACCAACCAACCAACCTACCACCTACCTACCTACCAGTCCAGGGCTAGGCTACCTACCCCCAGCTGTTGGTGGAGTTTCCACCAGTCACTTTGTGTGTCTTGTCTGGGACTCGCACACTGACCAAAAACCCAGCAGACTGTAGTTAGGCCTATAGTATGTATAGACTGTCAAAGCTGTCAGATAGTAGTTAGCTAGCTGCTCAGGCTTTGCTTGTTCAATTGACTAGTTAGTTAGTTGTGGTTAGCCTAGTTAGGTCACGTCATGTCGTGTGCTTTGTGGGCGAGTGAACTGTGGTATAGAGACCAAGTCTCTGCTTTTGTTTTGTTGCTAGGCGGTGGTGGTTGTGGTGGTGGTGGTGGTGGTGGTGGGATTTCAGTGTGGGAGTGTGTGTACAGATGTGTGTGTGTGTGGGCGAGGGGGGTGGGGTGGGTGGGGGGGGGGGGTGGGTGGGGCGTGGTGGGGTTGTTAGTTTGTGTGTGTGTGTGTTTGGGAGGGGGGAGGGTGGGTTGTAAGTTTGTGTGTGTGTGTTTTGTGTGAGAGGGGGGTGGGTTGGTTGTAAGTTTGTGTGTGTGTGTGTGTGTTTGGGAGGGGGGGGGGTTGTGTGTGTGTGTGTGTGTATTTGGGAGGGGGTGGGTGGGTTGTAAGTTTTGTGTGTGTGTGTTTGGGAGGGAGGTGGGTGGTGGGTTGTAAGTTTGTGTGTGTGTGTGTTTGGGAGGGAGGTGGGTGGTGGGTTGTAAGTGTGTGTGTGTGTGTTGGGAGGAGGTGGGTGGTGGGTTGTAAGTTTGTGTGTGTGTGTGTGTTTGTGTGGGAGGGGGGTGGGTTGGTTGTAAGTTTGTGTGTGTGTGTGTGTGTGTTTGGGAGGGAGGTGGGTGGTGGGTTGTAAGTTTGTGTGTGTGTGTTTGGGAGGGAGGTGGGTGGGTGGGTTGTAAGTTTGTGTGTGTGTGTGTGTTTGTGTGGGAGGGGGGTGGGTTGGTTGTAAGTTTGTGTGTGTGTGTGTGTGTTTGGGAGGGGGGGGGTTGTGTGTGTGTGTGTGTGTGTATTTGGGAGGGGGGTGGGTGGGTTGTAAGTTTGTGTGTGTGTGTGTTTGGGAGGGAGGTGGTGGTGGGTTGTAAGTTTGTGTGTGTGTGTTTGGGAGGGAGGTGGGTGGTGGGTTGTAAGTTTGTGTGTGTGTGTGTGTGTGTGAGGGGGAGTGGGGGGTTGTAAGTTTGTGTGTGTGTGTGTGTGTGTGTGTGTGTGTGTGTGTGTGTGTGTGAG
>CM054146.1:46660530-46675530 GCA_028751875.1 Rapana venosa | reverse complement strand
ACACTACACACACATACACAACACACACACACAACACACACCACACACAACAACATTCACACAACTACTGCCATCATTTTGAAAAAAACCCAAACCCTGACCATTGTAGTCACAAACGCTCACATCCTTTGTTTAAAAAACAACAACTTAGAAATATATACTGCTTGGAAAAAAAACACCTCATGATTCTAGTGACAAACACTTTGCTTGATGAAACTTAGAAACATCAACTAAATTTGTGAAAAAGTCACCATTTTGCCCACAAATGAAACTTAGGAACATATACTATTCTGGAAAAAGTCACCATTTTTAGCTACCAAAGATTGATTGTTTCACACGGAACTTCGAAAACATCCACTACTTTAAAAAATTCACCATTCTGGTCCCAAACTATTTCAAAGATAATTTAGAAACATGTGCCACTTTAAAAAAAACCAGAACACACACATTTTTTGGGCATGTTTCTTCGTTTTTAACCGCAACATGTGCGTTCTTTCAACTGAAAGTTAGAAACAGCAATTACTTTTGAGAAGAAGAAAAAACAACAACCCACCAATGAAATTAAACAACCACTTGCTTTGTTTCAAGTTCGTTTCACTGACGGGAGAAAAAAGTGAGAGAACAAAGTTTTGTCTTTTTCCTTGGGCTTTTTTCTTCTTCTATTGAGTCATAAGCAGGCAGTGTGATTTATTTCACTGGCAAGACAACTACACGAACACACCTTTTGTACTTTTCGTCTGCTTATTAATTTTCCATGCTGAGCAAAGTAGTGTGTAGTGAAGTTTGTAGTTTGTGTCTACCTCTCCAAGCTATTCATCTGCGCCCCCTGCCCCTCGTCTTAATCTGCACTATTCATCTGCCGGCATCTGTCCCTCGTCTTAATCTGCAGTCTACAGCATGCCATCTGCATTGTTCTTTTCTGAAACCGTGTAAAATAATAAAACGGCAAGCGCGCGCGGTGTGTGTGTGTGTGTGTGTGTGTGTGTGTGTGTATGTGTGTGGTTACTAGTCAATAGTCTTTATAAAACTGTGTTCATATAATTATTGGTGTGTGTGTGTGTATGGGTGTGCGCACGTGTGTGTGTGTGTGTGTGTGTGTGTGTGTGTGAGTGCGCGCGAGCGTGCACGCGTAAATAATAAGTTTATATGTCTTTCCAATCAATGGTTTTTACAACATTGTATTCCTACATTGGTGTGTATGTATGGGGGTATATGTGTGTGTATGTGGGGGGGGGGGGGGGGTGGGTATGTGTGTGTGTGTTTGTGTGTGTGCGCGCGCGTGCGTACGCCGTGCGTGTGTGTGCGCCCGCCTGGGTTTGTGTGTGTGTGAGTTTTCTTAAAGCTATCTTGGAATGTTCATAACGATTTGAAATGTGCATTTCTTGTGTCTTTTGAGATGATTATACGTATCAATGTGCCTGTCAGTATTGTAATTGCCCTTCATGGGATGATTAAAGTGTTTTTGACTTGACTTGACTTAACTTGACTTGAAGACAAGACTTATTATTTTGGTACTATTATGTGTCCCTATGACCTGTCTTATGAAATGTTTGCTACGTAAAAATTAAAAAACCACACCTATTTTCAAGTGTGAGCTCAGTTATAATAAGGATAGTTCTCACCACACCTAGTTTTACTTGCCTTCAGGAATCAGAAGTTATTGTAAAAACTTTAATGTGATGACTGTGTACGTCCCTTTAGAGTCTGACGAATTAATGTTGGACTGCTTTTCGCGACGAATACATGCATTGCATTGTATTGTATCGTATTGTATTGTATCGTATTGTATTGTATTGTATCGTATTGTATCATATCGTATTGTATCGTATCGTATTGTATTGTATTGTATCGTATTGTATCGTATTGTATTGTATTGTATTGAATCGTATCGAATCGTATCGTATTGTATTGTATTGAATCGTATCGTATTGTATCGTATCGTATTGTATTGTATCGTATTGTATTGTACCGTATCGTATCGTATTGTATCGTATCGTATCGTATTGTATTGAATCGTATCGTATTGTATCGTATCGTATCGTATCGTATTGTATCGTATCGTATAGTATCGTATCGTATTGTATCGTATCGTATCGTATTGTATCGTATCGTATCGTATTGTGGACTATTTTCAGTCATGGCAGATTTCCCTGCTCTTCCCGGGGACAGAGTGTCGCTGTTAACAGCAGTGCCACCCACTTCAAGTAAAAATCATGTCTGGATGTGTTGGGTTTTTCCCCCTATGAGAAAGCGCAAGCCTTTATTTCTGCAGAATTCTGCCGAAGAGGGGAGGGGGTACAAATCTTGTTGCTGTGCGCTGAATGTGTGTTGTGCACGGGACGCTGGTTTACCGCATCATCCGAAAGACTAGCATCTAGACCTCCACTGAAGGTCCTAAGTGGAAGGAGGGAAATAACCGAGCACAAAGAAGGATGGCACCGGCGTAGTCTCGCTTTCAAGACAGGCGTGCTACCCCCTAGACCACCCATCTTCCTTCCATCTTCATTTTTTGATTCCCTTTACAGCAACAATTCACTGAAGAATTAAAAAAAAAAAATAAATAAAAGTGTGTAAACTCAGCATCAAGTAGTTTGGCCACTCGATCATCTTCTGTTCTTTCTGGCTCCCCTCCATCCCTCTCCCCCGCCCCCTACCTCACCCCCACCACCCACAAACAACACCCCCCCCCCCCCCCACCACCAAACACCACCAACACCACTACCACCACCACCAAGCTACAAGAACAAATTTACATCCTGTTATTTTTAGGAGGGGTTCTTCTTAAACCGTTAAAACCTTTGAGCTAGTACGTTTTACAGATTTTACCTATTGTATTGCATTGTATCATATTGTATTGCGTTGTACTGTATTACATTACATTGTACGCCCCTTTTGAATCAGGGCAGTAAAATATTGGGGGCTGCTCTCCCCAGGGAGCAGGGCAACTCACTATTATTTTGTTTTCTCCTCTTCCTGTCTGCTTGAGCGGCCTCCTGAAGTCTGCTTTCACTTTGCCAGTCAAGGTTTCTATGCCAGGTGTTTGGGGTTTTTTCTTATTATTTCTCGGTTTCAGCTTGCTCTTTTGTTGGTTTACACAGATTCCATCACGTTTCAGACTCCGTGGCTTATTATGTATGTAGGATTCCCACAATTCTGTCAGGTTTGGGACTCGGTGGCTTCCTATATTAATTTGTAGTGGCTTACTAAGTGTGTAGGATTCAGACAGTTCTCTCACCTTTCGCACTCTGTGGCTTATTATGTAGGATTCAGACAGTTCTGTCACCTTTCGCACTCTGTGGCTTTCTTTTTATTCTTTTTTTTTAATTTTTATTATTCTTTTATATGGAGGATAACGGAATAAGCACTTATGTGCTTTTTTACATCCAGTCCCCGTGTGTATGCAGTTTTGTAAATTCTGTCATCTGTTCCCACCGGCACACAATGGCCTACTCTTACGAAAAGCGGAACAGGATTTAACGTGTGCGCAAGATGTTCTGCGTGCGTTCGCACACGGGGCCTCGGTTTATAGTCTCATCCGAAGGACTTATTATGTATGTATGATTCAGACAATTCTGTCACGTTTTGGACTCAGTGGCTTACCATATATGATTCCAACAATTCTGTCATGATTCAGACAATTCTGTCACGTTTTGGACTCAGTGGCTTACTATGTATGCATTTGTAATGAGTGACTTACTATGTATGCATTTGTGCTCAGTGGCTTACTATGTGTGTATTTGTACTGAGTGGCTTACTGTGTACGGTTCAGACAATTCTGTCACGTTATGGACTCAGTGGCTTACTATGTATGCATTTGTACCGAGTGGCTTACTAAGTGTGAACGATTCATACAATACTGTCACGTTATGGACTCAGTGGCTTATTATGTATGTATTTGTACTGAGTGGCTTACTAAGCGTGTACGATTCATACAATACTGTCACGTTATGGATTAAGTGAATTTCTAGGTATGTATGATTCAGACAATACTGTCACGTTATGGACTAAGTGGTTTTCTAGGTATGTATGATTCATACAATACTGTCACGTTATGGACTAAGTGGTTTTCTAGGTATGTGTGATTCAGACAATTCTGTCACGTTATGGACTAAGTGGTTTTCTAGGTATGTGTGATTCAGACAATTCTGTCACGTTATGGACTAAGTGGTTTTCTAGGTATGTTTGATTCAGACAATTCTGTCACGTTATGGACTAAGTGGTTTTCTAGGTATGTGTGATTCAGACAATTCTATCACGTTATGGATTAAGTGGTTTTCTAGGTATGTTTGATTCAGACAATTCTGTCACGTTATGGACTAAGTGGTTTTCTAGGTATGTGTGATTCAGACAATTCTATCACGTTATGGATTAAGTGGTTTTCTAGGTATGTATGATTCAGACAATTCTGTCACGTTATGGACTAAGTGGTTTTCTAGGTATGTGTGATTCAGACAGTTTGGTCATGTTAGTGTCTATTACTTAATGAAGCGTTCTTCTTCTTCTTTGTCCAACAGCTCACAGCAACCACTGTTGTTTTGTCATATGAGCAAAAATGCGTTGCAATGCTGTTAAGCGCCTGACAAGTCAGGCCCAGAGCATGTGACTTTGGGGTGGAAGAGAATCGTTATCTTTTTAAGTCTTTCTGGGAGGAAAAAGGCAGGAGAATGGACCAAGAATGCAGAAAATAGACAAGAAGGAGGCGACATGGAGAAAAGGAACGGGTCAGAAACAAAGAGAGGGGTAGAAAAGAGGGAATTCCTAGCACAGAATATATTTTTCCAGATGGTGGGGATTATACCGACAGCCCCCTCCCCCCATGGGGGAAGATGTCATCTGCTGATTTCTGTTCTCCTTCCCCCCAAAAAAACAACCACCCAAAACCACCCCAAAACAACAACACAACAAACAAAAACCGTAACAAACAAAGAGAGAGAGAGAAGAGAGAGGAGAGAGGGAGAGAGATGGAGAGAGAGAGACGAGAAAGAGAGAGGATAGAGAGAGGAGAAGAGAGAGGAGGGACATTTTTTAAAAACAATTTTTTTAAGGTTAATAGATTAAGCATTACATGCTTTTTACATCAGCTCTCGAAAAAATAAAAAGGCAATAATGCATAATGACATAGAATTGCATAGAAACAGTAACACCAGACTCACTCACACACATACGAAAGGCAAGCAAGATACAGAAAACATGAGAGAGAGATTAAATATAAACAGAAATAATGAAAAACAAACAAACAAAAAGATTAATAGGAATGGATATTAACAAAAACTAACTATACTATCCAAGGAGACATATTATAAAAAATAGCATAAAAAATATCATGTAACTGAACCTACTAGCGGTTTGATCAAAACATTTGTGGTGAAAGACATGTGACATTTTCATAGGTCATTAGAAAATCATAGAACAGACTCTTAAATCTTGAAAATCCTTTTTCACCTTTTAGAAAGGTTAGGAGCCTATTCCAAAACCAGCTCCCAGAATATACTAGACTTGATTTAAGCAGAGTAATAGCTGGTAAAAAAAGGTAAAGGTAAAGGAGTCCCATAACCTATAAGGTCGTAGGGGAGCGAGGCGTCAGAGTCCTCACTTCTCTAGGGCCAGCATATTGAGGGCGGCGCCCATCTCCTCTCCCTCGCTGCTTTACCTTCCCTGACCCTAAAGAGGGCAGGTACCCATTTACAGCTGGGTGAACTGGGGGAACTGTACTGAAGCCAAGGCAGCGCAAACGGTCACCCATCCAACTGGTAACCACGCTCGACGCTGCTTAACTTGGCTGGGGGAAAGCGAGTGCTCCGACCACTGAGCTATCCCGTCCCCTCTAGCTGGTAAAGGAAGGTTAATTTTATGTAAATGTCGAAAGTTGTTTTTTGCTGAACATGTTGCTCAAGGAAGATCACCATGAAGAATTTTATACATTAGTACACCTTTATTAAACAGCAATCTTGTTTTTGAGAGAAAGAATAATTATTAACATTTTTGTAATCTGAAAATGTTAATGAAGATGACTTATCTATTACTATTTTGACAGCTCGTTTATGTATACTGATTAATGGTTTGAATAGGTTATTACTGGCTAAACCCCATAGTGTAGATGCATAATCCACAAAAGTAGTAGTAGTGAGTAGTAGTAGTAGTAGTAGTAGTTAGTAGGAGGAGGAGGAGGGGAGGAGGAGAGAGAGAGAGAGAGAGAGAGAGAGAGAGGAGAGAGAGAGAGAGAGAGAGAGAGAGAGAGAGTGTGTGTGTGTGTGTGTGTGTGTGCGCACGCGTGCGTGCGTGTGTGTTGTGTTGTGTTGCAATACCCATCAGTCTTTCGGCTACATTATATCATTATTATCATTATCACGGGCTCAGTGGTGTGTGTGTGTGTGTGCGTGTGTGTGTGTGTGTGTGTGTGTGTGTGTGGTGTGTTGTGTTGTGTTGTGTTGCAATACCCATCAGTCTTTAGGCTACATTATATATTATTATCATTATCACGGGCTCAGTGGTGTGTGTGTGTGTGTGTGTGTGTGTGTGTGTGTGTGTGTGTGTGTGTGTGTGCGTGTGTGTGTGTTGGTGTGCTGAGTTGGTGTGTGTGCGTGCGTGCGTGCGTGCGTGCGTGCGTGTGTGTGTGTGTGTGTGTTGCCGTATGTCAGTGTGTGTGTGTGTGTTGTGTGTGTGTGTGCGTGTGTGTGTGCGCGCGCGCACTCGCGCTCGCGCTCGCGGCGCGTGTGTGTTGTGTTGCAATACCCATCCCGTCATTCAAGCCACATACATTATAATAAATCATGCCATCATTATCACGGAGATCAGTGTTAGAAACCCAACGCCACACCCCACACCGTGACACAGGCAAGGGACCGGATGTGTGCAGCGGAAGTCAGGTTCCCGGCATGCCCCTGGCCGGCAGCGAGTGACACATGGCGTCAGATTGTCAGAGGTCAAGGTGGAAAGGTCACTGGTTAATGGGAACAGGGTGTTAGTAGCCTAGTAACTCCCTGCCTCCTGCCTTCCTGCCTGCCTGCCTGTTTCTGGGGATTTCCCCTCACAGAGGAAGTAGCACACATACCTCCTTTCATGCCTGGGTTGGCCCAGGGCTTGAAATGCACTGTCAGAGAAGTGTGTGTGTGTGTGTGTGTGTGTGTGTGTGTGTGTGTGTGAGTTCCGAGATTCACCAATGGTGACAATTTTTTGGGTTTTTTGGTATGAGACTGTTTTTGCTCACCGTGAAGGCAGACGAATGCCTGCCTTGGGGATGATGTCTAAACACGCCAGTAAAATGCATTTATTTTACTTTTTTTTAAAAAATTTCATTTTCTTTTTTTCCCCCATCCTTTCTTATCGGCTCGAATGGCCTACTCTTCCAAACGGTTGAAAGGGTTTTAACATGTGCGCAAGATGTTCTTCGTGCGTTCGCACACAAGGCCTCGGTGTGATAAAGACTCATCTGAAGAACTTTAGCACGAGTGGAGTCAGTACTGATGTTCACCCTTGAACGGTTGTCTCTGGTGGTGGCTCGAACCCGGGCCCTCAATTCGCGAGCGCAACGCCCTAACCGCTAAGCTATCCTGCCTCCCTCTAGCACTGTCAGATACAGCTTGGGAGTTCGTTTTTCAGGCCAGGTACCAAGGAAGTACATTTTTCTGTACAAGTCATATCCCCCCCCCCCCCCCCCCCCACCCTTTTTAACATTTAAAAAAAAATCCAATTTCAAAGTCTGCAGAACACATTCTCATTTATTCCCTCTTTTATTTCGAGGATAATGGAATAAGCTCTCATTTGCTTTTTTTTAATTTTTTTTTTTTATACATCCAGGCCCTGTATGCATGCAATTCTGTCATCTTTATTAGCCGTTCCTAATGACATGATATGGCCTGCTCTTTGGAAAGGTAGAACGGGTTATAAGGTGTGCGGAAGATGTTTCTGCGCGCGTTCGCACGGGAGGGTTCGGTTTATAGTCTCATCCGAAGGCAGAGGTCCCAGTATTCTCTTAGACAGACTTACAAGGCTGTCTGTTGGCTTTCTTTTTCTTTTTTTTTCCTTTAGAGAATTATTTTCATTGAGGTTTTAAAATGAGTACAAATCACATCAACAACAAAGAGAAAGGACATAATGCCTATAATGATAAGAACTCTATTTTTTAAAATTAAATTTTGCTGTTAAGCGATGTAACATGAGGAGCTGAGAGCAGAATTTTTTTTTTTTAAAAGCAACCAACCAACAAACAACAGACACGCACAAAAAGCAAATAATTATACAAACAAATACATAAAGAGAAGCCCAACATCAATCTGTATGAACACCAACAGCAACAATCCAACCCAATCCAATCCTGTTGTTTATAGCCCTGCCTACCAGAGAGGCCATAGTGGGGGTAAAAAAAGGTAAAGGTAAAGGAGTCCCCTAACCTATAAGGTCGTAGGCGAGCGAGGCGTCAGAGACCTCACTTCTCTAGGGGCCAGCATATTGAGGGCGGCGCCCATCTCCTCTCCCTCGCTGTTTTACCTTCCCTGACCCTAAAGAGGGCAGGTACCCATTTACAGCTGGGTGAACTGTACTGAAGCCAAGGCGCGCAAACGGTCACCCATCCAATTGGTAACCACGCTCGACGCTGCTTAACTTGGCTGGGGGGAAGCGAGTGTTCCGACCACTGTTTATAGCCCTGCCCTCCACAGAGGCCATATTGGGGGTGCCACCTGGTAAAAGTTTAATAATTAAATCTCTGGTTAAAACTGTGCTACTGATTATACAGATTGGGTAGCTCAGTGGTCAGAGCTATCACCCGCTTTCCCCAGCTGAGGTTAAGCAGCATCGAGCGTGGTTACCAAGTGGATGGGTGACCGTTAGCGGGCCTTGGCTTCAGTACAGTTCCCCCAGTTCACCCAGCTGTAAATGGGTACCTGCCCTCTTTAGGGTCAGGGAAGGTAAAGCAGCGAAAGGAGAGGAGATGGGCGCTGCCCACAATATTCTGGCCCCTTGAGAAGTTGAGGTCTCTGATGCTTCACTCCTCTACAACCACCAGGGTTATAGGACACCTTTACCTTTTTATATACAAGATTTAATCCAAACTAACAAAGTTGCTTTAGATCTGAACCAAGAGAAGTAGACAATCTGTGGCTGGCAGGTAACCAGTTATTCGCGCAACACACAAGAACACAAAATGCAACCGTAACACGCACACAGTGTTACGGTTGCATTTTGTGTTCTTGTGTGTTGCACGAATAACCTTTCACAATGCAAAGACACAGTCAGGAACGGAAGTACCCTTTCACCCCCCTCTTCTTCCCTTGAATATTTATGGCCAGACACCCCAGTTAAGATTTGTCAGCGTCACGCCCTCGCCCTCTAGTGCTGTATGCGTCATCAGAATGATAAAGGCCGGCCCCAAGAACGAAACGTGAGGCTTTGGGGCCTCTATGATTTATCTCATGTTGAAGGGTATGACAAACTGGAACGATAGGGGGTTGGGGGGGGGGGGGGGGGGGGGGCAATTGAGCTGTTCTACCAGAAATTGTCTTCCCTTGTCGCGCCAGCAGATGGCGCGTTGATAGAGGTCAGCTAACAGGAAGCAGACACGTCCTATTTCCCCCTCTCCAGATTTTTTTCTTTCTTCTAACTGGTCAAGTATCCATTTTCTGCCTTTCGAGACCATTTTTCGACGAAAAACTTGAGAGTAAACAGCTTTCAGAGAACAGACGTTATGATAAACCTGTGTGCGTTGAGAAGTAGCTCTGCCTCTGTGGTTTATCAGTTCTCGTTCTTAGGGGCTGGTGAGAAGCGGTATAATTCCTATTTCCTTGTGGGTGTCAGTCAGCCCTACACTACAGGCTGGACAGAGTGGGCGATAAAACCCCACTGTTTGTCGGTTGAAGGACAAGGCAAGACACAACCATGGTTATTGTATGATTACTGCTATAATTATAGCAGTGACCCTGTGTCGTTATAGGAACACACCCTATGCCTTCACCATTGTCTCGCTTACATTGGAATTGGCCTCACCACTCTGGTTTGATTTCTTTTTTATTTGGCGGGGGTGGGGGATGGGTGGGTGGGGAGGTAGGCTGCCAACTCCGGAGATTAGATCTTGATCAAGGAAGAGATAACTACAACTACTACTGCTACTGCTACTACTACTACTACTACTACAACAACAACAACAAATACTACTACTACTACTGCTGCTGCTGCTGCTGCTGCTGCTGCTGCTGCTGCTGCTACTACTACTACAACAACTACTTCTACTACAACTGCTACTACTACTACTACTACTACTACTACTACTACTATAATTGGATGGGACTATTACAGATAAACAGAGGTCTGACAATTAGAGATCGTTTAAAGGTATTTTTGTAAAAGAGCAGTGCACCTTTCTAGTGGAAATTACACAAGCCACACAAACACACACACACACACAACACACACACACAACACACACACACACACACACACACACACACACACACACACACACCCCTCGAATATTTGGAACTCGAATATTTTTTTGGAGGGTAATTGACGAGAGAGAGAGAGAGAGAGAGAGAGAGAGAGAGAGAGAGAGAGAGGAGAGAGAGAGAGAGAGAGAGAGAGAGAGAGATTCAAAGTAAACTGTTACGAGAAGACATTTTAAGTACAAAGAAAAGCATTCTTTCTGGCGAGAGGAGGAAGGCGAGGAAGAGGAGAAGAAGAAAGGGAAGGAAAAGAGAAAGGAGGAGAAAGATGGACAAGAGGAATGGTAGAATGAGGAGAACGAGAAAAATGAGGAGGAGGAGGAGAAGAGAACAAAAGAGAAGAAGAAAAAGCCGGAGGAGGAGAATATGAAAGAGAAGGAGAAAAGGAAGAAGAAGAGGAGGAGGAGGAAGAAGAAGAAGAAGAATTGCGAAGAAGAAGAATTGCAAAGAAGAAGAAGAAGAAAGAAGAAGAAGAAGAGAAGAAGGAGGAGAAGGGGGAGGAGGAGGAGGAAGAGAAGAAGAAGAAGAAGAAGAAGAAGAAGAAGAAGAATTGCAAATAATAAGAATTGCAAAGAAGAAGAAGATGAATTGCAAAGAACTGCACAGAATTGCAAAGAAGAAGAATGGCAAAAAACTGCACAGAATTGCAAAGAAGAAGAATTGCAAAGAACTGCACAGAATTGCAAAGAAGAAGAATAAGAAGAATTGCGAAGAACTGCACAAAATTGCAAAGAAGAAGAACTACAAAGAACTGCATAGAATTGCAAAGAACTAAGAAGAAGAAGAAGAAGAAAAAAAAGAATTGCAAAGAACTGCAAAGAATTGCAAAAAAAGAAGAAGAAGGAGAAGAAGATTGAGGAGTAGGGGAGGAGAGAAAAAAAAAAGAAAGAAGAAGAAGAAGAACAGGAGGAGGAGGAGAATCTAAGAGGAAGTCTGGCACAAACAAACAAAAATACAGCAGTGGGGAAATCCAGTGCAATTAGTAAATTAACTCTGAGCCTCTTATCACGTAGTGACAGTCACTTCCCCTTCACACCTGTTTGGCTGGCACCATTAATTTGTAACAGGAGAGAGAGAGAGAGGGGAGGGGAGAGGGAGAGGGAGAGAGAGGGAGAGGAGAGAGAGAGAGAGAGAGAGAGAGAGAGAGAGAGAGAGAGAGAGAGAATGGATGAATGAATGATCTTGAATGAATGAATGATCTTTATTTTTTCAAGGGTAATAGTAAGTATTCATATACTTTTCTTTTCCATCCAGCCCTTGCCCTGATTAGGGACTATCAACAAAATACCTCCCTCCCCCCCACACGCACAAAACCAACACAGAGAGAGTGAGAGAGAGAGAGAGAGAGAGAGAGAGAGAGAGAGAGAGAGAGAGAGAGAGAGACAGAGACAGAGAGAGACAGAGAGAGAGATGCATGCACGAATACTTCACTACACTCTGCAGACTGTGTTCACACCCACACCCACACTCCCCCGTCGTCCTTCACTCACACACATACGCACACGCACGCACACATACACATGCACAGTCAAACAAGTCTGAATACATATATGTTTATCACACACACACACACACACACACACACACACACACACACACACACACACACACACACACACACACCCCTCTCACGTTTTGCTTTTCTTCCTTCTTCTTCTTCTTCTTCTTCTTCTTCTGTCGTCTTCCTTCTCATGAAACGGTTTCTTTCATTAACGAAAAAGTCACGTACTTGAAATGGGATCTGGAAGGACACACGCTCTGTGAGTCAGCTAACTGTAATTATGTGGCATCAAGACTTTCGGGGCCTTTGATTTAATCTCTTTTTTTATGCTAAACCTACCACACCTTTCTTTCGGTCTTCTGTTTAGCACAGTCCTCTCTCTCTCACACTCTCTCAACAGTTAACTGATTAATAAAATAAAAATAAAAAGAAGAAAGAAAAGAAAAGCATGGAACTAAGAAGACATCCTTGCTTAACACCCTTAGACAGTCAAACAAGTCTGAATACATATATGTTTATCACAAATACAAGCTAATACAGAATCATACACACCTCTCAATGCCCTATACACTTTACCATTCACTCCAGTATTGTGCAGTACATTCCAAGGTGTATTTTCTATAAATGGAATCAAACGCTTTACGGAAATCCACAAAGCCTACATAATGTTTTCTATTAATTCTTAAGAAATACTTTTGAACTATGGCATACGGCGTGAAAATAAAGCAAGCTTCCTGTACTCAGGTAGTGACTTATGGAACAAGCTCCCAAAACGCTTAAAATGTATCAAAAACAAAAATCAGTTCAAGACACAGCTAAAAAGCCATTTAATGCATGAATGCCTAGGAATTGACTAATAAGGCAAATCAACCATGATTAATACGGCAAAATCAACCATACTTACATTTACCAGCACTAATGGTATTCCCTACAACAACAAAAAATTCAAGTATATCTTACTGTGACTAGAAATTCTACAGTAACACACTGTATATGCGTGGACGGAGGGGGAGGCAGGAAAGAGGCACACTAATTATGCAAAGAAGTAAGAGAATCTATGCAAGCTAGTAAATAATCTGCAATGTTGAAACAAGTGGAAAGGAGGAAATTTTAAAAAATCTTTTTATGGTAGACCTGATAGCTTGATAGTGTGTCCTTCTCTCTTTCTCTCTCTCTCTCTCTCTCTCTCTCTCTCTCTCTCTCTCTCTCTCTTCTCTCTCTCTCTCTCTCTCTCTCTCTCTCTCTCTCTCTCTCTCTTCTCTCTCTCTCTCCTCCTCTCCTTCTCTCTCTCCTCTCTCATGCCCTGTCTTGTCTAATTCAATAGATTTTATCGTGGAAGTTGTTTTTATTGCAGTTAGAGATGTGATTATTAGTATTATTATAAGCGATACTGTTTTAGTTTGATATTGTTTTAGTTTTGATAGTCCAGTTGATTATGGGCTTTTGAATTCTGTATCGTATAGGGGTTCTACTTGTTTGAATAATTGGGTTTTTTAAAAATTATTATTTCTCTATTGATTGAAGGTGTATTTCCCCTTCCCCCTTGATACTCCTCCCCCACCCCCATCCTTTCCAATGCTTTTCTGTTATCATCGTTATGTTGTTGTCTCATGGTGATGGGGATCATTTGTTATATTGTTGTCTCATGGTGATGGGTGATTGTTGTTATAATTGTATCTCTATTATAATAATCATTATTGTAATCTTATTTGACTTCTCTTGCTTGGATAGTTATTGTGTGAATATGTCATTTTAAAAAAAAAGCGCTATTTGAAAAGTATGAGCGCATAAAAAAAAGCACACCTTTGCTGGGTGGAGGAGGAGAGGAGGGAGGTCATTGAAGGTAATATTATCAGTAATGACGAATGCCTAGTATTTTCTAACGTTTCATTCCTGTACCTTTTTTATATCTAAAGTATAAACGTGAAAAAATGGATGAAACAGTAAGTGAAGTAATTTGTTTGTCCTGACGTTTTATGCTTTTCTTTTTTTAATTCTTAAAACATTTTTATTTAAATGTGTGTGTGGACGTGAGCGCGCACAGGTGTGCATGAGTATGTGTGTGCGTGTATATGTATATGTGGTAATTTGTATTTTCAATGTATTTCCTTAACGATTTTTTCCTTTTTTTTCTTTTTTACTGGTTTAATTTAATGGTAAATGATGCTATAATGTAGTGACAGTATAATCATTACGAAATTTGTTCTTAGATAGATGGCTTGATGAAAAAAAGCAAATGCATTGCTTATTCAATGTACCATCTGGAAATAAAATTTTTGACTTGAAAAAAAAAAAAAAATGTGGTCTATTGTCAAAAACCTGTTCGTCGCCCCTGCTTAGTATTGTAGAAGAAAGAAAACAAGTCTTCCAAATGACAGGGTATTTCAAGATGGTTTATGCCAGCTTCTGTCCTTTAAAAACTAATGTCTTCACGTTTGAACCGAGCTGGAGTGGATGGTAGTGTTGCTACTTATGACTTCAGGTCATCATCATCATCATCATCATCAATGCCTTTGTGCCTTATTGGCACGTAGGGCAGCGACAAATGTTCTCCACTCCTATGACTTCAGGTAACGTGTTCGAATTCCGGCAGCGTCTGGTGAATGTTAAGGCTGGGGATTTTTACCATCACCCAGACCAACTTCAAGTGCAGACCTCTGCCAGTGCTTCAATTCACCCCTTGTACACACACACACACACACACACACACACACACACACACACACACACACACACACACACACACACACACACACACACACACACACACACACACACGCAGAAGATCAAATATGCACACGTTAAAGATTCCATAATTCATGCCTGCGTTCGATGCCTGGGTCACGGAAACACGACTATACCCAGCGTACATCCCCGAAGTCTGAGTACGGATGCCTTCATGGTGGGGGGAAAAACGGTCGCATAGGCAAAATCTCACCACTGGTCAACCTGGGAGCTCTAGCCGAGGTAAGGTAAAGGTAAAGGAGTCCCATAACCTATAAGGTCGTAGGGGATTGAGGCGTCAGAGACCTCACTTCTCTAGGGCCAGCATATTGAGGGCGGTGC
>CM054146.1:46643030-46658030 GCA_028751875.1 Rapana venosa | reverse complement strand
CAAGGGCCCTTCAATAGCCTGGCATATTGTCAAGTTTACCGCATTCAACCGAGATTTTTAAACCCTCATAATATATAAATATATATCTATATCTATTTTAGTCTCTACTTACAAGGGCCCTGGAATAGCCTGGCATAGCATTACCAAGTTTACTGCATGCATTCAGCTGATCATTAAGATCTCATCGCGCCCTTTCTAAATCCGTCTTTCTGTCTCTTGTTTAGCCCTCAGTTGGTCACAAATAACTATCATGTCACGCACGTACATAGTTTTTACACACGCTCGCAAACACGCACACTCGCGCGTGTGCGCAACCACGCACGCAGACACACACACGCACGCGCGCGCGCACACACATACGCACGCGCGCACAGAACATCTTGCGCACACGTTAAATCCTGTTCCACTTTTCGTAAGAGTAGGCCATTGTGTGCCGGTGGGAACAGATGACAGAATTTACAAAACTGCATACACACGGGGACTGGATGTAAAAAAGCACATAAGTGATTATTCCATTATCCTCGATATAAAAGAATAAAAAAAAGAATAAACAAAAAATTCCTTCTCTTCCCTCTCCCTACTTCCTCGTTCTTTCTTTACAGTCACTAGAAATGACATTCTCAGACACAGATCTATAAAGAGAATATATATATATATATATAGTAGAGGAGAAAACATAAGGCACAAAGATTCACTAGTGTTTATATATTCTCATAGTTATGGGGTTTTTTGTGCAACGTGCATTTTAAACATATTTTCTTTTTTAAAGCATATTTTCTCTCTCTCTTTTTAATCATCATCTTTCGATGGCAGCTTTAAAATGCCACGTGAATATCAAATAGTCTTGTGAATGCGATTGGTACTTCAATTCTGAAAAGTGTCTCGGCTGTAAGGTAGCACAGCGGGTGAAGCTTCAATCACCACCAGGACCTCTGACAAAGGCTCATCCAGGAGCCGAAACTCCAGTCAGGTCAGGCCAAAGGCGTGGCTCTTACTCTAAAATACCTCAAATGCTGTCATAGGAAGACTTTACTTTGTAGAGGTTATATTTCTGACTTAAGTTTTATTTCAAATTGAATCGTGGATAAATCGTTTTCAAGACGATTGAGAAGTTGCAAGTGGTTTCCTGCACTTGTTTTCCTCGACGTCTATTTCTGCATTAATACTTTATGTGGTCAAGTGGGGAGTTGCATCTCTTGTAGATCCAGGTGTGGGTCATTTATTTATATTTTTTCTCCCCAAACTTCTCTTGCCTGTGCTTGCACTGTAATTGTAGACAATGTTTGGGTTATCATCTAGCTAAGGATGACCACTTGGCTGGATACAAACCTATGACCTCCCCTGCATCCTTTCAACAGGATCCCCAAACACAAGGCACAAAGATTCTCTAGGTATTTATATTCTCGTATTTATGGGGAGGGGTGTGTGCAACGTGATTATAGTTTAAGCATATTTTCTTTCTCTTTTTATCACCGTCTTTCGATGGCAGCTGAAAAAGGTCACAGGAATATCAAATATTCTTGTGAATGCGATTGTGGAACAGCAGAGGAGTGAAACAGCGAGACTGGAAAAGCGTCTCTCTGAAAGGTACAGCAGTACTACATCTGCATGAAGACATACAACAAAAAAACAACTCTGCGAGAAACCTTGAATACTATTCTGTTAAAGTTAAGAAGGGAAAACCGAAAACAAGATAAACTAGGCGAAGGAGAAGATCACGAAGAACCAGAACACGAACAAAGCAATAACCTCCTCACTGCCCCCCCCAAAAAAATTGCCACGAATTTTCTCTAACACAATCACCACCATAATATTATAAACACGTTTACGCCTACACTGATGTCCACAGTATGTAAAGACTACAGTATTTCTTTTGGTAAGAAGCACACTGCGTCTCCTTCATCGCTAGTTCACCAACACACCTTCGCTATGGCACAATCTCACATCCACCCCGCAAAAGGACACAGGGTGATGCGTGCAGGTCGTGCTGTTGGTGACTTCTTTCAGGCAGACGACCAAGAGGAGGCCCAAAGCTGAGCTGACAGTGGAACCACCAACACTGGAGTTCCGCAACATCCACATGAGCGGCTGCCTCGTCAGACCAGGACGCTGCGTGCTATCTGACTGATCTCGCTGGAGAGCCGAGACTGCCTCATGCGTCCGACGACGGCTTGGAGTATCGAGGGTTTGGGTCTGAGATGTTCCACCAAGCTGGTAGTACTGTATCTAATGTTATTATTATTATTGTTTGTTGTTGTTGTCATTGTTATATTACTACTACTACTACTACTACTACTAAATGGAACTTATATAGCGCTATATCTTGCAAAGACAAATCAAAGCGCATGCATTCAACCTAATCTTACACAGTCATGCAATCAATGATAAATAATGAAAAGTTTAAACAAACAGATATTTACAAACATGGTGCGATGCAGAAAAAAATCTATGAAATAAAATTTCGATAGTCAAATGTTTTTCAAAAGCACACACACACTCGCACAGGCCGTATACTTTAGCAGGGTGATAGGACATGGGTTAGATATGAAACAGGAGGGGGAAGTCTTAGGTTTGAAATAAATATGTCTTGAGGCTGGATTTAAAAGTGTCATAACTAGGTTTCTGGCGAAGAGAGAGAGGGAGCTCATTCCAGGTTGATGGACCCGAAATAGAGAATGAGCGGCGGCCAACAGTGGATTGGTTGAATCTAGGTATTCGTAGGCACAAGGTATCTGCAGTAGAGCGGAGGGAACGTGAAGGAGTGTACAGGTTAAGACATTCACATAGGTAGGAGGGTGCAATTTTGTGGAGACATTTGTAACAGAGGGTACTGATCTTATAATCTACTCTCTGTGGCACAGGCAGCCAGTGGAGAGATCGCAAGAGAGGGGTAATGTGCTCAGATTTTTTCTTTCTGAGAACTAGTCGAGCTGCGGAGTTTTGTATACGTTGAAGGGAGTGGATAGATGATGCTGGCAGACCAGACAAAAGAGAATTGCAATAGTCCAGACGTGAAAGAATGAGAGAAGTGACAAGTTTGGCTGTTGCATCGGTGGACAGGTACTTTCGAATTGCACTAATACGCCGTAATTGATAGTAGCACGACTGACAGGTCTGGGTGATGAATTTTTTCATAGAGAGTGTGTTGTCGATAACGACACCTAGATACTTCACAGAAGTAGATAGAGGGACTGATGTATTGCCGAGTTCTATTGAAGCTGTTGTAATGGAAGAAAGTTTGTGTTTGGTCCCTACGAGCATGGCTTCGGTTTTATCTGCATTTAGCTGTAATTTGTTCTGTGTCATCCAGTTTTGAATATCTTCAAAACAGCGGGCCATATTTGTCAGGAGAGAAGGCAGATTTTCAGGAGTAACACTGCTTTGAATCTGAGAGTCATCTGCGTAAAAATGATGGTTGATTTGATGACGGTTTATTATATGTGAAAATGGGGCAGTATAAAGAGTGAAAAGAACAGGGCCTAGAACTGATCCCTGTGGGACTCCGCATTCCAGTTTGGCAGGTATTGATTGAATCTTGTTTACTGCAACTGTCTGGAATCGGTCAGTAAGGTATGAATTAAACCAGGTGAGGGCTGTGCCAGTAACACCGAACGTGGTTTGAAGACGGGAGAGAAGAATTGAGTGGTCTATAGTATCGAAGGCTGCTGATAAGTCGAGTAGAGTGAGGAGGGAGATTTTCCCTGAGTCAGAAGCGAGTAGAAGCCTGTTTAAAGTGTGAACTAGGGTGGTTTCAATGCTGTGGTTGATGCGATAGGCAGACTGAAACTCAGGAAGAAGATTGTTGGAGAGAAGGTGGTTGTTGAGCTGTTTGAGAACTACTTTTTCAAGGACTTTAGAAATACTACTACTACTACTACTACTACTATTACTACTTCTATTACTACTACTTCTATTAATAATAATAATAATAATAATAATAATAATAATAAATGGAACTTATATAGCGCTATATCTTGCAAAGACAAATCAAAGCGCATGCATTCGACCTAATCTTACACAGTCATACAACCAATGACAAATAATCAATAGTTCAAACAGATATTACAAACATGGTACTGCAGACCAAATCTATGAAATAAAATTGCAATAGTCAAATGTTTTTTCAAAAGCACACACAACACACACACACACACACACACACACACACACACACACACACACACACACACACACACACACACACACACACACACACACACACTACTATTACTACTACTACTTCTATTACTACTACTACTTCTTTTACTACTACTACTACTACTACTACTACAACTTTTATCATTATTATTATTATTATTATTATTATTATTCTATCTTATACCACTGCGTGTTCTGAGTGTCGAGGAGAAACTGGCTAAGTTCTGAAATCAGTTCCCGAACTTGCATAAAAACCAACAGCCATCGGTTCTTTCTTTCTGTCTTTAAATTAATGAGGTCTATTTTCTTCAGAGTAATGGCATCGCTTGATTTGATCATTTAATCTTTCTATTTATTCACTTATTTATTCCATTTGCTAACACTTGATCAATCATGACTGCTGAATCTGTCTATTCATTTGTTTAATTAATTTATATTCATTCAAGAAGCAATGTCAACAGGCCAACGCAATGCAATCCTTTTATAAATACCCACCTTCCCCCCACCCCCGCACACACACGCACACGCGCGCACACACACACACGAACACACACACACTAAATTCTTTAATTATAATTCTTAAAATAGAAGACCACACACACACCACCACAACCGCCCCCCCCCCCCCCCCCCCCCCCCCCCCCGACCACCACCAATTAAACATACCACGCCAAAACCAAACCAAATAGAAGAAAGAATAAAGGACGAAGAAAGCAAGAAAAAAAAGAAGAGATAAGAAAAGGAAGAAAGAAAAGAAAGAAAGAAAACGAAAGAAAAGCTAAAGAAGAACAGAAAAAACCCCGAAAGAAAAGGTCAACAAGAACAGGGAAAAAAAGCTCAGCTATACCAACAGGGGACAGAATAGCTCAGTGGTCGGAGCACTCGCTTTCCCCCAGCCAAGTTAAGCAGCGTCGAGCGTGGTTACCAGTTGGATGGGTGACCGTTTGCGCGCCTTGGCTTCAGTACAGTTCCCCCAGTTCACCCAGCTGTAAATGGGTACCTGCCCTCTTTAGGGTCAGGGAAGGTAAAGCAGCGAGGGAGAGGAGATGGGCGCCGCCCTCAATATGCTGGCCCCTAGAGAAGTGAGGTCTCTGACGCCTCGCTCCCTTACGACCTTATAGGTTATGGGACTCCTTTACCTTCCTTCCTTATACCAACAGTCAACATAACATCAGGAAGTGTGTAACATCTGCATACCAGTAAGCCATGCTCCACAAAGCAATGGCAAAAAAACTGCCATCCATTAACACTGCTTCCCTGTAACATCGAAGAAGTTCCTTTTCACCCAATCTATAACGGTTTGGTTCCAAAATACAAACATTAGGCTGCAGCAAAAGGGAAACAGAATGTTTTTCTTCTCCAAGAAAAGGGCGTCTTACGATGATTGCTTTAAAACAAAGAAAGAAACGAAGAAAGAAATAAAGAAACAAACAAAACCACTACAACAAAAACGGATTGAGGGGGGGGGGGGGGAGAGGGGGGGGGGGGGGGGGGGAAGGGGGGGGGGGGTAAACCCCACCAAACCAAAAATTGCAGCAACAACAATTACAAAAAACAAACAAACCATTGTTGATTTTAGATAAAGTTTCGGTCGTAGGAATTTTTTGTTTTTAGTGTCATTTTACAGACAAGTTTTCTTTAAAAAACAATGTATATATCTCTACACACATACACACACACACTTATGTGTGTAAAATGAGTGTGTAAATCACCTAGAAGTCAACATATAGCAGATGAAAAGGGGAATGAAACAAAAGAAAAAGCCTAAAACTAAAGTCTGGAATGTCTGCAGTCGTTCTTGCTACTAAAATAAAATAAAATAAAAGGCAACAACAAAACCAGCTACCAATCCCCCTTTCCCCCCCCCCCCCCCCCCCCCCCAACTCCCCTCCCTCCTCCACCCCAGCCAAACCCAAAGAAACAAAACAAAACATAAAAACACCAACACCCGAAAACAACCACCCCCCCCTCCCTGAAAAAAAAATCCAAACCAAAACAATATCACCGAACCAAACCAAACCAACGGATTACATGTTCTGTGTACTAGATATTACATGTAAAAAGTGAACTAAAATAGTTACGGATTAAAGAAAAGAACAGATGAGAACAGAGGAAAGAAAAAAAACCAACAACAAAAAAAGAGGATGACTTTCCACAAAACGCTTGAGACAACCCCTTAAACATAATGACCTTGACGCTGAAGAGATAACTCTCACAGATATTTTATTACAAGATTGCAAAAGGGCTTATAAATTTTATTTATTCATCTATTTATTTACTGACCAGAAAAATAATTCTCATGAAATCTACACCGCTATACAAATTCGAACGAATAAAGGCTTTACCAAAACAAAACAAAAGTTTGTTGTCAGTGAACCAATCGTTTCAATTTCAAATACAATAAATGTAAATAAAATTGTAAAATAAATTGTAAAATAAAACATCCAGCTTGTCTGTTTTTGGCCAGCACTGACCTCAATAAGTTTCTTTGTTCTTATTGTTTGTTTGCTGATTTTGTTGTTGTTGTTGTTGGGGTTTTTTGTCCTTTTTTTTTTCGCTCCTTAGCTATAGAGCTCCGAGGTTTACCATACTTTTTCTAACCAAAAAAAAAATGTACGTTCATTTTATTATTTTTAAAACTTGCCTATGACTTATTCATAAACATTTCTCATCACAGTCTCGTCTTATCCCTACTTTACACACTGCGGCATACTTATTCTTCAGTGCTCGCCACACTCGGTACTCAAATCAGACTGACAATGACAATGACAAGTTCTTTTATTTCGAGGAAATAATCCAGATTGGTACAGTCAGTCAGCCAAAGACTAGCGTTCTGATCTATCTATAGGTCAAGGTCTTCGGATGAGACTATAAACCGAGGCCCCGTGTGCGAACGCATGCAGAACATCTTGCGCACACGTTAAATCCTGTTCCGCTGTTCGAAAGAGTAGGCCATTGTGTACCGGTGTGAACAGATGACAAAATTTTAAAAAACCGCATACACATGCCAAAAAAAAAAAAAAATCATCTGAGCGCTTTGATTTGTTGCTTTACAAGATTCAGCGCTATATAAATTCCATACATTATTATTATTATTATTATTATTATTATTATTAAGGTACATCATGTTCAGGCTTAGCGTTCTTCTGTTCTCTCTTGCCATTAAGTATTTTGTCACTCACCCGCCTTTCTCGCCAAACGACCTAGGCGCGTATAATTATGTGTACTGTTGTGTATACCTCCAGAGATACCTGTGCCTGTATGCCTTACTTCACTGGTCTGCTAGTTATTTGGCTTGTAGGGCTATCCGGGTAGCCCCAGAAAAGCTTCGACTATGACTCAATGGCAAACCCGGAAAGCAAAGCGTTGTTGCGACATCACCTAGGACAGACAACCAACGGTCTTGTGCCTTTTAGATGTCAAGAGTCATGATCAGCTGAGTTTGTCGTGACAGTTGTTATCGTTATGGGGGGGGAAGGGGGGGGGGGGGGGGTAAACCCCACCAAACCAAAAATTGCAGCAACAACAATTACAAAAAACAAACAAACCATTGTTGATTTTAGATAAAGTTTCGGTCGTAGGAATTTTTTGTTTTTAGTGTCATTTTACAGACAAGTTTTCTTTAAAAAACAATGTATATATCTCTACACACATACACACACACACTTATGTGTGTAAAATGAGTGTGTAAATCACCTAGAAGTCAACATATAGCAGATGAAAAGGGGAATGAAACAAAAGAAAAAGCCTAAAACTAAAGTCTGGAATGTCTGCAGTCGTTCTTGCTACTAAAATAAAATAAAATAAAAGGCAACAACAAAACCAGCTACCAATCCCCCTTCCTCCCCCCCCCCCCCCCCCCCACTCCCCTCCCCTCCTCCACCCCAGCCAAACCCAAAGAAACAAAACAAAACATAAAAACACCAACACCCGAAAACAACCACCCCCCCCCTCCCTGAAAAAAAAATCCAAACCAAAACAATATCACCGAACCAAACCAAACCAACGGATTACATGTTCTGTGTACTAGATATTACATGTAAAAAGTGAACTAAAATAGTTACGGATTAAAGAAAAGAACAGATGAGAACAGAGGAAAGAAAAAAAACCAACAACAAAAAAAGAGGATGACTTTCCACAAAACGCTTGAGACAACCCCTTAAACATAATGACCTTGACGCTGAAGAGATAACTCTCACAGATATTTTATTACAAGATTGCAAAAGGGCTTATAAATTTTATTTATTCATCTATTTATTTACTGACCAGAAAAATAATTCTCATGAAATCTACACCGCTATACAAATTCGAACGAATAAAGGCTTTACCAAAACAAAACAAAAGTTTGTTGTCAGTGAACCAATCGTTTCAATTTCAAATACAATAAATGTAAATAAAATTGTAAAATAAATTGTAAAATAAAACATCCAGCTTGTCTGTTTTTGGCCAGCACTGACCTCAATAAGTTTCTTTGTTCTTATTGTTTGTTTGCTGATTTTGTTGTTGTTGTTGTTGGGGTTTTTTGTCCTTTTTTTTTTCGCTCCTTAGCTATAGAGCTCCGAGGTTTACCATACTTTTTCTAACCAAAAAAAAAATGTACGTTCATTTTATTATTTTTAAAACTTGCCTATGACTTATTCATAAACATTTCTCATCACAGTCTCGTCTTATCCCTACTTTACACACTGCGGCATACTTATTCTTCAGTGCTCGCCACACTCGGTACTCAAATCAGACTGACAATGACAATGACAAGTTCTTTTATTTCGAGGAAATAATCCAGATTGGTACAGTCAGTCAGCCAAAGACTAGCGTTCTGATCTATCTATAGGTCAAGGTCTTCGGATGAGACTATAAACCGAGGCCCCGTGTGCGAACGCATGCAGAACATCTTGCGCACACGTTAAATCCTGTTCCGCTGTTCGAAAGAGTAGGCCATTGTGTACCGGTGTGAACAGATGACAAAATTTTAAAAAACCGCATACACATGCCAAAAAAAAAAAAAATCATCTGAGCGCTTTGATTTGTTGCTTTACAAGATTCAGCGCTATATAAATTCCATACATTATTATTATTATTATTATTATTATTAAGGTACATCATGTTCAGGCTTAGCGTTCTTCTGTTCTCTCTTGCCATTAAGTATTTTGTCACTCACCCGCCTTTCTCGCCAAACGACCTAGGCGCGTATAATTATGTGTACTGTTGTGTATACCTCCAGAGATACCTGTGCCTGTATGCCTTACTTCACTGGTCTGCTAGTTATTTGGCTTGTAGGGCTATCCGGGTAGCCCCAGAAAAGCTTCGACTATGACTCAATGGCAAACCCGGAAAGCAAAGCGTTGTTGCGACATCACCTAGGACAGACAACCAACGGTCTTGTGCCTTTTAGATGTCAAGAGTCATGATCAGCTGAGTTTGTCGTGACAGTTGTTATCGTTATGGAGGATTGATTGTATTATCTATCTATCTATCTATCTATCTATCTATCTATCTATCTATCTATCTATCTATATATATATATATATATATATATATATATATATATATATATATATATATATATATATATATATATATATATATGTATATATATATATATATATATATATGGCTGCATGCTGAATTCAATGTGAAAGTCGTGTCGTCATGTGCATAGTCATTGTAGTGCTGCTCGCATATAACAAAACGTGTGTGTGTGTGGTGTGTGTGTGTGTGTGTGTGTGTGTGTGTTGTGTGTGTGTGAGGGGAGGGGGTGGGGGGTGGAGGGGTGGGGTGGTGGTGTGGGGTGGTGGTGGTGTTGTGATGTGAGTGTGTGTGTGTGGTGCGTGTGGCGTGCGTGCGCGGCATTGTGGTGGTGTGGTGGTGTGGTGGTGTTGTGTGTGGTGTGTGTGTGTGTGTGTGTGTTGTGTGTGCGCGCGGCGCGCGCGCATTTGTGGTTGTGGTGTGGGTGTGGTGCATGTGTGTGTGGTTAATGGTGGTGGTGGTGGTGGGTTTTGTGTGTGTGTGTGTGTGTGTGTGTGTGTGGTGTGTGTTGTTGTTGTGTTGTTGTTGTTGTGTTGTTGTTTGTGTGTGTTGTTTTTGTTGTTGCGTTGTGTGTTGTGTGTGTGTGTGTGTGTGTTTTTGTGTGCGCGCGCGCGCGCGCGCGCGTGTGTGTGTGTGTGTGTGTGTGTGCACACGCCCGCGAACGATCGAGCAAGCGAGTTGGCAAAACTGACAATTATTAGCAGTGGTTTATGTTTTGAGAGTGTACAGGTGGGGAGGCAGCTCAAATTCTACAATGGCTTCATGCCACACATTGGTGCATCTATTTACAGACTGGCTGATTCACCTCGTCACTGGTTTATTTACGTTCACATTTATATTGCCTATCTACAAATAGATTTGTTCACGTTCGTTTCTTGGTTGATGTTTTGAAAAAAATCTTCTTTTAAAGTTTTTCTTGCTTGATTATTTTTCTGCAAGTGTAGTCTTCCCTATTATCATCACCATTATCATCATCATCATCATCATTGCATTATCATCATCATTGTATTATTATTATTGTTGTTGTTGTTGTTACTATGATCATCGTCATCATCATCATCATCATTATTATTATGATTATTATGAAATGGTAAAAGAAAAAGTGGCATTATCTTTCACTGACTACTTGATCATGTTAATTCAAATCTTTTTTTGTGTTTTTGGTTTTGTTAGTTTGACTTCAGTTATGCTCGAACATGAGAATAAACTTCTTCAAAGTCACTGTGTGTGTGTGTTTGTGTGTGTATGTGTGTGTGTGTGTGTATGTATGTGTATGTGTGTGTGTTTATGTGTATGTGTGTGTATGTGTGTGTATGTGTGTGTGTTTGTGTGTGTATGTGTGTGTGTGTGTATGTGTGTGTATGTGTGTGTGTATATATGTGTGTGTATGTGTGTGTATGTGTGTGT
Organism: Rapana venosa; assembly: GCA_028751875.1. NCBI lineage: Eukaryota > Metazoa > Mollusca > Gastropoda > Neogastropoda > Muricidae > Rapana > Rapana venosa. Next base: position 46,646,939 of record CM054146.1, on the reverse strand, counting down.
GTATGTATGTGTGTATGTGTGTGTATGTGTGCATGCAGAGTGGGGAACAAGTTTATCGACAACTCAACTTTCTCAAAGAGAGAGAGAGAGAGAGAGAGAGAGAGATAGAGAGAGATAGAGAGAGAGAGAGAGAGAGAGAGAGAGATAGAGAGAGAGAGAGAGAGAGAGTAGAGAGAGAGAGAGAGAGAGAGAGAGAAGAGAGAGAGAGAGAGAGAGAGAGAGAGAGAGAGAGAGAGAGAGATAGAGAGAGAGAGATAGAGAGAGAGAGAGAGAGAGAGAGATAGAGAGAGAGAGAGAGAGAGAGAGGTAGAGAGAGAGAGAGAGAGAGAGAGAGATAGAGAGAGAGAGAGAGAGAGCGATAGAGAGAGTGCGAGCAAATAAAGACAAAAAAGACCCCCAAAAAACAACAACAACAAACAAAATAAACAACAAAAGGAACAAAACCCCCAAACAAAACCAAAAGAAAGCCCAAATCAAAAACAATAACAACAACAAAAATTAAACAACACACACACACACACACACACACACACACACACACACACACACACACACACAACACACACACACACACACACACACACACACACACACACCACACACACTCCAACCCAACCCAACCAACAAAATAAAAAAAAACAAAAACAAAAACCAACGAGAAGAAGAACCCAAGCCAATCAACCAACCAAACACAGTCAGGACTTTTTTAAAACAACATTGCACCCCCATTTTAGATCACAGTTTTCTGACGAATTCTTCTGATATCATAATTAACATTGAAGCGGTCACTATCCTATTTCACGCTTTCCTTCTAACCTGGCGATGATGAATTCAGCGGAATGGTTTTAAGAAAAAGAAGAAGATTGGCCTTAAGGAATGAAAAGATTGAGGTACTTGTGTTATTTTAAATGTTGGTGTCTATTTTTTCAGTTTCGCGTTGTTAGACATTAGACAGTGTTGATACTGAACTTGCGGCGAACGTAATTTGGAGTTGCTGGATGGAAATTGAATACAGGTAAACAGCCGTGAAGCATGGAACAAGATCTCTGTCGCGTCTTCTCTCATGTCCCCCCTACGTCCTTTGAGACATGGGACTGAGTGAGTGAGTGAGTGAAACAGCCCTGATGGGGCCTTCGTGGTAAGAAGGGCTATGAACAACACGTGAGAGATCAAATCCAATCCAATCCAATCAACTTCATTTACTTCGAGAATGATGAATAAGCACCCATGTGCTTTTTTTATAAAGAATTTTTTTTTTACATCCAGTCCTCACTCTTTGGGCTATATCATATTATACTGAAATAAGCCTAATACCCAAACACTCACAGAGTGTTTTAGTTTTTAAAAAAAAACCCCATCAACATAATCCCAAACAAACAAATCCCTACCTCCATAACATATAACAGGAAAACAAACCATATAAATATTATCATTTTGGCAAACGAGAAAATAAACGTCAACCAATTCATTAGACTTTCTTTTCATTATAAGGAAAGGCAGGAGAGCGAGAGAGACAGACAGGCAGACAGACAGAGAGACAGACAGACAGAGAGATCTATTATTGAAATCAACCCAAACTAGAAAAAACAACCCACCCACTTCTGGCGATGATTGAATCCTTAGTGCAGACATAGCGTAGCTTTCAATGAATATTTCCGCATACTGTGTCTCTACACAATGCACACGCCGCTGTATATATTCATTTACTATATTTATTTATTTATTTATACCACTTTAAATCACGCAGATTTCTCTGCGTGAAATTCGGGCTGCTCTCCCCGAGGAGAGCGCGTCACCACAAGGGCAGCGCCACCCATTTTTGGGGTCTTTTTCCTGTCTGCAACTGTATTTGTTTCCCTATCAGAGTGGCTTTTGTCTACAGAATTTTGCCAGGGACAACTCTCCTGTTGCCGTGGGTTCTTTTACGTGCGTTAAATAATTATGTATAACACACGGGACCTCGGTTTATCGTCTCATCCGGATGACTAGCGCCCAGACCACCACTCATGATCTAATGGATGGTGGAAAAGTTTCGGGACCAAACGGGATTCGAACCACCACAGACATCCGACCTGGACTTTTTGCTTTCTAGACAGGCGCGTTACCTCTAGACCACCGATCCACCACATACTACATAAAGGGAGTATAATATTCTCTATATAAAAAAACAACAAAAACGAGAAGAAAAGTTTCCAACACACTCTGTGGCATACCAGACTCTTCCTTCTTCATCATCTTCATCATCGTCGAACGCTTCGACAGCATGTAGCATGTATACCTTCTTGGAAAACTGCTAGAAAAAATATTTGAACCCCCCCCAAAAAAAAAAACAACAAAAAAACCCCCAACAACCCAACAACAAACCCCCCCAAAACCAACCCAACCAAACAAACCCAACTACACGAACGACTAAATCAAACAGCAACGCGCAAAGACGGGAGATAACGAGTCAAGAGACATAACTCCACTCTTGAGAGACAGTGCGCGTTTATTTCCCTTTGAGCGGAAAATGTGCACACACACAGCTGGAGATTTTCCAGACGGAAACCAAAGCTTTCTTTCCATCAATGGTCTGGCACAATATCGGGCGGAGGCGGGGAGAAGTACCAGCGATGAAGTGTAGCAGCCATGAGAATAAATGCATGAGATACTGCCTACATAAACTGAGTAGACATAAACCTCTGTGAATGTCTTCACTTGGTACACTCCTTCTCGTTCTCTCCGCTCTGCTGCAGATACCTTGTGCTTAACAATACCTAGATTCAACCAGTCCACTGTTGGCCGTCACTCTTTCTCTGTTTCTGGTCCAGTGATCTGGAACGACCTCCCTCTCTGACCCTTCGTCAAAAGCTTACTTATGATGCTTTTAAATCCAGCCTAAAGACGCATTTATTTCAAACCTAAGATTCTCCCCTCTTGTTTCATCTCATTTCTGTCCCTGCCCTCAACAGTCAACTCCTACCCCCCCCCCCCCCCCCAACACCCTCCCCGAGTGTACAACCTTTGTGTGTGTGTGTGTTTGTGTGTGTGTTGGGGGGGGGGGGGCGCCCGTGTGTGTGTGTTTATATTTGTATTTGTAAAAAAAACCTATTAACTGTGCGCGTGTGTGTGTTTACATTTGAATTTGTAAAAATCTATTAATTGTAACTGGCTGCATGTGAAAGACTAGGATGAATGAAAAGCGCTTTGATTTGTTTTTTTGCAAGATATTGCGCTGTATAAATTCCATGTATTAGTAGTAGTAGTAGTAGTAGTAGTATACTATTTTCTCTAGAAAACGAGAAGGAAAGCTTCCAACACACACTGTAGCACGCGAGACTCCTTCTTCTCCATCATCATCTTCTTCATCGTCGTACGTTTCGACAGCAAGTGCTGCTGTGTGTCTGTCACCATTAGATATAAGCCAAAATGCGTCGCGCTGCCGTTAAGTCAAGTCAAGTCAAAATTTTATTTCCAGATGGTACATTGAATAAGCAATGCATTTGCTTTTTTTCATCAAGCCATCTATCTAAGAACAAATTTCGTAATGATTATACTAAGTCACTACATTATAGCATCATTTACCATTAAATTAAACCAGTAAAAAAGAAAAAAAAGGAAAAAAATCGTTAAGGAAATACATTGAAAATACAAATTACCACATATACATATACACGCACACACATACTCATGCACACCTGTGCGCGCTCACGTCCACACACACATTTAAATAAAATGTTTTAAGAATTAAAAAAAGAAAAGCATAAAACGTCAGGACAAACAAATTACTTCACTTACTGTTTCATCCATTTTTTCACGTTTATACTTTAGATATAAAAAAGGTACAGGAATAAAACGTTAGAAAATACTAGGCATTCGTCGTTACTGATAATATTACCTTCAATGACCTCCCTCCTCTCCTCCTCCACC
>CM054146.1:46620530-46638030 GCA_028751875.1 Rapana venosa | reverse complement strand
GAGAGAGAGACAGAGACAGAGAGAGAGAAAGAAAGAAAGAGAGAGAGAGAGACAGACAGACAGGCAGAGAGACAGAGAAAAATAGTGAGACAGACAGACAGAGACGGAGAGACAGAGACACACAGACAGAGAGAGAGCGAGACAGAGACATATCAATGATCTTGGAACTGAAATGACCGTCGAATGACCACACTTAACCTGAACAAAGACAAACACAAATCCCTCATCTACAACTACCCACAATAAAGGGGAGAAGATATGTGTCTGCAATTTTCCTCAAAGTCTGTTCATAATCGTGATGTCATTAGTCCCCTTGCAGCCGCCCTTCTGACCTCTAGGAAGGTAGGGGGGGGGGGGGGGGGGGGGGGGGGGGGGGGGGAGGAGGGCAAACGGGATAGCCTAGTGGTTAGAACATTGCGCTCGCAATTTGACGACCCGGGTTCGATTCCCGTTCAAGGGGGATATTTTTCACCTGGAGTTAACATCAGTGCAGACTCCACTCTCCCCAAAAGTCCTTCGGATGAGACTATATATAAACCGAGGCCCCGTGTGCGAATGCACGCACAACATCTTGCGCACACGTTAAATCCTGTTCCACTTTTCGTAAGAGTAGGCCATTGTGTGCCGGGGGAGGGGGAGGGGGGCAGATGACAGAATTTACAAAACCGCATACACACGGGGACTGGATGTAAAAAAGCACATAAGTACTTGTTCCATTATCCTCGATAGAAAAGAATAATAAATAAATAAATAAATGAATAAACAAATGGAACACACAAAAGATAGAAAGAAATATATCTTTTAACCCCCCCAAAAAAAACCAACAAACCCCAACAACAACAACAATTCCCCCCCCCCCCCCCCCCGAAGAAATAAAGAGAGTAGGCAAATCGATACTAGACAAAATAACACAAACTGATCTAGTTTACACAAACCCATCAGCAATGGATATAATTATCAAAATCATTGATATCAGCTTTAAAAAAAAAAAAAAAAAAAAAAAAGAGCTGTCTTTGCACCACAAAGTATCTCTCACAAACGCTGAATTCATTGATCAGAACATCTTGCGCACACGTTAAAACCCGTTTTGCTTTTCGGAAGAGTAGGCCATCGTGTGCTGGTGGGAAAGGATGACAAAATTTACAAAACTGCATACACACGGGGACTAGATGTAAAAAAAAAAGTACGAGTGCTTATTCTATTATCCTCGAAATAAAAGACTACTACTACTACTACTACTACTACTACTACTGCTGCTGCTACTGCTGCTGCTGCTACTGCTACTACTACTTCTACTACTACTACTACTACAAGTCCTGGTTACTACTATTGATATGATAGTCAGCAAGTTCTATGTAAAAGGTAAAGGTAAAGGAGTCCCATAACCTTTAAGGTCGTAGGGGAGCGAGGCGTCAGAGACCTCACTTCTCTAGGGCCAGCATATTGAGGGTGGCGCCCATCTCCTCTCCCTCGCTGCTTTACCTTCCCTGACCCTAAAGAGGGCAGGTACCCATTTACAGCTGGGGGAACTGGGGGGACTGTACTGAAGCCAAGGCGCGCAAACGGTCACCCATCCAACTGGTAACCACGCTCGACGCTGCTTAACTTGGCTGGGGGAAAGCGAGTGCTCCGACCACTGAGCTATCCCGTCCCCTAAGTTATATGTAGAGCATTCCAAACAAAAAATTGACACAAATTACACCCCAGACCCACTTATACACAGTATGTAATTATCCTGTCGATTCCTACCTCTGTGAATGTCTTCACCTGTGCACTCCGTCTCGTTCCCTCCGCTCTGGTGCAGATACCTTGAGCTTACAAACTCCTAGAATTGACCGCCGCCGGCCGTCTCTCTTTCTCTCTTAATTTCTGGTCCATTGATCTGGAATGACCTCCCCCTCTCCCTTCGCTAAGATCTTACTTATGACACTTTCAAATCCAGCCTCAAGACATACCTATTTCTAACCTAGGATTTTCCCCCTGCCGTTTCATCTCATAATCTGTCCCTGCTTTCAACTATCGAAATGCCCATTACTCCGCCAAAAATGTATTACCTTTTATCATTTATTATTTATTTATTATTATTTAATTTTTATATCGAGGATAATGGAATAAGCATTTACGTGCTTTTTTACATCCAGTCCCCGTCTGTATGCGGTTTTGTAAATTTGTCATCTGTTCCCACCGGCACACAATGGCCTACTCTTACGAAAAGCGGAACAGGATTTAACGTGTGCGCAAGATGGTCTGTGTGCGTTCGCACACGGGGCCTCGGTTTATAGTCTCATCCGAAGGACTTTTGGGGAGAGTGGAGTCTGCACTGATGTTAACTCCAGGGGAAAATATCCCCTTGAACGGGAATCGAACCCGGGTCGTCAGATTGCGAACGCAATGTTCTGACCATTAGGCTATCCCGTCCCCCCTGTTTTTACAAGATATAGCGCCATAATAAATTCCATAGACAATGATGATGATTATTATTCTTGATATTACCATTATTATCATTATATTTACTACTACTACTACTACTACTACTACTACTACTACTACTACTTCTACTACTACTTCTACTACTACTACTACTACTACTACTACTGCTGCTGCTGCTGCTACTACTACCACTTCTACCACTATTATCATCATTATTATTGTTGTTATTATTATTATTATTATTACATCATTACTATTTTCATAACCAGAGTTCCAAAGCTGCCGGATTAACGCGGCGAATTTCTGCTGCATGAAGGAACTGATGGTGGATTAGTGGTCTACGGGCACTGCACCCGTCAACAAAAGCCAGCAGTCCTGGGTTCCATCCCCGAGACTGAACCCCAACCAACCTTCCCCCCCCCCCTCACCCCCCCCCCACCCCCCCCCCCCCCCCCCCCTCATCCGCTAGACCTTGAGCGGTGGTCTGGGTGCATGCTCGTCTTTCCTAGGAGAAGGCTACACCCAGGACGTCCTGTGGGCAACACTGGACTTAGCGGATGTAAAAGAAGCCACGGCAACAAGAAGCTTAACTGTCTGTCTGTGTGTCTGTCTGTGGTAGAATCCTGGAGAACAAGCCACTTTCGCAGGAAGCTAACTGCTCAAGTAAGAAACACTTGGTGAAAAGGCTGGCTGGTGCTGCTTTTGGGGCGGAGCCTCTCTCTCTCTCACACACACACGCGCGCGCGCACGCACACACGCACGCACACACACACGCGCGCACGCACACGCACGTACACACACACGCACGACTGCACGCACGCAGGCAGAGGTTGAAAGCAGTCTGAATCTCTTGTAGAGAAATCTGCCGTGACTGACAGTGGTATACAATACAATAATTATAATACAATACAATACAATACATTGCAATGCAATACAGTGCAATGCAATACACTACACTACACTACAATACGATGCCAATACAATACAGTACAATTATACACGTTCATGATATGGATTCACTGGTTGGGAAACATAATTTTGTTTCTTTCTATACTGTAACAAAAGGAGTATAATAATGAAGAGCCTGAGAGCAATCCAATGGAGGTCATGAGCTGGCAGCCTGTGTGGCTGGACACAGTACACATCTAGTATAATATAGTACACCTTGCTGTACCACCACCTCCATCACCACCTCCACCACCACCACCACCACCACCACCACCAACAACAACATCAAAAACACTTTATTTCATGAACATTTATTTTGCCTGTGTGTGTGTGTGTGTGTGTGTGTGTGTGTGCGTGCGTGCGTGCGTGCGTGCGTGCGTGTGTGTGTGTGTGTGTGTGTGTGTTGAAGTCAAGTCAAGTCCAATTTTTATTTCCAGATGGTACATTGAATAAGCAATGCATTTGCTTTTTTTCATCAAGCCACCTATCTAAGAACAAATTTCTTAATGATTATACCGAAATACTACATTATTACAACCTTTACCACAATAAACTAAACAAGTAAAAGGAGGAAAATCGATACAATAATACATTGGAAAATACAAATTACACCCATATACACACACACGCACACATACACTCACACACACCTGCGCGCGTGCGCAGTGTGTGTATGTGTGTGTGTGTGTGTGTGTGCGCGCGAGCGCGCGCGCGTGCGTGCGTGCGTGCGCCAATATAATGACATTGTCCTTTTCAATGAATGATCATCATCATCGTCATAAAGTAAGAAGCAGTTTTGCCATGCATACATTGGTATCAAACCTTTCAAACATGCCTGTTTCACGGACTTGGGCAACGTCTCCCTCTAAAATCAACAGCCACCTAAAATACGATCACATTATGACAATTTCTGTTTTGCAGTTCATCCCCCCCCCCCCCCCCCCCGACTACATCCTGTCTTTTCTTTTGATGTCTGAAATTCTGTTGGTTTAAATAGATTTTTATTCAGAAAAACATGAATATTACACATACATAAATTGAGAGCAATAACAAGCAAATAGCTTATGGCATGCTCGAAACATTATATTTTACTCATTTAATTCGGCAGCTAATAATGAGCATTAGTTATAAATCAACGTAGCATGAGGGTAGTGTTTTCCCCGAACACCATTTTAGATCAGACATTTGAGAACAAGCTCTCCCCAAGCTGCAACCATGCTCATACAGAAAGAAGGCAAAGAAAAAGGAAAAAATACAAAATCCACCTACAACAACAACACCACCACTGACAAAACATCAAGAACTAAAAAGACTCCCCCCAAAATTAAACTCTAATTCTGTTCTGTTTGGTGCGCTTGAAGCTGACCTTGGAAATCGTTAAAAAAAAAAATGCCCACCCTCGACTCAAAAATGGCTGTCTGATGGCTTCATAACGAGGTCGACGAAATCACAAATCACTAGGCACAGCTGCCGAGATTCGAACCCACGCCTTCATGGACCCACGGGATTGAGGTCAAAGGGTCTTGACCACTAGGGATACAGTGTCCACTGCACAGTGTAAATATTCATACGATAGGGGGCGAAAAAAAGGAAAGCACAGGAAAATGCAACAAGAACGTCAAGTTGATGATTTCGACTCTCTCTGTCTCTGTGGACGCGTTCTTATAATAATAATAATGACGATGATTATAATAATAATAATGATGATGATGATGATAATCATAATGATAATAAGTGTACGAGAGTTATATAGCGCTGAATCTTGCAAACAACAAATCCCAAGCGTCTTACACTCAAATCAGTTACACTTTCAGTAGGTTTAATAAATTCCTGGTGTCAGCATTAATTTCCTCTTGAATTTCCTTCCCAGTGTCTCCTCTCTCTCATAGTCGTCAACATGACTTTGGCGTGTGGTTGAAGTTTGAATGTGCTATTATGTGTCAACTCGCGGAAAGTTTTCTTTCTCACTAAGGCAGCCCCAAATCGATTAAATAAAAAACAAACAAACAAACACACACACAAGCAAACAGGACACAAAAAGCATGACAAACATTAACTGCAGCATGCATGCGAGCACGTACACATACTTGAATACACAATGCATCTTTTTTTTCTCTAAATACACACACACACACACACCCACGCACGCACACACACACACACACACACACACACACACACACACGCACGCATGCACGCACGCACAAACACACAGACAACATCTTGAGCACACGCTAAAACCCGTTCCGCTTTTTGGAAGAGGAGGCCATTGTGTGCCTGTGGGGACGGACGATAAAATTTACAAAACTGCATACACACGGGGACTAGAAGTAAAAAAAAAAAGCACATGAGACGATAAGTGCTTATTCCGCTATCCTCGAAATAAAAGAATAAATAAAAGAATAAATGAATAAGTAAATAAATAAAAATAAATCACATACACAAACATACACACACATACGCTCGCAAGCACGCACGCACCCACCGCCCCGCCCCCCCCCTCCCCACACACACACTCACCCCAGTTGTGATTGTGATGACAAAATATCTCTAGGCCATTGTGTGCCTATGGATGACCAAATTTTGCAAAACTGCACACTCACGGGGACTGGATGTAAAAAAAACCACCCAATGAGCGCTTATTCCATTATCCTTGAAATAAAAGAATAAATACAAGAATAAATACATAAGTAAATAAATAAACACAAATAACACAACAAGCACACAACACACACACACACACACACACTCACGCACGCTCCCCCCCACCCCCCCCACCCCAACACACAAATTACGATGACATGTCTCCACAATAACACTACTAAAGATCAATGACAATTGAATAAACCATTTACCAAAAAAAAAAGAATATAAACAGATATATATATATATAATATACATATGCATAATCATCAGACATCATAACATTTTTTTTTTTTTAAAGTCAAACCAAGTCAGCCAATGGCATATTCAACAAGGTGTCAATCAACCAGGAAGTCCTTGTTCCAATCCAATCAATGTTATTCCTCACCCCCTGCCCTGACCGAAAGAGGCCATATCAGGGGTGTAACCCCGCTAACATTAATTAGATCTCGGTTTAGTTCATTATTTTCAATTCGCCTGACACACCCAATGGAATAATATCTGCATAGCACATCTATACATCACGTACAGTTCATTAATCCCATATTGTGTATAGCTCCACGGACCACAGAGGCCATATCAGGGATGCAACCTTTCTAATAGTTAAATCTCGGTTTTTTTCATGTTGTTTAAATAGCCCCACCGACCACAGAGGCCATATCAGGGCTGTAATCCCTTTAACATTTAATTATGGTTAATTTCAATTCATTTCATGTTGTTTATAGCCTTACCGAGACCACAGAGGCCATATCAGGGATGCCACCTTGCTAATAGTTAAATCTCGGTTTATTTCATGTTGTTTAAATAGCCCTACCGACCACAGAGGCCATATCAGGGCTGTAACCCCTTTAACATAATTCTCGGTTAATTTCAATTCATTTCATGTTGTTTATAGCCTTACTGGCCACAGAGGCCATATCAGGGATGCCACCTTGCTAATAGTTAAATCTCGGTTTATTTCATGTTGTTTAAATAGCCCTTCCGACCACAGAGGCCATATCAGGGCTGTAACCCCTTTAACATTTAATTCTTGGTTAATTTCAATTCATTTCATGTTGTTTATAGCCTTACCGGCCACAGAGGCCATATCAGGGATGCAACCTCGCTAACAGTTAAATCTCGGTTTATTTCATGTTGTTTATAGCCCCACCGACCACAGAGGCCATATCAGGGATAATAATAATAATAATAATAATAATAATAATAATAATAATGTATGGAATTTATATAGCGCTGAATCTTGTAAAGCAACAAATAAAAGCGCTTAATGTCAACCTTATTTAAGTACGGCAACTCCAATAACGTTCTCCTCAAGTTCAACATCAGCACCATACCCAACCCCTTCAAATATTGAACACCATCAATCTGAACACACACACAAATCACACACCATTAAAAAACAAAATTAATTACCATAATTAATTCAATTCCTTAAGGCTACTAAAACCAGGCTGTGCTGAGGTCGCCAGCCATTCCCCTTAATGCATCATCCTCAGGTTACTAAAAAAACAAAAAAACAACAAAATCCGTCAAAAAAACATAATGAACATTGTTATGTACCAAAAAAAACTACATAAGAAAACTGCTATAATTATGGGCAAAATTAAATAACACTGCAGAATAAACATCCTGCGCTCATCCCAGTGTGCACAGTACCACGTTCTGGTGGCCAGAACAAAACAATACAGGTAAAATGTCAAATAATGTATCAAAAGAAAACGAAAATGTAAGATTTGCTGGCAAAATGGGAAGAAGAATGGGTTGGAAAGGCAAAAAAAAAAAAATACACAAGAGAGGTGACAGAAAGGTCAGGGGAAAAAGAAAAAGGACAGAAACAAAGAGAGTGATAGAAAAGGGGAAATTTCTAGCACAGAATTTCTAGAAGGTAGGGATGCTATTTATACTGCAAGAGCCCCTGGCATCTCCACAAGGGAGGCGGTTGGGGGGTGGGGGTGATCTCGGATTAAAACCGTGCATGTATAATACAGATTAAGGTAAAGGTATACGGATTAAGGTAAATAATACAGATTAAAGACCAGATGGGGAAAAACCAACAACAACCCAACTCTTCTTTCATTCCTCCTACTTTCCAACGACCAAGCCAACAAACCATACGGGCTGTTGTAGATTATATTATATACTAGAGTCCCAGCGGAGGTATATCCCATCTATGGACTACTGCGGAATTCGTAAAGGCAACGAGTTCATTCTCATTCACTCACTCAAGCCAGGCAGCAAACACCAAGAGACAGCTAGCAGGTTCAAGGTGCCCGGTGACAAGTTGAGCCTAAGGGCCAAACCCAGGACAGTCGTAACATTTAATAGGGTGTTGGATAGTAGGGAATTGAGGAACAGTGAACGAGAAAACAGAAGGGGGGGGGGGGGGAGGGGGTGTGGGGGGGGGGGGGGGGAGGAGGGGTTGGGTGGGGGGGGGGGGGGGAAGAGGGGGATGATGTCAAGAATGGAGATGGGTCAGAGGGTCAGCTAGAGAGGGAAAGACAAGAGCCAACAGTAGTGTAGAGGAAGCTGGAGGCATCTGTGTATGTATGTATGTAGGTAGGTAAGTGTGTGTGATGTATGTATGGTAGTATGTAGGTAGTAGTGTGTGTGTGTATGTAGTGTAGTGTAGTATGTGTATGTTGTATGTGTAGTGTATTGTTGTGTGTATGTATGTATATGATGTATGTATGTAGTATGTATGTATGTATGTATGATGTCATGTGTATGTATGTTATGTATGTATGTATAGATGTATGATATGTATGTATGTAGTGTATGTATGGTATGTGTTGTATGTTATGTGTGTATTGTATGTATGTATGTATGTATGTATGTATGTATGTATGATTTTGTATGTATGTATGTATGTTTTGTATGTATGTGTGTGTATGTATGTATTCTGTGTGTGTATGTATGTGTGTATGTTGTTGTATGTATGTATGTATGTATGTATGTATGTATGTATTGTATGTATGTGTATGTATGTATGTATGTATGTATGTATATGTGTATGTATTGTGTGTGTATGTATGTAGTGTATGTGTGTATGTATGTTGTATGTATGTATGTATGTATGTATGATATGTTAGATGTATGTATGTATGTATGTATGTATGTATGTATGTATGTAGTGTGTATGTTGTATGTTGTATGTATGTATGTAATTATGTATAGTATGTGTTAGTATGTATGTATGTGTGTTATGTATGTATGTATGTGTAGTTGGTAGTGTATGTGTGTAATGTATGTGTTGTATGTATGTATATGTATTGTGTGTATGTAGATGTATGTATGTAGTGTATGTATGTATGTAATGTATGTATGTGTGTATGTATTGTATGTATGTGTTGTATGTTGTGATGTATGTATGTATATGATGTGTGATGTGATGTATGTATGTATGTATGATGTATGTGTGGGTGTATTATGTATGTAGTTGTATGTATGTGTGTGATGTATGTATGTATGTATGTATGTATGTATGTATGTATGTATGTATGTATGTATGTATGTATGTTGATGTATGTATGTATGTATGTATGTATTGTTGTTGTTGTTGTCTTCAATTTAACGTCTGTTCACTCTAAGTGATATTAGACGAGGGAAATGGAAAGTGTAATGGAAGTTAAAGAAGGGAGAGGAAGGATGGAAGGAGAAAAGGTTAAGAATTAGCATCAGTGCTGGTATTTTTGTAAACAAAAAACAAAAAAAAACAAAAAACAAAAAAACAACCTAAAACAAACTGAGAAAAGTAAGGATAATACTTTTAAACAGGAGCAAAATATAAACTCAACAATGTGGAAACATGAAATAACAATAATGTAACTACAATAAATATTCAAGTGGACTATGCAATAAACATCTGGCAATGGCAAAGGCTAGGTTTGGATTTTCAAATACATTTTCCAGAGACTGTTCAGAAAATGTAGGTAAAAATGGTTTTACAATAGGGCATTCAAATATGATATGAGTATTGGAAATATGATCCCCACATAGACATCTGACATGTTTACAAAATTTTGTAAGGACTGCATTTAACTTCATTCTAAAAGATAGTGAACTAACCCTTCTCACGGATGTGTATGTGTGTATGTATGTGTGTAGTTGTATGTATGTATGTATATATTATTATATATATTATTATTAATATTATATATAATATATATATAATATATATATATATATATATATATATATATATTATATATATATATAATATATATATATATATATATATCTTATCAGGGTGATACGATGTTGAGGGTCAATGTCCATTTTTCCTTAGGCATATAAATAATTCTTGCTTGTGTCGTGAATAAGATATTTCAAGCCAATTTTGTTTGATCTTGTTTTGCGTGTATAGTTACCGATGAGAGCGAAAAGAATGAGGTGAATGTAGCTAATATTTTGTTGTTGTTGTTGTCTGAATAAGCTTGGTTGTTGCTGTTGATTGGCATTTTGTTGTTGGTGGTGGTCTGTCAGCGCCTGGGGTTTATCAAAGTTCTTGATGAAACCATTGGCGCTGGGATCACAGCAAAGTGAGAGGCTGTATGACCAGTGGCTTTCTTTCCCACTCATGGAATTCCACTTTACAGCTTAGTCTTTAGTCATCGACTATGACTCTCTGACTAGGAGGCTTGACTCGCACAGTCCTTATTGTGCTGCAGCCCTGGGGGCTGGTTGGCCTTTGGAGAGCATCTCCAACGCTGACTGTCCTTATGCCCACTTGCCCGAGAGAGTAGGGATGTACTGTGGGCAAGGCATCTCCACTATAATCAAATTTCTGCCCAATTTCCGAAACAGCAGCTGCCTCCTCTGCTGTTTTGGAGGTCATGTCTGTGTGTGTGTGTCTGTGTGTGTCTGTGGGTGTGTGCGTCTGTGTGTCTGGTGTGTGTCTGTGTGTGTGTCTGCGTGAGTGTGTGTGTGTGTGTGTGTCTGTGTCTGTGTGTCTGTGTGTGTCTGTGTGTTGTGTTTGTGGTGTCTGTGTGTGTTGTTCTGTGTGTGTGTGTGTGTCTGTGTGTGTTTGTGTGAGTGTGGTTGTCTGTGTGTGTCTGTGTTGTGTGTTGTTGTGTGTGTCTGTGTGTGTGTGTGTTTGTTGTGTGTGTGGTGTGTGTGTGTGTGTTGTTGTGTGTGTGTGTGTGTTGTGTGTGTCGTGTGTGTGTTA
Organism: Rapana venosa; assembly: GCA_028751875.1. Lineage (NCBI taxonomy): Eukaryota > Metazoa > Mollusca > Gastropoda > Neogastropoda > Muricidae > Rapana > Rapana venosa. The sequence continues at coordinate 46,626,845 of CM054146.1, read as the reverse complement.
CGTGTGTGTGTCTGTGTGTGTGTGTCGTTTTGTGCTTGTGTGTTGTCTGTGTGTGTTGTGTGTCTGTTGTTGTGTGTGTCTGTTGTTGTCTGTGTGTCGTGGGGTGTTCTGTGTGTGTGTCTGTGTGTGTGTGTCTGTGTGTGTGTGTGTGTGTCTGTGTGTGTGTGTCTGTGTGTGTCTGTGTGGTTTCTGTGTGTGTCTGTGTGTTTTGTGTGTCTGTGTCTTGTGTGTTGTTGGGTCTGTTGGTGTGTTGTTGTTGTGTTGTTCTGTGTTGTGTGTGTTGGTGTCGTTGTGTGTTGTGGTGTGTCTGTGTGTGTCTGTGTTGTGTGTGTGTGTGTTGTGTGTGTCTGTGGGGTGTGTCTGTGTTGTGTTTGTGGTTGTGGTGTGTGTGTGTTGTGTGTTGTCTGTGTGTGTGTCTGTGTGTGTTGGTTGGTTGTGTGTGTGGTGTCGTTTGGTTCTGTTGTGTGTCTGTGTGTGTGTCTGTGTGTGTGTGTCTGTGTGTGTGTCTGTGTGTCTGGTGTGTGTTCTGTGTCTGTGTGTGAGTGTCTGTGTGTGTGTCTGTGTGTTGTGTGTGTGTCTGTGTTCGTGTGTGTGTGTGTCTGTGTGTCTGTCTTTCTGTCTGTCTGTCTGTCTGTCTGTCTGTCTGTCTATGTGATATTTTTGCGTATTCGATCGTTTTTTGCCCACTAGGTAGCCACACTCCCACTTCAGGGACGATGTCTAAACACAACACCAGTGTGCATGCGCTTTGTTGTTGTTGGGTTTTTTTTAAATAACTTTTTTGTCATTCATTCTTACCAGCACGAATGGCGTACTCTTACGATACGCAGAGCAGGTTTTAACATGCGAGCAATAATGTTCTGCGCGCGTCGGCACACGGGACCTCAGTTTACAGTCTTTATCCTAAAGACATTCGGGGGAGTGGAGTCAGTACTGATGCTAACTCCAGGGGGGAAAAAATCCCCTTGGAAGTGTGTCTCGGTGGTGGCTCGAACCCGGGCCGTCAGATCGAAAGCACATCGCTCTAACCACTAGGCTTCCACCACCCCCTCCTCCCCTCTCACCCCCGGATGTATGCTTAAATCAATGTTTGCCTATGAGAATGATGTTCACAAGTCTGTCAGTACAGCTCTTCTTGATGTGGGGGTCTTTCTGTGCATCCCTCGAACTGTTTAGCTCATCCAAAGGACTAGCATCCAGACCAGCATTTATGATTTAGGTGAAGCCCCTACTTCCAACCCCACCCCCCCCAAATAAAAAACAACAACAACAAAAACAAACAAACCACCCAACAACAACAAACAAACAAAACAAAACCACATCCAAACAAAAAACAAAGAACCACAAACAAGCACCACCCAAACACACACACAAACACCAAATACACACACACGCACGTACGCACGCACGCGCGCAGGCAGGCAAGCAGGCACACGCACGCACGCACGCACACTCACACACAACACACACACACACACACACACACACCACACACACACACACACACACACACACACACACACACACACACACACACCAAACTGGCTAGGGACGTTTTTCGAATTCCAGATGCTTGGTTTTCCACACAGATACGACGTATACATGAATTAATTACTCCAAGACCACGCACGCACTCACTTAGTTCCACGTTCTATCTGCACTAGGCAACACAAGGTTTTTGTGTGGGGGGGGTTTTCTCCCCCAAAGACTGCTTGAGCAACATACTGAACAGCACATTCAGCTTAGTATTACTTCATCTTTCCTTCGGATGAGACTATAAACTGAGGCCCCGTGTGCGAACGCATGCAGAACATCTTGCGCACACGTTAAATCCTGTTCCGCTGTTCGAAAGAGAAGGCCATTGTATGCCGGTGGGAACAGATGACAAAATTAAACAAAAACCGCATACACACGCATAAATTTTTTTAAAAAAAGAAGTCATCTGAGCGCTTTGATTTGTTGCTTTACAAGATTCAGCGCTATATAAATTCCATACATTATTATGATTATGATTATGATTATTATCTACACTAGTTTTGTGTAAGGAATTGACCGGAAAATTCTTACACAACTAAGACGAAGGGGGGGGGGGGGGGGGGGGGGAGGAACGGGATAGCCTGGTGGTTAGAGTGATGTGCATCGCGCTCGTGATCTGCTGACCCGGCCCGGGTTCGAATCTCGTTCAAGAGGGTTTTTACTCTAGGGTTAATATCGAATTTCGCTGTCTCTGAGAAAATAAAGTGTTTGAATTGAATTGGATTGAATCACTGCCGACTCCACTCCCCACCAAAAGTCCTTCGGATGAGACTATAAACCCACGTGCCAAGTGCGAACGCACGCTGAACATCTTGCGCACATGTTGAAACCCGTTCCGCTTTTCGGAAGAGTTGGGCCATTGTGTACCAGTGGGAACGGATGACAAAATTCACAAAGCTGCATACACACGGGGACTGGATGTAACAAACAAACAAAAAGCACACTAGTGCTTTTTCCATTATCCTCGAAATAAAAGAAATTAAAAACAAACAAAACAAAAAAAGACAGAAAGAGTCGTTATGACGAGAGCATCATTTTCAGTATCAAAAAGACAGAAAGAGTCATAACAACGAGAGCATCATTTTCCGTATCAAAAAGACAGAAAGAGTCATAACACGAGAGCATCATTTTCAGTATAAAAAAGAGTCATAACACGAGAGCATCATTTTCAGTATCAAAAAGACAGAAAGAGTCATAACAACGAGAGCATCATTTTCCGTATCAAAAAGACAGAAAGAGTCATAACACGAGAGCATCATTTTCAGTATCGAGAAGACAGAAAGAGTCATAACACGAGAGCATCATTTTCAGTATAAAAAAGAGTCATAACACGAGAACATCATTTTCAGTATCAAAAAGACAGAAAGAGTCATAACAACGAGAGCATCATTTTCAGTATCAAAAAGACAGAAAGAGTTATAACACGAGAGCATCATTTTCAGTATCAAAAAGACAGAAAGAGTTATAACACGAGAGCATCATTTTCAGTATCAAAAAGACAGAAAGAGTCATAACAACGAGAGCATCATTTTCAGTATCAAAAAGACAGAAAGAGTCATAACACGAGAACATCATTTTCAGTATCAAAAAGACAGAAAGAGTTATAACACGAGAGCATCATTTTCAGTATCAAAAAGACAGAAAGAGTCATAAAAACGAGAGCATCATTTTCAGTATCAATTGGTTCTCCTATGCTTCTCCTTCCCCTCTATTCTCCCCCCCCCCCCCTACCTCCACCACCACCACCACCAACAAAACAGCTCCTCCCCTTCCCCCAAACAAGCTGACCGAATTGTCTCTTTTTATTGTTACAGAATCTCTCCTCCAAATGATAATGATATTTATTGTCAATGACGACCGATTTTCCAAAAAAATGTCACTGTTAGGTCAGGTGTCATAAACTGAGTCCAACGGCATGCTTCCGTCTTGACATCTCTAACAATAACAACAGAAAAACAAAAGGCTTTTGAAAGTGTATACCTCCTTTTTTTTTTTAATGGTGTGTTAAATTATTGTATTAATTTTTTTTTTAATTGGCTTTTGAATGTTTATATCACCTCATTTTGTATGGTGTGTTAAATTATTCAAACAAATTTTGTATTGGCTTTTGAATGTTTATACCTCATTTTTTATGGTGTGTTTATTTTTATTTATTAATTATTTTTTTTATTATTCTTTTATTTCTGATCATTCCGCCATTCTTTTCTATCTCAACATCACAAAACCTGTCACAAAAAAGAAATATGTTACTTGTCGCAATCTCAAGGCCTTAGACATTCATACCTTCTCTTCACAAGCTTTCGAACGTTTTTCACAAACCTCTGACCACACTGACCTCTCTGATCACTATAACACTATTCTCCGCCAACTGCTTGATGAGCATGCACCTCCGACTGACCATCTCCTCCCTGACAGACCCTGTGCGCCATGGTATACCAAGACATTTTGATAGCGAAGCGCAAACGCCGGCAACTAGAACGGCAGTGGCGGAAGTCAAAAACCGAAATCAACAAACAGCTTTTCCGAAAACAAATAAACAAAGTCAAACTCTTGATCCATTCAGCAAAGACAGACTACTACTCTTCCCAAGTTCTCTGTGCTACATCCATAAAATCTCTTTTTTCCCTCTCCTCAAATCTCCTTGGATCTGCAAAATCAACTCCTTTGCCTAACACCCACAGCCTGTCTGAACTTCCATCCATCTTTCTGCCTTCTTTTCAGACAAAGTCCGAAACATACGCTCCAGACTGGATCAGACTCATTTCCAGCCTGCACCTCCTGATCCCAGTTCACTGGCACTCCTCTCTTTTCCTTCCATCCCACAAGTGAAAAAGAAATCATGACAATTCTGAAGGAAATGACTATAAAATCATGCGACCTTGATCCTATACGTGCTTCTGTTTTCTCAAAATCCTTCCACAACTTGTACCTATTATCACTAAAATGGTAAACTCATCTCTTGTGTCAGGAAATTTTCCATCAGCTCTTAAAACTGCAATAGCCACACCTCTACTGAAAAAGCACGACCTCGATCCCAACATTCTGAAGAATTATAGACCTGTCTCAAACTTACCCTTTGTCTCTAAAGTACTGGAAAAAGTTGTTCTCAAACAGCTCAACAGTCACCTTCATTCCAATGATCTCCTTCCCACTTTTCAGTCTGCCTATCGCCCCAACCACAGCACCGAAATCACCCTAGTCCACACTTTAGATACACTTCTACTTGCTTCTGATGCAGGAAAAATCTCCTACTCACACTTCTTGACTTATCTGCAGTCTTTGATACTATAGACCACTCAATTCTTTCTCGCCTCCAAAATACGTTTGGTATTAACGGCACAGCCCTCACCTGGTTTACTCCATACCTCGCAGACCGGTTCCAGAAAGTTATTGTAAACAAAATTCAATCAAAACCTGTCAAAATGGAATGTGGAGTCCCGCAGGGATCAGTCCTGGGCCCTGTTCTCTTTACTCTCCACACTGCTCCACTCTCACATATAATAAACAACCACCATATTGATCATCATTTGTATGCCGATGATACTCGGCTTCAGTGCAGTGATACTGTTGAAAACTTGCCTTCCCTCCTGACAAATATGTCCTACTGCCTTCAAGACATTCAAAATTGGATGACTCAGAACAAGCTACAACTTAATGACGATAAAACCGAAGCCATGCTCATAGGGACCCAACATAAACTTTCCTCTATCGCAAAAACTTCAATAGAATTCGGCAATACGTCGGTTCCTTTGTTCAACTCTGTGAAGTATTTAGGAGTAGTTCTTGACAACACACTCTATATTATGAAAAAATTCATCACCCAGACCTGCCAGTCTTGCTACTATCAATTACGCGCATAAGCGCGATTCGCAAGTATCTGTCCACCGATGCAACTTCCAAGCTTGTCACATCTCTCATTATTTCACGTTTAGACTACTGTAATTCTCTTTTGGCTGGCTTACCAGCATAATCTATCCACTCTCTTCGACGCATACAAAACTCTGCAACTCGACTGGTCCTAAGAAAGAAAAAATCTGAACACATCACTCCTCTTCTGCAATCTCTTCACTGGCCGCCTGTCTCACAAAGACTGGAGTATAAGATCAATACCCTCTGTTTCAAATGTCTCGACAAATCTGCACCCTCTTATCTCTGTAATTGTCTTCGTCTGTACACTCCATCCCGTTCCCTTCGTTCAGCCGCAGATACTTTGTGCTGTCGAACACCCAGATTCAAACAAACCACTGTTGGCCGTCGCTCTTTCTCTGTTTCTTGTCCATCCACCTGGAATGACCTCCCTCTTTCACTTCGCCAAAACCCTTCACTTTGATACCTTCAAATCCAGCCTCAAAACACACTTATTTCCTACCTGAGACTTTCCCCCACATATCTGTCCCTAATTTTCAACAGCATCTTTCACCTCCTAAGTGTGTTCGCGAGTGTGTGTGTGTGTGTGTGTGTGTGTGTGTGTGTGGTGTGTGTGTGTGTGTGTGTGTGTGTGTGTGTGTGTGTGTGTGAGTGAGTGTGTGTGTGTTTTGTGTGTGTGCGTGTGTGTGTGTGTGTGTGTGTGTGTGTGTGTGTGCGTGCGTGCGTGCGTACGCGCGTGCGCGCGCATGGATTTGAAATCTGTTGTTCGTTATGTTTAAGGAGAGTTGAATGCGTGTAAATGATTTGAGTGCAAGCGCTTCGATTTGTTTTTTTTTTTACAAGATTCAGCGCTATATAAATTCCATATATTATTATTATTATTTCAAGGATAATGGAATAAGCACTCATGTG
>CM054146.1:46603030-46615530 GCA_028751875.1 Rapana venosa | reverse complement strand
ACACACACACGCACGCATGCACACACACACACATTTTTTCCCAAGCCTGGGCTACAGCTCCAAGGTTCAAGTCAAGTCAAGTGAAGTCAAGTCAAGTCAAAAACACTTAAATCATCCCATAAAGGGCAATTACAATACTGACAGGCACATTGATACTTATAATTATCTCAAAAGACACAAGAAAAAATACATTTCAGATTGTCATGAACATTCCAAGATAGCTTAAATTTTTTTTTTTATCACACTCACACAAACCAACGCACGCGCACACACACACACACACATACACACACACGCACGCGTACGCGCGCGCGCGCACACACACACACACACGCACGGCGTACACACACACACACACACACACATACCCACACAAACACAAAACACATACCACACACACACACCAATGTAGGAATACAATGTTGTAAAAAAAAACCACAACCATTTTGATTGGAAAAGACATAATTATAAACTTATTATTTTACGCGTGTATTCCCGCGCGCACTCACACACGCACGACAATGGTAAGACATTGCGTAAGCCACCGACCGTTTTAACTCACCGTTGAAAGTACCTACCATTACGCTAAGAATAATAATAATGATGATGATGATGATGATGATGATGATGATGAAGAATAGATAAACGACCGTCTTCACTGTCAGACTATTGTGAGAAGGTTCAAAACGACCTGACAGAAGCAGGGACAGGAGAGTGACAGAAGAGGGGAAGAGGAGGAGGAGATGGGCGACAGAGGTGGGGGTGGGGGGGCAGAGGGGGAGAGGGGGCAGGATGCTGATTATAGTACTTGCTGTGGCTTCTTCAGGGGACGATCAACACCCACCTCCCTCCCCTCCCTCCCAAACCACTCCTTTTTTTTTTTTAAAAGGAGAGAGAGAGAGACAGAAAGAGAGAGAGAGAGAGACAGTGAAAGAGAGACAGAGAGAGAGAGAGACAGACAGGGAGAGAGAGAGACAGAGACAGAGAGAGACAGAGATGGAGATAACGACACAGAGAGAGACAGAGAGACAGAGAAAGAAAGAGACAGGCAGAAAGAGGAGATTCAGACAAAGAGAGAGAGAGAGAGAGAGGAGAAGGAGAGAGAGAGAGAGAGAGGAGAGAGAGAGACAGAGACAGAGACGAGACAGAGAGACAGAGATAGACAGAGACAACCAGAAAGAGAGAGACAGAGAGAGAGAGAGACAGAGAGAGAGAGAGAGAGAGAGAGAGAGAGAGAGAGAGAGAGAGAGAGAGAGAGAGAGAGAGAGAGAGAGAGAGAGAGAGAAAATCAAATCAAATTCTTTTATTTCGAAAATAATGATTAAGCAACCTTTTTTTTTTTTTTTTACATTCAGTTCCCAACCTTAGGGTTAATGAGAGAGACATAGGCAGAGAGACAAAGACAGAGACAGACAGACAGAGACAGAGAGAGATAGAGACAAAGAGAGATAGAGACAAAGAGAGACAGAGAGAGACAGAGATAGAGACAAAGAGAGACAGAGAGAGACAGAGACAAAGAGAGATAGAGACACAGAGAGATAGAGACAAAGAGAGACAGAGACAAGGAGAGACAGAGAGACAGACAGAGACAGAGAGAGACAGAGAGAAGGCTGTCAACAACAACACACACACAAAGAAAATCTCCAGGGGTCCACTGCTTGAGTGGGGCAAGGGAAGAAGAAAGTTGGCCCAGGTTCGGTTCACAAACCAGCGGAGAAGTTGTATACATAAGACTGTCGTCAGCCCAGGGGCTTGTTTGTAGCTGGGATATATAATGTGTGTCACCATGGCTAGGTTTGTATGGAATAATAATTATATGTCAGCCTGCTCACGGTGTCATCTACGACACAGACACACACACATACACTCCTCTGCAGTTAACATCTGTGCCGACCCCGCTTCCCCCCAAATAAGTCTTTCGGATGAGACTGTAAACCGAGGTCAGGTGTGCGATCGCACGCACAACATCTTGTGCACACGTTAAAACCCGTTCCGCTTTTCGGAAGAGTAGGCCATCGTGTGCCGGTGGGAACGGATGACAAAATTGACAAAAACTGCATACACACCTAGAACTGGATGAAAAAAGCACATGAGTGCTTATTCCATTATCCTCGAAATAAAAGTATAAAATAAAAATAAAAATAAAGAGACAGGCAGACAGGCGCGCGCGTGCGCGCACGCGCACACACACACACACGCACACACAGAGCCACACACCATGACACACTGTATGCACACACACAAAATACGCACGCGCACGCAGCTTGGTTATAATGTCAAGGTTTGTAAAGACAGACAGACAGACAGACAGACAACACTTACACACACACACACACATGCACATATCATGACCACACTGTATGCATGTGCATACGTACATACACACGCGCACGCAGCTTAGTTATGATGTTAAGGTGTGTACAAACAGACAGACACAACACACACACACAACACACACACACACACACACACAACACACACACACACACACACACACACACACACACACACACACACACAGGAACGGAGGCCCATACTGTGGCACACTGTGTACATGCACATACGCAGACATACACGCACGCGTAACTCCATTGATTTTGTTTTCTTTTTATCTAAAAGATCCAACTGAGCAAGAGTATGGGATCGCTTATTCATCACCACGACAACTCGATAATATGGGGATTCACCCACAGTTCTGTGATAGTTCCTGAATAGAATTATATATCAATCCTTATGTCAGATCCTCTAACAGTCCTTTTAAACCGTGCTATACTGGTAAAAGGTAAAGGTGTCCCATAACCTATGTGGCCGTAGCGAAGTGAGTCAACAGAGACCTCGACTTCTCAAGAGGCCAGCATATTGAATGCGGCTCCCATCTCTCTCTCGCTGCTTTACCTTCTCTGACCCTAAAGAGGGCAGGTACCCTTTTACAGCCGGGGGAGCTGGGGGACTGTACTGAAGCTAAGGCACGCAAACAGTCACCCATTCAAGTGGTAACCACCGCTGGATGCTGGTTCACCTTAACTGGGGAAAGCGAGCGCTCTGTACTGGTACAGTGCGTTACTTATCATGAGGATGAAAGCTGTGTTGAAAAAAAGAAGACACGTCCACACAGAATGCAGAATTACACGAGAATAACATATCAATATGATCTGTATAATCTCTCACATCATTATGTTAGAAAATGGACTTTCACTGTCGACAGAATAAACAAACACGACGCTCTTAAACTAAATGTTGACCCTGCTGTTTTCAAAGATGGGATGATAATTATACATTTTCAACTGTATCTGAACACAGGCTGACAAGAAGAAGGAGACATTTTCCGGATATGCTAGGTAAATTATTTTCACCGTCACTGATCTCGTTGCCAAATAGACCGTTGGGGCATCACTGAAGGTTTTGCAACCAGCTTCCTCCACTCCTAGCAGTTTTTAGCTTTCCATAGCGAGTCGTTCCACTCAAGGCCAGCCAGTCCACTCTCTTGATGCAGTCTGTCCATGTTTTCTCTGTCGGTCTCTTCGTCTCCCTCCTTGCACTGTTCCCTGTAGGACAGTTTTGACCAGTCCAGATGTTGGTGTGATGTGCCTGTGCCTTTTAGTTTTTAGTTTGCGGTTGTTTTTTTTTGAAGTCAGGAGCTGTTTACATGGTCTGATGGCGTTTTCAAGTCTGGTTTTCATTTCCTCTGTTAGTAATGTGATCTCTGCATGAGATATCAAGAAGAAGTTTGGGAATCTGAAAATCGTTGATTCATCTGTCAGTTGCGCTTTTAAAGGCTAGGCAGTTAGACACTCAGGAATTATCTACTGATCTTTTGACAACGTTTGAACTGAATATGTATACAAAATACTTTGGGAGTACAGTCATGCATTCAGTCACAAAGCTTACAATATACATAGAATTCTGCAGCGCTCTCTCTCTCTCTGTCTCTCTCTCTCGCTCTCTGTCTCTCTCTCTGTCTCTCTCTCTGTCTCTCTCTCTCTCTCTGGGTGAACTCGTGTTCACAGTCGCAGCAAGACGTGTTTTTGTACGCTCTCTGCAATTAATGACAGTTTGTGTTAATTAAGCAGGATTGGTAATTACCAGTGACTGTTTAATGGTACCATCAAAATGCCAACAACAGCAGAAGTACACAAACAAAAAATTGGACGATTCTACTGCATAGCAGTGAAGATATCTGCAAGAGGAAAAAAAACAGCAACAGAGAAACAAGCCACTGCCCGGCCATGTTCAGTGACAACAGAAGTGACAGGCTGGTGCACTGCTGTGGACAGTCTCTGCACTTTACTGTCTGTTCTTTCTCCTCTCTTGTTGAGTGGGGACATTGAACTGAATCCAGGACCCAGGGATTACACTCATGAACTAACTACAATAGCTACAATGACTATAACGACTACAACTACTCCAACTATTTCATGCAACAAGTACAAAATGTCCCTGGACAACAATTTTCCGATTCATCATTTTCCTTCAAACCCACGCTACCGACGTGTGCCATAAAGTGGATGAGAACCTGGCAAAACTACAAAGTTCCTTTGATCGTCTGTCTTCGGAACTGTACTCCCTCCAGGAATGGGCTCGAGAAGACAGGCAAGACATCTACGAACTCAAAGAAAACCAAACATACTTTCATGAACGGATGGACAGAATGGAAAGGGAACTAGAAGAACTGCAGAAGGATTCCCGACAGTGTACCTTGAAATTTATTGGCGTCAGAGAAGATGGTTATGAAACCATCCAGAACAGTTTTCAGGTTGTTGTCAATCTGCTCAATGAGTATTCATCATCACGGACATGGCAGGAATCAGATATTGAAAGGTGTTACCGCGGGGAGCTCGGCGAACACACAGAGATCCTCCGCGACCACTGATTGTCCGTATGCACGGTGGAGTGACAAAATGGAAATCTGACCAACAAAGCACTGAGAGATCTCCTCCGGCAAAGAAAACATCAGGATCTCTGCAGATCTGACTGTCCGCCAAAGAGAGGAAGTGGAACACCATCGTCAGCAGGGTCAACTGGCCTACTTCAGAGCAGGCGACTGCAAGTGGAAGATCGCCAGCCACGCCCCCTAGGTACAGCGGAAATCACCGGAGAGATCATCACACTTACCGCCAAGGGACCTGGGAGGAAAACTGGACTCAAGGCACCAGAGGAATGCATACGACAGCCAAACAGAACCGTTCCACGCGGAGACAGGGAAGGACAGGAGAACATTACCCTTCCCCCCGGGGCGAAAGAGAAATTGGAGGCAGACAGAAGCGAACAGAAGACTAGACACATTCTCCATGCTGCAACCCGTCAGGCTTCAAGATCTACCTCCTCTGAAACTTCGGGCCACACCCCATGGACGGTGCCCATAGCCCCTGGTACACGCCTCTACAGTGAGGTGTTGGCTGATGTTCCATCCACCTCTGAAGGAGCTGTGGAAGAGCCAGACCTGTCTCCTTCTCCCGCCTCGAGGAACATCGTGGAGACTGCTGCCAGTGTCCAGAGGCTGAGTCCAGTGCCAGGAGCAACAGAGCAAGTCAGCCCCCCTCTCCGTGAGACAGTGTGTGAGGAGCGCAGCTGTGTGGGATCCTGCCGGCACTGAGCCTGCTTTCCCCCCAGCACCAAACACGGGAGAAGGTCAGAGGAGAGGTGTGACAGCTGATGACAGACATATTTTGCAAGGACAGAAAGACAATACAACAACGACTCCCACTACAACTCCCCCCCTTCCCTCCTCCACCCAGGGCTTGTTGTTTAACCCCCACCCTTCCCTGGATGGCTCAGAAAAGAATAACGATGACGGAAAAGAGCGTGCAACAGAAACAAGTGCAGCCGCACCGCAAAGGACAGAACAGAAGACAGGGATTCCCCTGCACTGAACATTGCAGGCGAGCAGAGCAACGATGCACGGACTTTGGAGTGACAGCAATTCACAACAAGCTCCGCGGACAGAGGGGACACGAAGAACGCAGGCAAGACTGCAACTAACCTGGATGAGTGCTCACCACAAAAACAAGAAGCAAGCCTCAAAGCCCACTACTTCTAAGAAAAAGAAATGACGCCAAGGTCATGACCCTAAGAGAAAGAGTGACAGTATTTCTCCGCCCCCACATCAGTGCACAATAATGGCCTGGAATGTGGAAGGCTTGGCATCAAAACTGAAGGACAGTTCATTTATATCTTTTGTGTCGCAGTATGATTTTGTTTGTTTCACTGAAACCTTTATGAAAAACTTTTGTTCAAACGCATTTCCTGGTCATACTGCTTTTTATGCACCAGCCCAGAAGTTTTCAAAACAAGGAAGAAATAGTGGTGGGGTAGTTGTTTTAGTTAGAAATGAATTTTTGCACTTTGTTTAAAGACGTGTCAACTCCATTAAACAATGTGATCATAATGCAACTATCTAACGAACTTTTTGGTATTTCTGTTGATGTATTTATGATTTGTACATATCTAAACCCAACAGATAGTCCATTTTATGAAAACAGTGATTTCACAGATGGTATTTCAATGCTTGAACGTTGCATGCTTGATATTGTTGAAGGCAATAATGATGCACAGTTCATCATATGTGGTGATCTAAATGCAAGAACAGCAAGCAAACAGCCATGGTATTTTGATGGTGATTCTTTTTGCTTCGAGCAAGATGAATCCTTCAACTTACCAACCCTTTCCAATACTGATGTATCTACTGCTCCACAGAGATGTTCACAAGATCACAGTCAAAACAGCTACGGGAAAAATTTGCTATGTTTGTGTACAAGTTTTGATCTTTACATACTGAATGGTTCTACTGCAGGTGACAGAAATGGTTCCTTTACATTTATCTCCAATACTGGTAACAGCGTCATAGATTATTTTTTATTTTCCTGTTCTCTTTGTTCAATCCCTAGTGACATGCATGTTGAAGAACGTATTGATTCTAAGCATATGCCCATAGTCTGTCATGCTTTATGTAATGCCAAAATTGAGCAGTTAAAGGACAGAAGTGTTTGTTTTGATAAACTTGTATGGTCGCAGGACAAACAGGACACTTTTCTCAGCAATCTTGATTTGCCTGACAACTTACAGAAACTAGATGAAGCGTTCTTACTCAGTGATTCCAACATTAATGAGGCTGTAAATGTTTTTACGAACATGCTGTCTTCTGCTGCCTCTGTTTTAAGAAAACATTCAGGGGACAAAGAAAGAAAGGGAGTGAGTGGTTTGATGGGGAGTGTGAGCGTGCCAGAAGGGTCACTCGTTCTGCTCTTCGTAGTTATTTACGTACTAAGTCTTCATTGGACAGAACAGTATACTGTAATACCCCTAGAAATTACAAAAAGCTTCTAGCCACCAAAGAAAAAGAATTCAAAAGAAAAAGCAGAGAGGAACTTGTAAACAGTATAAATGATTCTGCAAAGTTTTGGAGACACATAAAGAAATTTTCAAGGAAAACATCGGAGATAGGCAATATAACTATGGAGCAATGGGTTGAACATTTTAAAGGGCGATGGTGATGGGGGAGGTGAACAGGAGGAAGTCACTGGCAGCAGTGCAAGTTTATCTGACTCAGTGGACATTCCGCAGGATGTGATAGAATTAAATTCAGATATCAATGAGGAAGAAATTGTTAAGGCCATTAAACATCTGAAACATAACAAAGCTGCTGGCCTCGATGGGATTATCCCTTAAGTTTTTAAGTCAGTAGTTAATCATAGAAGAATAATATCCTTTCTTGTCCATCTGTTTAACAAGATTTTTTCTTCTGGACTCTATCCAGAATCTTGGACAGAAGCTATCATCCACCCTATTCATAAGAAAGGAACCATCCACAATCCAGACAATTATAGAGGCATATCATTATTAAACATATGTAGTAAACTCCTAAGCTATATAATTAATAAACGGTTATCAGCTTTCGTAGAAAACAGAAATATCCTTGGTGAAATACAGGCAGGTTTTCGAAAGATCACTCCACGGTAGATCACATTTTCACATTATTTGCAATTATCCAAAGACAAATCCTAAGAAACAGAAAATTGTATGTCGCTTTTATCGATTTCAAAAAGGCTTTTGACCTTATTTCTCTTAGCAAACTTTGGCCGACCTTGCAGAAAAATGGTGTAAATGGAAATATTTTGAAAATATTACAGAGCATGTACGCAACTGTTAAAGTCCGGATTCGTTTATGAGAGCAAGACATCAGAAGCCATATCTTGCTTCAAAGGCTTTTAAACAGGGTGAAATAACAAGCCCTCTCTTTTTTTTCATTATTTATCAACGAGTTGGGCCCCAAGAAGTTATCAAAAACGGTAAACACGGTGTTCAGCTTTACCCTGATACACTAGAAATGTTCATTTTGTTGTTTGCTGACGACATCGTTTTAATATTGGACAGTGTTGCAGGGGTTTCAAAACCAGCTAAACGTTCTTGCTAATCAATCACAAAAGCTAGATTTGCATGTAAATCTTGATAAATCGAATATCGTTATATTCAGAAATGGTGGGCATGTGGCTAGAAAGAGGTTTGGTTTTACAAGGAAATGTAATAGCTATCGTAAATTCCTATAAATACCTGGGCTTATTCCTTTCAACTAAATTGGCGTACAGTAAAGTAGTACGTGAACTCTCATGTTAAAGCAAGAAAAGGGGTAATTAACATCTTCAGAACTCTATGGAAACTGGGAGATTTTTCAACAGAGATTTTGTCAAACTGTTTGATTCACAAATTAAAAACCCATTCTATTGTATGGAGCAGAAATATGGGGCCTGTTCAACAGAAAGCAGTGGAGAATGTCCACACATTTGCTCTTAAAAAACTGTTAAATGTAAGCCCCGAACTCCAAATGACATTTGGGTTTTCAGTGAAACGGGTCGTTACCCATTACATATTTCTAGTTATGTATGTACAATACGATATTGGCTGCGGCTGACCGAACTAGAAGAATCCAGACTCCCACGAAAGGCCTACAATATGCTTTTGTCTCTCCATAATGATGGTAAAATGTGTTGGGTATCACATATTTGTAAAATGTTATACGAGACTGGCTTCGGCTTTGTATGGGAAAACCAAGGTGTCACTAATCATAAAGCTTTCTTAAGCCAGCTTAAGCAAAGATTGATCGATTGCTTCTATCAAAAGTGGAATGAACATATTAACAATAGCACGAGATTCAGTGTATATCGTACATTTAAATTATCTGTATCTATGGAAACGTACTTTTCCTTGGTGCCTAATAAGCAAATCCTTGACATTTGGATCAGATTTAGACTAGGAATATCAGACCTACAGACGCACAGAAAACGCTACACAGCCGTTTCTGAGCAAGATCTTCAGTGTTCATTTTGTCATAGTGCTATGGAAACAGAAATGCACTTTCTTTTTCACTGCAGTTTTCTCAGTGACTTACGACTGAAATTCATCCCGAAAAAATATAGTATGTATCCTTCGCTAACTTCATTTCAAAGATTAATGCAAGATGATACGTGTGTCTATGATCTTGGCAGATATGTCTATCATGCCAACAAACGCCGCTAATGTCATTTGGAAACCCAGTGTTGATTCCTTTGATTTACTGCTGTTTCCTTTACAATGTGTTTGTTCTACTGTAATGCCATATTCAACACATCCAGTCATTCCTGATTGCCCACATATTTGTAACGGGTTGTATGGCCTATACAATTAAATTCTTGAGTTCTTGAGTTCTCTCTCTCTCTCTCTCTCTCTCTCTCTCTCCTTTTTGCCCTGCTCACTGTATGCATTGTGTCCAAAGGCCAATGCACGTTGTATTTGTTCAGTTTTCTGTCTGTCTGTCTGTCTCTCATTGTATATGCACGCGCCCTTCTGCGTATGTGAAATCAATAACTATAAAATACAGACATAAAAGCAAAGGTTACACGTATGTCCTTCTATCATTCAAACAAGGTCCTAGGGTCTAGCTAGTGTAATGTTATCACACGATCAACTTGTGCCTACCATTCAAACCCCAAATCCCCGGATACATGATACAGCGTTTCCCATAACTGGGCTAGCTAGCCATGGCCCCTTTAGTAAAGAAAGTAAACATGTCTAGCTATACCGGATAAGCACTCCTACAGAGAGAGAGAACGAAGTGACCCACACTGAAACCAAAACAATAACAATAACAAGGTTTGACCGATTTTTATTTGCGACGGAATTATTCATTTTTACCCTTTCAGGAACTTTTCTCTTCTCTGTGTTCCCTTACTAGTTGGAGTGCGGTAGTATAGTGCCAGGTCTTCTCTCCTGTGCTTGTAGCTTTGCAGGAGGTCTGCCTGCTGGCCTCGGCTAGGCAGACACATTCCGACTTCAGAGCAGCTTTTTTAAAAAAAATGTACAGCGTGCATGCTGGGTATGTTGATGTTTCCCTAACCAACCGAATGCCGATAGGAACGACAGGATCTTTAAAGCGCATAATGTTAGTATTTTGCAAAAATAGCAAAAATAGTGGGAATGCGGCTACCTTAATGGTGGGTAAAAACGGTTGCGTACCCAAAATCTTACAATTGGTCGACGGTGAAGCTCTTTTACCCGAAGAAAAAGCAAAATTACAGTGAGGGAATTAATAAGGCACTGGCACGTTTGCACCTGTGAGCTGACCTGAGAGATCATAAAAATGGCCACCCTGTATTCACCACATACCACTGCTGAGATACAAAATCCATGCACAGCGTTTTGGGGCCTAGGGGATTGAAGCCTGAACCGTTCGGCTATGTTGTTTGTGGTTTGGGGAAACGATCTGTTGTCAGGATCCACTGGGACGTGATGATCATGACCAGGGACTTTGGTTGAAGCTGTGTACAGATCACATCATGCCATGCCTGGCTGCCCAGTAACAAAGGTACAGGTGTCCCATAACCTATAAGGTCGTAGGGGAGCAAGGCGTCAGAGACCTCACTTCTCTAGGGCCAGCATATTGTGGGCGGCGCCCATCTCCTCTCCCTCGCTGCTTTTCCTTCCCTGACCCTAAAGAGGGCAGGTACCCATTTACAGCTGGGTGAAATGAGGGACTGTACTGAAGACAAGGTGCGCAAACGGTCACCCATCCAAGTGGTAAACCCACGTTCGATACTGCTTAACCTTGGCTGGGGGAAAGCGAGTGCTCTGACCACTGAGCTATCCCTGCCCTGCCCAGTACTTCACAGTTTCTCCCGGGACAAAATCCTCCTTTTGGAGACAGGAGGAGGAGGAGGAGGGCACAGACAATTGTTAATTACAGGATTGTTTGACCTGTCTGACACGACAATTACTGGGATAATTATCTGAACTGTCAAGGTTAGGGGCAGACGTCAGCTAATTAATTTTATGAACATGCTGTGGGCTGTTTTACTTATCTCAGGTGAAACGAAGGTTGAGTTGACATGTGCATACTTATACCTTAGAAATATTGTGTTTGATTATCATGGTCATCATCGTTGGTGTTGTTGTTGTTGTTTGTGTGCATGCGTGCGCGCGCGCGCGCGCGTGTGTGTGTGTGTGAATGACTGTGAATCAGAATAAGACATGTGTATGTGTGTGTATGCACGCACATGTGCATGTGCACGTGAGTGTGTGTGTGTGCGTACGTGCATGTGTGTACTTGTGTGTGTGTGTGTTTGTGTGTGAGTGTGTGTATATATTACAAGCCATGGCTAGCCCAGGTTTGCTAAAATGCTGTATTATTTTGTTTGGATTGTTTTATATATATAATATATATATATATAGGCCATTGTGTGCCGGTGGGAACAGATGACAAAATTTACAAAACCGCATACACACGGGGACTGGATGTAAAAAAAAGCACATGAGTGCTTATTCCATTATCCTCGGAAAAAAATCTGAGTGCTTTGATTTGTTGCTTTACAAGATTCAGCGCTACATAAATTCCATATATTATTATAATAATAATATATATATATATATATATTATATATAGATATGTAGCGTGTGTGTGTGTGGGGGGGGGGGGGGGGGGGTTGCGCACGTGTGTGCGTGTATGTGTGTCTGTGGAAAATCAGTGTTTGCACCACACAGACACTAGAGCAGATGTAGCATTTCTTTCCTTAAAACAGCCTCAGTCCTACTGATATCAGTTAGAACCTACCATAAATTAAAAAAATAAATCTGAAAAAAATACAGCATTTTAGCAAAGCTAGGCTAGCCGTGGCTTGCTAAAGTATTCAGGCATTCCTGTACCACATGAGCATACCTTCAGAATACAATGGGGCAACCCACACTTACAGAAACGACAACAACAACAACAACAACAAATGACCAAGGGTTTTTTTCGGAAATGATCTGTTCATAAGAAATGACCGAATTTCATTAAGGACAGATGTACTGTCAGTTCTTCTTTCAGACAATGATTTGTAGAGAATACACTGGGACGTGATCATTATTTTCATTTTCATATTTCATTTTTATACCACTTTAAGTCATGGCAGATTTCTCTGCATGAAATTTGGCTGCTCTTCCTCAGGGGAGAGTGCTTCGCCAAAAGGGCAGCGCGACCCATTTTTTTTTCTTTT
>CM054146.1:46568030-46598030 GCA_028751875.1 Rapana venosa | reverse complement strand
ATCCCCAAGGGGGGAACACAACATACGAACTACTACTTTACCAACTGAAAATCGCATTGCCAGTCTGTTTCCAGTAGTGATGAACTGTACAAATCTTACTACATAGTGTCTCAGGACGTAGCGAATGCAGAATGCTATGCTACGATGCACAGTAATAACAGCAGCAGGCAGAAGTGAACAGGACACGCACTGAACACACATTTATCTGTTTGTCTTCCTGATCCCCAGTTTTCTCCAGTCAATCAAAGGTGGTGACATAGAAAACCGGATCAAATCATCATAGTGTCCAGTTTTGAGCACAACGACATACACCAGCAAAGCCAACCCCATCCCTCCCCCCTACACACATACACACACACACACACACACACACACACACACACACACACACACACACACACACACACACACACACACACACACACACATGCGCGCGCGCGCTCCTCCTCTCCACCCAGTCAATATTGTGAAATCTAGAAGCGGGTCAAATCATCTGGTGTAAATAAATAAATTTTGAGAACTGATGGCGTGCACCTGCAACCTCACCTCCCCCCCCCCCACCCCACACAACACACTCCCAAACGCGCCTTCTCTCTCTCTCTCTCTCTCTCTCTCTCTCTCTCTCTCTCTCTCTCTCTCTCTCTCTCTCTCTCTCTCTCTCTCACCATCCGGAACGCACCGAAGACACAACAACCGCTCAGAGCGCAATAAGTAAAAGAGATGTGACATACATGTCCAGTTCCCAAGCCAAAGCAATGACATTAGTATTATGCTTGGGGGAGGGGGGAGGTGGCACCCTGAGCAGAACACATAAACATCAACACACCTGGTGTGTTTAAACCTTAAAGATAGGGCAAAAGGAAGCAACCGCTTACTTAATTGATTGATTAATTACCTCAGCAGAAGCTACAGCTCCGAGGCTCACCAACAGTAAGATTTTGCCTATGCGACCGTTTTCGCCCACCATGAAGGTAACCGCATTCTGACTTCGGGGATGTATGCTGGGTGTGTTGGTGTTTCTGTAACCCAGCGAATGCTGACATGAATTGGGGGATCTTTAACATGCGTACCAATGTTGATCTTCTGCGTGTGTATATAACACATACGCTAAAGGATTGAAGGCACTGGCAGGTCTGCACGAGAAGTTGACTTAGGAGATGGTAAAAAAACAAACCACCCCCCCTTAATTCACCAGACGCTGCCGAGATTCGAACCCACGACTTCATGGACCTATGGGATTGAAGTCTAAAGGCCTTAACCACTCAGATACTGCGACTATCTGTTTTCGTTGTTGTTGAATGAGGTAAGCTATGTTCGTTCAATTTGAACAGAAGAGAAACGGATGAAAGGTAAACATAACCCAACTAAGAAACTAACCAACCAGCCAACAAAAGAAAAGAAAACATCACGAACAAATGAAAAGACAGTGCCGCAACTGTGTGCAGTTTACCATTCTTCTACAGGTCGCAGAATGGTCTACGAGCACGTGCACACACACACACACATGCACCCACATACGCACACACACAGGTGTGTATGAGTATGTGTGTGCGTGTATATGTATATGTGGTAATTTGTATTTTCAATGTATTACCTTATCGATTTTCCTTTTTTTTTTTTACTGGTTTAATTTAAAGGTAAATGATGCAATAATGTATTATCTTAGTATAATCATTAAGAAATTTGTTCTTAGATAGATGGCTTGATGAAAAAAAGCAAATGCATTGCTTATTCAATGTACCATCTGGAAATAAAATTTTGACTTGACTTGACTTGACACAACGCACACACCACCACCACCACCACCACCACTACCACCACCACCATTAAAAACAACAAGAAGAAAACACCACCATCATCATCATAAACAAGAACAAGAAGAACAAGAAGAATAAACACTCATTCTGTGCCCATCCCCCTTCTCCCCCCAAAAAGCCCAACAACAACAACAACAACACACACACACCACCGCCACAACCACCACCACCAACAATAACAAAACAAACACAACAAAAAGACAACTCAAGGAGCAGAAGATAATGTACTGACCTGGCCAGATCTGACTGATAAAGCTTCATCAAATCGATCAAGGGATTGAGCTGCAACACAGAAGACCAGGATCAACGTCATTTCTTGAAGGATAGTTGCATACAATCTCTGATGTAGGTTACAGGATAGCTCAGTGGTCAGAGCACTCGCTTTCCCCCCAGCCAGTGTTAAGCAGCATCGAGCGTGGTTGCCAATTGGATGGGTGACCGTTTGCGCACCTTGGCTTCAGTACAGTTCCCCAGTTCACCCAGCTGTAAATGGGTACCTGCCCTCTTTAGGGTCAGGGAAGGTAAAGCAGTAAGGGAGAGGAGATGGGCGCCGCATCTCAATATGCTGGCCTGCTAGAGAAGGCTGAGGTCTCTGATGCCTCACTCCCCTCGACCACACAGGGTATGGGACACCTTTCTTCTATTTCATACTATTTTTTAGGCTGGATTAACCGGCCTTCACATGGCTGTGTTGTATGCATGCTGTGAAAGGCTGAAGACAGACCAGCCTGGAAGAAAAAACCCAACCCTGTCGAACATCAACGTGTCCCATCCACACCCCACACCCCCTCTCCCCGCCCGACAACCATCTTGGTCAAGGGATTGATTCATTGATTGAGTAATTGATGACTGTTTGGGATGATTCTTAACCCACTTTTGAAACAAAAAAGTCAAGTAGAAAAGAAAAAGAATATGTGTTAACAACTGTACATACATTCATTCATTACCGTTTCTAGATGATTCTAGGGTCTACACATATTCAGACACATTCGGTGTATATACCCCCCCCCCCCCCCTAAAAAAAATATATATATAAAAATCAACTTGTGCATAAGGTGGTACATTTAGACACTTATGGTGTGTGATTGATACCAGCGTGGGCATTTATTCGAAACAAAAGTAACATGAGCCTACATAATCTTATTATTGCTCTCTCTCTCTCTCTCTCTCTCTCTCTCTCTCTCTCTCTCTCTCTCTCTCTCTCTCTCTCTCTCTCTCTCTTTCTCTCTCCCTCTCTCTCTCTCTCTCTCTCTGGGTGGTGGGGGTAGGGGGACGGATTAACCTGGTTTGGTTAGCGTGATGCGCTCGTGATCTGTTGATCCGAGTGGTTCTCGTTCAAGAGGATTTTTCCTCTGGAGTTAACATCAGTGCCGACTCCACTCCCCCCCAAAAGTCCTTCGGATGAGACTATAAACCGAGGTACCGTGTGCGAACGCACGCAGAACATCTTGCGCACACGTTAAAATCCGCTTTTCGGAAGAGTAGGCCATTGTGTGCCGGTGGGAACGGATGACAACATTTACACGAATGCATATACACGGCAACTGGATTTTAAAAAAAAACACATGAGTGTTTATTTCATTATCCTCGAAATAAAAGAACATTCCATTCTCTCTGTGTGTGTGTGTGTGTGTGTGTGTGTGTGTGTGTGTGTGTGTGTGTGTGTGTGTGTGTGTGTGTGTGTGTGTCTGTGTCTGTGTCTGTGTGTGTCTCTCTCTATGTGTCTGTGTGTCTCTCTGTGTGTCTGTCTCTCTGTGTGTCTGTGTGTGTGTATCTCTCTATGTGTCTATCTCTATGTGTCTGTGTGTCTTTCTCTATGTGTCTCTGTGTGTGTGTGTGTGTGTCCCTCTCTCTCTGTCTGTGTGTGTGTCTCTCTCTATGTGTCTGTGTGTGTCTCTCTCTATGTGTCTGTGTGTGTCTCTCTATGTGTCTGTGTGTGTCTCTCTCTATGTGTCTGTGTGTCTCTCTCTGTGTCTGTCTGTGTCTCTCTCTCTATGTGTCTCTAACTGGATATTGTCGCCTCTGATGATTTACAGTATCTGGTTTCCGTTTTTCTTATCAAAATAATCGTTGCTAATTATCCCCCTTCTTATCAAAATAATCGTTGCTAATTATCCCCCAACACCCTCTTTGAACACACCCTTTTTTCTTTCCGAACCTGCTGTCACTTTCTGTTACCCGAAAAACAAGATCATCTGTACATCATAAATCTTTTAGTTTTGCACCGTGAATGACAAATTCTATGCTCTTCCGTCACTGCATGAATCAATGTTGTGCATTATGTTGAACGTGCCGGTATCAGCTACCAGCTAGTTGTTTGCTCTGGTCATATATTGTGTTGCGCAACTGTGATATTCTCCCTGCTTCGAAAAGAAAAGCCTAAGTGCTTTAAACCAAGATACAACCTTCTGAGACTGCACGAACTGTTTAAAAGCGTTGTGCGTACTTTACTGTACTCAGGATAGAGTATCACGTGTGGCAAGTTAGTGTGCAAAACCCTGGAACAGAGATTTAAAAGAAAGAACAAAGAATTCCGCTTTTTTTTTTAACCAGCGCGCCAAAGTTTCCATTGCAGCAACATGTCTTTTCTGTTTGAAGATTAATTACCGAAGATAGGAAACATACATGGAAAAACAGTTTTTGCACATTCAATGTTTAGCCCCCCACCCCTCCCCCCTGTAAAACACACACACACACACACACACAAACACACACACACACACACACACACACACGTTAAATCGTGTTCCGCTTTTCGAAAGAATAGGCCATTGTGTGCAGGTGGAAACAGATGACAAAATTTACAAAACCGCATACACACGGGGACTAGATGTAAAAAAAAGCACATGAGTACTTATTCTATTATCCTCGATAAAAAAAAAAAAATACAACATACACACAACTACCGCATTTTGGAGTTTCACATTGTCCGACATTTGCATAATATGAAGAGACCCTCGATGGTGGACACATTCTATGGACAGCTAAACTGCTTGAATGAGGACTGATTGATTGATTGGCTTTTCTTCTTATGAATATTACATTGGTTAATTCATTTCAGTATTATTGATACAATCATTATTGTCATCATGACGATTATTTTGATGCTATCCAAAATGAGCATCCTCAAGCGATAGATGCCACCCTGTATAATTTTTGCCTTGACAGCATAGCATAACTATATATGTTGATAAACTACAGCCGTCAAATGAAGTTTCTCTTGACATACACTTGTCCAAACACATTGTTTGTGAACTGAAGCCAGCCTGAACTATACAGTCACATCCATCACTAGTGCAGCTAGCTTGCATGTATACACACACACACACACACACACACACACATCCTGTATGCAGCCAGGTTGATGAATACGCATTCTTCGCATTATTGCCTTCAAAGGTTGTCTGCCTCACACCACTGTTAACATGGTAACAGATAGAAAAGGGTCAGTGATAATCACTTCTTTAACCTGAACTTTTGGACAGTTATTTCTTGTTTTTCTTCTGTTCTCCTCTTTTGGAGCTGTAGCTCCAAGGTTCGCCATCTGCAAGACTTCGCGTATGCGACCATTTACCCACCATTAAGGTAACCGCATTCCGATTCCGGGGATGATATCGAAACACGATATCAGTGTGCATGTGGTTTTGTTGTTGCTGCTGCAGCTTTAAAATTTGGGTCATCCGTACCTGCCGGTACGCAATGGCCTACTGTTCTCAAAGGCAGAACCGGTTTCAATATATGCGCAAGATGTTCTGCATGCCTTCGTAAACAGAACCTGGGTTCATAGTCTCATTCGAAGGACTTTCGGGAGGAAAAGAGCTGGTACTGATGTTAGCTCCAGGGCTAAAATCCTCTCGGGGGACAGGATAGCCTGGGTTGCCCATTGCGCTCGAGATCTGCTGACCCAGGTTCGAATCTCGTTCAAGAGAATTTTTTCTCTGAAGTTAACATCAGTGCCGACTCCACTCCCCCGTAAAAGTCCTTCGGATGAGACTATAAACCGAGGTCCTGTGTGCGAACGCACGCAGAACATCTTGCACACACGTTAAAAACAGGTTCCGCTTTTCGGAAGAGTAAGCCATTGTGTGACGGTGGGAACGGATGAAAAAAATTGATAAAACAGCATAAACACGGGGACTGGATGTAAAAGAAAAGCACATGAGTGTTTATTCCATTAGCCTCGAACTGAAAACAAGGTACTTGAAAACAGCCGTACACGCAAACTTCTCATCTGGTGTACTTCCTATCTCACAGCAGTGATTCCCAGGTGGGATGAGTGAGTCAAGAATGCATGTTCTGGGCTACCCCCAGGGTGTTAAGCTGGGGAACGCACAACAACCGCATACACTCGGGGACTGAATGTAAAAAAAGCACATAAGTGCTTATTCCATTATTCCATTATCCTCGATATAAAAGAATAAAGCAAATAATAAACAACAACAACAACACACAATCGTAACTCACGCTCACCATTCAGGCTATCCCGCCCCCTTTTGTCACCATCAACTTTCAGACTATCACTGCTAAACAGGCTCACACTGTTTGAAGAAGAAAAAAGACACAGCTTGCATGTATATAATAGGATGCAGCTTGGCTTGAAACCAATGAAGAAAGCCAACATTCCTTGATATCATAGTTATCAAGAGGCTACTAGTTTCGAAAGCTGCATATGTGGCACAGTTAGGTTTTCACAAAATGTTCCTTAATTGTTTGACCTCAGTATACAAGGACAGTTGACGTATTCTCTACCCACTTGGCAATGAGCATGCACGATCATGTTTTTCAAGCTTGTGACGAATTCTACTGGCACTATCTTAATCGTCCAGTGTCACTTACACACACACACACAACACACACACACACACACACAGACTGACCTAAGCTATTTTGGAAGAAGATGTAACAGCGTCGTTTGGTAAAATGGGGTTTTTTTTTCTTCATGTTTTTGCAAAGCTTTCAAGTCTTTTGTTTTGCACAAGGAAACTGATAGTGAGTTACGTCAGGGGACAACAGGGCTGTGACTTATTTAACGGGATCCTTACAGAGAGAGAGAGAGAGAAAAAAAAAGATAAAACGTGCATATAACAGCCTTTTGTCATTCTCCGTGGGCGTATGCGGGGATTTTTCCCTGGTTATTTCCCACAGGCCTACTTAAAAGAGACAGAAAGAACAGGAAAAAAAGAAAGGAAAAAAAATCGACAGAAGGAAAAAAAACAACCCCGCATGTCCTGTTTGATTTGATCTTCAATTTATTGTTTTGCTTTTGTTGTAAAGTTATCATTTGTCTGTGGTAACATTTCGACTCTCGTTCAAGAGGATTTTTCCTCTGGAGTTAACATCAGTGCCGACTCCACTCCCCCGTAAAAGTCCTTTGGATGAGACTATAAACCGAGGTCCCGTGTGCGAACGCACGCAGAACATCTTGCGCACGCGTTAAAAGAAATAAACGAAAAATGTTTATTCTGTGAAAAAATCATTCTGATTTAGTTGTGTGTGTGTGGGGTGGGGTGGGAGGGGGCACTGCTTTTTGTTGGTGTGGTACATATCAGATGATGTGAGGACGAATTGGTGATAAATTATTATCACATGGCATTACTGAACTGAAGCTTGATCCAACCCTTCAGTATACAAAATAAAGTGAGGTGGGTTTTGTTTCTCTCTCTCTGATTCCATGCTTGAAACACACACACACACACACACACACACACACACACACACACACACACACACACACACACACACTCTCTCTCTCTCTCTCTCTCTCTCTCTCTCTCTGTCTCTGTCTGTCTGTATCTCTCTCTCCCTCTCTCACTCTTTCTCTCTTAATTTATCACTTTATTGATTTATTTTTGTTTGTTTCATTCTTTTCCCCATGATGCCTGGTGTAAAGAAGCCTATAGCTTATCCATTTACCCTCATTAAAATATTCGAGTTCGAGTTCTCTCTCTCTCTCTCACTCTCTCTCTCTCTCGTCTCTCTCTCTCTCTGTTTGTCTGTATTCTCTCTCCTCTCTCACTCTGTCTCTCTGAATTTGTTTATCACTTTATTGATTTATTTGTGTTTGTTTCATTCTTTTCCCCATGAGGTCCTGGTGTAAAGAAGCCTATAGTTTATCCAATTACCCTCATTAAAGTATTCGAGTTCGAGTTCTCTCTCTCTCACTCTCTCTCTCCTCTCTCTCTCACACACTCTCTCTCATTCTCTCTCTCTTTCACTCTCTCTCACACTCTCTCCCTCCCTCCCTTCCCCCTCTCTCTCTCTCCCCCTTTCTCTCTCTCCACCTGATTGATAGTCCCTAATCAGGGCAAGGACCACATGAAAAAGAAAGTATGTGAATGCTTATCTGTAACCCTTGAAAAATAAAGACAGATATTCTCTCTCTCTCTCTCTCTCTCTCTCTCTCTCTCTCTCCCCCATTTAAAATCTCTCAAACTACGTGAAGGGTCGAGAACTGTACGGGCGTGCTGTTAGCAAGCTGCTACAAATTTTTGCATTTAAGCTTCAAAATGTCAGTTACTGGCCTTCCAGTAACTGTGATAACAACCTTGAACGCCCTGCTGATCGACAACGTCGTATCGAGTTGGACAGTGGCGGGGAAGAGCGGCAGCGTTGTGTTCGTCTTGCGAATGAAGCCACCTGACAAGTCAGTGTCAACAGAAATGGCGGACCTGGTGCTGAACTGCAACTCGCGAGTTCAGTACTATCGCTAAAAGCCGCCTTGCCAAATCCGTCGTGACCTCCAAAGATCCAGACAACACCAAGAAAGACAGGCAAGTCGTCAGTGTGAAGAGGACAGTGTCTTAGAAATGCTGGTCTTGTGTGACAGTGATTCCTTGCATGGAGACAGAGTGGAGACAAAAGAAAAACAAACCAGCGTGTACACAGAGCTGTGTGTCGACAGTGCAGTGAATGTCTTAGCCACACCAGATTCACTTGATCTGCCGTGTGAACCAGCAACAGACAGCAAGATAAGTGTGTCTCCTGAGTTGTCTGATGTGCAGGAAGAGCAGACATTTGGCTGCACAGTGGATGGCTTTGACACTGGTATTGTGAAAGAGTATGTGTCCACTCTGACAGACAAACGTGTGCAGCATCAATTACGGGATAGCAAGAGAAACACACGGTTTTGAAAGGTTGTGGTACATGGTTCAGGTGATCAAAACATTGTGATGTTTGAGTCGGATGACATCACCCTGGAGTAATCTTGTAATGGAGATACTGGCGAGGGATCTAAGTGGGTATTCTGGTACATCAAGCAAGAAGACAGAAACATGTTACCAGAAGAACGTGTCAGGCTTGCCAGACCTCCTAAAGGGAAGCAGCGTCCTAACACACAACATGCAGAGACAGTGGCACGTGCTGAACGGGAGTTACAGCTTCTTTGGCACATGATCCGGTTTTACATGGGCTGACTTCGCTGGCTGCAGACTGGAAAAGGAAAGGCTGTTTTGAAAACTGAGACACGAACAATAATGTATCAAATCTTGATGTACATACTATTACTACCATGGTTTCCATGTCACTGTAATCACGTCGCGTTCGATATCCTTACCGCGCCGCAGTGCTATAAGGCTTGATTCCTAAATAGCAATAAACTTTGTTCATTGTTCATTGTGCCATTTAAAATCTCCTGTCCTTAAGGTCA
Source organism: Rapana venosa (assembly GCA_028751875.1). NCBI lineage: Eukaryota > Metazoa > Mollusca > Gastropoda > Neogastropoda > Muricidae > Rapana > Rapana venosa. The sequence continues at coordinate 46,588,568 of CM054146.1, read as the reverse complement.
TTAGCATGGGAATGGGATGGTTCTACATAGCACAGGGATGACTTTGGGGTAATTTAACATAAAATAAGCATCAAAAAGGATCACCAGAAATAGATCTTTCCTAGTGTCTAAAAAGCGCGTAAAATGTCATACTTTTCTGTACTATTGTGTGGATCATAAATCATGATTGCAAGGTTTGCTATGGATTCCATTTATTTTGAAGGGGAAAAAGAGAGAAATTCCTTGTCAAGGAAAGAAAATTGAAAATAGTAATGATAATAATAATCATCATAAATTCTAAAGATGTAGAGAGAGTGGACCCTGGCTTTGAGTGGAAAGATTTGCTAGGGAAAGCTGAGGACCCGCAAGGAGTGGAGGAAGCTGGTTGCAAGATCTTCAGCAGCGGCTCCCCAACGGTCTAAAAGGCTACGGGATGGGTGAAAGTGAAGGATATCTCTCTCTCTCTCTTTCTCTCTCTCTCTCTCTTTATATATATATATATATATATATATATATATATATATATATATATATCTTTATCTATCTATCTATATATATATTATAGATGAGAGAGAGACAGACAGACAGAGACAGATAGTGACAGACAGACAGAGACACAGACAGAGAGATAGAGTTACTGTTGAAGGGCAAACTTCTTTTTCCTGATGTGGCCATTGCCCCGCGGAGTGCCAAAAGGGCACCGAGTCATCGGACTAACAGCCATGACTCTATGATGCTGACAGTCACAAGAATTCTAATCACACCGGTATCTAATAACAGTAGGAAGGGCATTCACAACATGCCTGACATTTTTTAGCCTTGAAATAAAAGCAGCCCACAGACATACAAACAGACAGACACAGACACACGACAGAACAGCACAACACACACACACACACACACACACACACACACACCACACACACACACACACACACACACACACACACACACACACTACGGGATAGCCTAGTGGTTAGAACATTGCGCTCGCAATCTGACGACCCGGGTTCGATTCCCGTTCAAGGGGGATACTTTCCCCTGGAGTTAACATCAGTGCAGACTCCACTCTCCCCCAAAAGTCCTTCGGATGAGACTATAAACTGAGGCTCCGTGTGCGAACGCACGCAGAACATCTTGCGCACACGTTAAATCCTGTTCTGCTTTTCGTAAGAGTAGACCATTGTGTGCCGGTGGGAACAGATGACAGAATTGACAAAACCGCATGCACACGAGGACTTGATGTAAAAAGCACATAAGTGCTTATTCCATTATCCTCGATATAACAGAATAATAATAATAATAATAATAATAATAACACACACACACATACACAAAAGACTCAAAGAATTCTTTTCGCTCGATTTCGCCCTTGACTAAACAGCTTTACAGCGATAATCAAAACAATGAGTTTAATCTGTATTATTTTGAAAACATTAACTTTAATTTCCCTCAATACATGCAATATCGGTTAAAGATGATCATTTATCACGATCATTATCTTTTCCATCAGGAAAAAAACCCCCATCAATGGCTCTTATACAACAGTGCTCCTATCTATCCACATCATTATTATCAATAAATCATTGTTTTTAACTTTGCTTTTAATAATAATAATAATAATAATAACGGTGATGATGGTGATGATGACGATGATGATGATAATAATAATATAACAAGAAGAAGAAGAAGAAAAGAACTTCCCTTTATAGGGTAAGCACAAATCGTTTTAGATTATAGGAACAAGTCAAAAGCGATACCACTTATACGTAGGGTCAAATAAACAAATTGTGATTTAAACAACGTGCATAAGCATTGTTTCCGAATAAACAAATGATACAAGAAACAAACATGTATACATACCTCATGAATAACACACACATCACACACACACACACACACACACACACACACACAACAACAAAAACCACAAAACATATCACACATATATATATTATATTATATATATAATTATGTGCTATGGGGGACGGCATAGCCTGGTGGTGAGAGTGATGCGCATTGCGCTCGTGATCTGCTGACCAGGGTTCGAATCTCGTTCAAGAGGATTTTTCCTCTAGAGTTAACATCAGTGCCGACTCCACGCCCCTTAAAAGTCCTTCGGATGAGATTATAAACCGACGTCCCGTGTGCGAACGCACGCAGAACATCTGGCGCACACGTTAAAACCCGTTCCGCTTTTCGGAAGAGTAGGCCATTGTGTGCCGGTGGGAACGGATGAAAAAATTGACAAAACTGCATACACACGGGGACTGAAGTAAAAAAAAGTACATGAATGCTTATTCTAATATCAAAATAGAGGGATATATATATATATAATCACTATCATCATCGTCATCATCAATATAGCGGTCAAGCAATGGTTTCATAGTGAAATGGGTTGTGTTTTTTTTCGAGGTTTATTAAGTTTGAAAAAAAACCCAACGAAACAAACAGTTAATGTAAAAAATTATTTGATGATGAACATTTAAAAGTGAAAAAAAAGCCCAACCCACAAACAGATTCTGGAAAGAACATACTCTCTTTTTGATCAGCGTCTATAATTGATTAAGTATATACATGGGTTGCTAATTCATAAGACATGTAGCACACACACACAGTAATATATATATATATATTATTATATATAAATATATATATATATATATATAATAAATAAAGAGCTACAGAAAAAGGAAAGGCAAGAAAAACGAATAAAGGAGTAAAACTTTTAAAAGGGGGGGGGGGGGGGGGGGAGTAGAGAGAGAGGAATGAAGAAAAAAAGAAAGAAAGAGACAAAGAAAGAAAAAAAATTGACACTAAGAACAGAAAAAGAAAGAAAGAAGAAATATAACACGAAGAAAGAAAGAAAATTAACACTAAGAACAGAAAGAGAGAAAGAAAGAACAGAAGAGAAAAAGAAAGAAAAGAAAGAAAGAAAGAAAGAAAGAAAGCAAGAAAGAAAGAAAGAAAAAATAACTCGAGGAAAGAAAGAACGAACGAAAAAAAAAACCCCAGACAGAAAACTGATCACATCACATGGTTATCACGAGCGCAGCAGTAACGTCATTGATTGAAAATAACCCTCACCCCCTCTCTTCCTTCCTTTCCCCCTGTCTCTCCTTCTGTTACATATACTGATGCCATGACCGTAAGATAATGTAAAACAGAAAAACGTGAACTTAACACTGCCTCTTCGTCCCTGGTTTTTGTTTGTTTGTTTTGTGTTGTGTGTTACTCAGCTGAGATAGATTTCACACGAGAGGGGGAGAGAGCGAGAGAGAGAGAGAGAGAGAGAGAGAGAGAGAGAGAGAGAGAGAGAAACAATGAACTATGAACTATGAACTATGAACAAAGTTTCTTCTTCAGGCCACCAGCCCCCTAGAATGGGGTCAAACCAAGCATATCAAAACGAAGCTCAACCAAAACATGGCATGTATGGCAACTGCCAAAACATCACTAATGTAACATGGGACTATCCAAAAATGAGACCAAATTATCTGCTTTAAGCAGAGAGAGAGAGAGAGAGAGAGAGAGAGAGAGAGAGAGAGAGAGAGAGAGAGAGAGAGAGAGAGAGAGAGAGAGAGAGAGAGAGATTATTTCTTTTCTTTTTATTTTATTCTTTTATTTCGAGGTCAGTGGATTAAGCCTTTTTTACATCCAGTCCCGGTGTGTAGGCAATCATGATTGTAAATGTCATCCGTTTGAGAGAGAGAGAGAGAGAGAGAGAGAGAGAGAGAGAGAGAGAGAGAGAGAGAGAGAGAGACAGACAGAAGACAGACAGACAGACAGAAACAGAGAAACAGAGAGACGTAGACAGACAAACACACAGACAGACAGACAGAAGCAAAAAGGGACACAGACGGAGCGACACAGAGACACACAGACAGACAGAGACAATAATGGTTTATAGCAATTAGCTTGTTCGCCTAATCACATGCCAGACAGACAGGAAGGGAACCGGGGAACAAAACATAATAATAATTATTTTTTTAAAAACAACAACAACAATGTCAGCCTACATTCCCATCACGTCATGGCTTCCATAATGATCACCAAGGTTTCACAAGTCGCATGATAACTGTGACGATGTGTACATAGTAACTTTGATCCCAGCTTTTGAATCCGTCTGGTCATACTTTATGGGTGTCCCTCCCAGTTTGTTCTGCCTCCTATGAGAAGGGTCAGTTACACAGCAGTTTCGGGAGGCCCATCTCTGTAGGGATGTTCTTTCCGTACTGGTCGTGCATCTCTTGTGTATTTCTTCTTCTTCTGTTTCTGCTTCTTCTGCTTCTGTTTCTTCTTCTTCTGTTTCTTCTTTTTCTTGTGTTTCTGTTTCTTCTTCTTGTGTTTCTTCTTCTTGTGTTTCTGTTTCTTCTTCTGTTTCTTGTTCTTGTGTTTCTTGTTTCTTGTGTTTCATCTTCTTGTGTTTCTTCTTGTGTTTCTTCTTCTACTTCTGTTTTTTCTTCTTCTGTTTCTTCTTCTACTTATGTTCCTTCTTCTGTTTCTTCTTCTGTTTCTTTTCTTTTCTTCTTCTTCTTCTTCTTCTTTCTTCTCCTTCTTCTTCTCTTTCTTCTTCTTCTTCTTCTTTCCTCTTCTCTTTCTTCTTCTTGTTCTTTTTGTTCTTATTCTTCTGCTTCTTCTTCTTTTGCTCCTCCTCCTTCTTCTTCTGTTTCTTCTTCTTCTACTTCTTCTTTTCCTCCTCCTCCTCCTTCTTCCATCTTCTTCTTCTGTTTCTTCTTCTTCTACTTCTTTTTTTTCTCCTCCTCCTCCTTCTTCAATCTTCTTCTTCCTCCTTCTTCTCCGTCGTCGTCGTTAACACGCTCAGACAGCACCTAGTGTTGTCTATCATATGAACAAAAATGCGTTGCTGCTGCTGCCCTTAAGCGCCTGACAAGTCAAGTCATGCAGGCCCAGAGCATCCGACTTCAGCATTGGAGAAATTTTTTTTATCTTTTAAGTCTTTCGCGAGGGGGGGGGGGGGGAGGGGGGGGGATAGCAGGAGAATGGACCAAGAAGGCAGAAAATAGACAAGAGGAAGGTGACTGAGAAATAAAGGAACACGGAAGAAATAAAGAGAGGGATAGAAAAGAGGGAGTTCGTAGCGTTGAAGTTCCTGAAGGTGGTGGATGTTATTAATTTTATACTGACAGGCCCCCAGCATCCCCCACAGAGGAAGGGGGGAGGGGGGAGCATCCCTGTTTAAGCTGTGCTGTTTCAAATCTGGTATTATCAGCCGGATATTGTCATGTATATCAGATCTTTTCACGAACTTGTAGTCTGTGTAGGTTCACTGGCATGATCCTCGGGTTCCCCACACACTCCACACTCTGCTTCTATCCTATTGTCTGCCACATTCCTCAATCCCTTCACAATCATCCTCTTCATTCATTCATTCATTCCACCACAGTCATCATCTTTCATTAATTCGCTATCATCACCACTAAATTATGTTTTCATGTCATTCCTGTCATCACAATCGCTTCCATTCATTTCGCTCCTTTTCTTCCTTTTCCCAGAAATACTTAAAGATATTCTTCTTCTTCGTCGAACGCTCAGACAGCAACTATTGTTGTGTGTCATGTGAGCAAAAATGCGTATTGCTGCCGTGAAGTGCCCGACAAGTGGAATCCAGCGCATTCTTCTTTGGCGTGGTAGTTTAGTTTGAGTCCATACTTAAGATATAGCACTTACCCTCTCTCTCTCTCTCTCTCTCTCTCTCTCTCTCTCTCTCTCTCTCTCTCTCCTCTCTCTCTCCTCTCTCTCTCTCATGCCGAAGTCGGATGCGCTGGGCCTGACTTGTCAGGCGCTTAACGGCAGCACAACGCATATTCGTTCATATAACAGACAGCAAGAGTTGCTAAGTGTTCGATGAAGTAGAAGAAAAAGAAGAAGACAGAAGAAGACAGAAGAAGAAAGAAGAAGAAGAAGAAGAAGAAGAAGAAGAAGAAGAAGAAAGAAGAAGAAGAAGAAGAAGAAAGAAAGAAAGAAAGAAAGAAGAAAGAAAGAAAGAAAGAAAGAAGAAGAAGAAGAAGAAGAAGAAGAAGAAGAAGAAGTAGAAGAAGAAGAAAAAGACAGACGAAGAAGAAGACAGAAGAAGAAGTAGACAGAAGAAAAAGAATTCACATCTTCATCCTGCTGAGCTCTTACTGAAACAATAAACCGAGGCCCCGTGTGCGAAAGCAGGCAGAACATCTTGCGCACACATTAAAAGCCTGTTCTGCCTTTTGGAAGAGCAGGCCATTTGTGCCGGTGGAAACAGATAACAACATTGACAAAATCACATGTACGGGGATACGTAGTCAAGATGTACCCCCCCCCCCCCCCCCAAAAAAAAAAAAAAGCACATGAGCGCTTATTCCATTATCCTAAAAATAAAATAATGAATAATTGATGATCAAATACAACATTGGAGATGACTCCTTTCTGTCTGTCCCTGCCATGATGTGCCATGTCAGTTTGGCAACTGCTGGAGGAAGGAGCATTGCATTTGTCATACACGAAAGTGTCTGTAACAGCATCACTGCCACTGTCACCACCAGCAGCAGCAGCAACAGAAAAGTCATAGGATAAAGTGGGTAAAATTAAACAACAACAGCAAACAAAATTAAAAACCCAAGCCCACAAAAAAACCCTAAACGGATATCATTATCCTACACAGCCTATTTTGGGGGTAGAACCTTTCTCAAGTGGATGATCAGCCGAAAATAAGCACAACATGCTAGGGCATGGACAAGCGAAACGTCTGAAGACCCAAATTTAGTGCACTGCAGCTCTGGGGCTAATGAAGGCTCCCTACAGATCGCAGATGGCAGTATATATAATCATACAGTGAAACGTGTGATGATCTTTTCTGTATTTCTTGCTGTTGTGATACTCTGCTGGTAGTGGGTCCGTTTCTGAGTCGTTAAAGTCGATGAAGTTCATCACGTTTTCATTTGTGTGTGTGGTAAAATTGGATGGGTTTTTTTTACATGATTTTTGTTCGTTCCTCAGCTACGGTTTTGAGGTTGATTTAAAGGCGGATTTTTGCGTGTGCGACTGTTTTTTCCCCACTAATGAAGGTAGCCATTCTTAATAGTTAACCTACCATTCTCTCTGCCAAGTCCAAGCACTCTTGAAAATAGCGTTTACATGAAGGATGTATTTAAAGGATGAAGTAAAGCAAAATAAATTTTAATATTCAAAAGACATGAAAGAAAAAGTAAAAAAAGAAAAGGAGGAAATATAGAGTGGATAATCGGGCATTAATCTATGGAGAGAGACAGAGCGACAGACAGAGAGACAGAGAGACATACAGAGAGAGAGAGAGAGAGAAGGAGAGAGAGAGAGAGAGAGAGTTAGAGTGAGGTAGGGAAGGAGGGAGAGACAGACAGACAGACAGACAGGAAGACATAGAGACAAAGACTGCAGATGATTTAATCGGTTAAGTCATAGACCCTTCTAAAGGGGTGAGAACATATAAAGGGTGGTAGTATACAGCCATTTTACTCTTATGCCTTCTTTGAAAATATCAATGATCCAAACGAAAATCTACCATAAACTAAAAACATTACACATGGGTCTACCATCTGCTATTCTTTTCAAACATGTATATTAATATATTGCTAAATTCTTAACAGTTTGCTCTTTTTTTTCAAATAACAGAATTTAAGCTAGCTTGACCATAACTCCAGTATGTTAGCAGAATTTTTTTTTTCAGGTCATGAAAAACAGGACATTAATTTTCAACACACATGCAGTTCATCCTGTTTTCAATGTACACAAATTACACCCCGAGTTCTGACTACCATCTGTTGCATGTCGTGTCAAAGGCACAGCAATATCAGATACACCCCCATCTAAACATGGATAAGGCTTCTTTAAAATATCTATTCCTTTCTGTCAGCGTGTATTGTTCAATGCAGAATGACGTTTTAGATGTACTATTTATGTATAATCGATTACTGCTTTGAATGTGGGCGTACCACTCCTGCCATCATGCAATCCACAACGAGAAAGAGAGACAGAGACAGACAGAGAGAGAGAGCCTTAAGAATAAGAAAAAAAGTGACTAAGGTGTAGCGGGAGAGGGGAATCAAAATCAAAATACAACAAATAAAGTAGGAAAAATGATGTAAGAAAGACGAGCATTAACACTGGAGAAAAAATACCAAAATACAGAGCTAGGGTAACGAAAGAGCGGGAGGCCAAAAGGTGGACAGGCCCAAAAGACACAAAATACTCACTAGGAAGTAGGCTTTGCGCCACATCTATAAACACAATCAAATCTTAAATAAAGGTGAAAAATCGACAGATGGATAACTGACAGAGAATCAACGAATAAAAGAATGATTGAAAAAAAATCCTGTTCCTCTGCTAAAGCTCCGATGTTCACAAAATCAATGACGACATTGTATGCATGCCACCGTTTGCCCACCACCATTAAGGCAGCGGCATTCCGAACTCGGGGATGATGCCTAAACAAGACACCTGTGCATGCAGAGATTGTAAAAAAAAATTAAAACAAAAATTGTCAGCCACCCCAACTGGCACGCAATGACTTACTCTTCCAAAAGACCGAATGGGTTTTAACGTGTGCGTGAAGATGTTCTGCGTGCGTTCGTACACGGGGCCTCGGTTTATCCGAAGGACTTTCAGGGGAGTGGAGTCGGTACTGATGTTAACTCCAGGGGGAAAAATCCCCTCGAACGGGCGTCTCGGTGGTGTCTGGAACCCTGGGCTTCAGATCGTGAGTTCAAGCTCTAACCACTGCGCCATCCCCCCATCCTTTCCATTTGAATGAAGGAAGGAAAGAAAGAAAGAAAGAAAGAAAGAAAGAAAAGAAGAAAGAAAGAATGAATGAATGAATGAAAGAAATGACATATACCCAAGCGTAAAGATCCATTTCTTTACCGAACTACCTGAAGAGAACACTATCATTAATATCAATGCAAGACGTCTTGCCGTCTAGACTGCGTTCGTCACAGTCTAGGTATTTGCAGATCTCGACACATCACCCTGCAGCGCTAACATATGCATAGTCTCATGAAACATAGTCCTGTTATCCAACGATGACAGGACACAACGCTACACATAATGATTCATCTGAACTGAAAGTATAGCGCAATCAAAGGATATATATATATATATATATATATACTATATATATATATAAATATATATAATATATTATATATATATATATTATAATATAATATCATGATATATATTATATATATTAAATTATATTGTGTGTTTCTGTACATACATACATACAAAACAGCACCAATTTAGAAAAAGAGGGGGAGGGAAAGCAAGAACATAAGAAAATAAGACAACCAAGAAAGAACAGGAAAAAAACAGAAAAAGAGAAAAAACAATTGAAAGAAACTAAAAAGACAAGAACGAAGAGAAAAAAAAAACACGAAAAGAACACTAAACAAAAACAACAACAACAACAAACAACACCATAAGAACACGCCAAAATATGAAAAAAGCTGGAAAAAAACAGCAACAGAAAGAAGCAACATGCAACACAACAACCAATCACACACAAAACACACACATTAACCCCCCCCCACCCCCCACCCCCACCCCAACACACACCACACCACCAACATACACACACTAATCTTCATCGACCCAACCCAAACAAAGACGAAGTAACAAACAAACAAAAACCCCCCCCCCCCCCCCCCCCCCCCCCAATCTAACCGCAGCAAACTATAATATAACAAAAATTATAACAATTCCCCCAGACCGACTTTCATACCTGTAGGCCTACGAGTGAAAAGTGCAAGCAGGCAGGCAGAATGATAATAGCTGCTTCACATCAACAAGCTAGCAACCGATGGACAGAGGTGCTCATCATCTTCCAGACTCTACATATTAACTGATAATGTTGTACCGTTATAAATATAATTATAGCATAATTATACAGCTTGTCTACAGGGGCACTACTGGACACTGCGGCACACTGCAGCACATGCACACACCCCACAGCCTTTTATACAGAGGCAACCTACGTCATTTTGTCGCAATGCAGTTTTAGGGATAGGGGGGGGGGGGGGGAATTTACTTTCTATTTTTTAACACAGAACGTGCGTGTGCGCACGCGTACGCGCGCACGCCTGCAGTCTCTCTCTCACACACACACATACACTTCTCTCTCTCACACACACGCGCGCACAAACACGCGCGCGCGCGCACATACACACACACAGGCACGCACGCGCGCGCGTATGCAATCATGAACATTTATTTTATACCTTGCGCATAGAAATACGCGCGTGCGTGCGCGCACACACGCGTGGAGAGGGGAAACAACGAGAGCGTACATACAGAAAAATGGTTGCCTTGTATCTTCCTCTGCTTCTTCATGTCTCCCCCTCCCCGTCTGTCTGTCTCTATGTGTGTGTGTGTGTGTTCATCCCCCCCCCCCCCACTCTTTTCTCTGTCTGTCTGTCTTTGTCTCTCTGCGCGTTGGTGAGATCGTACGCACACATACACCAGCGCATGCAGAGAGAGAAAGAGAGTCAGACAGGCAGAGGAGAGAGAGAGAGAGAGGAGAGAGAGGAGAGAGAGAGAGAGAGAGAGGAGAAGAGCGCAAACCATCACAAGACAGACACAGAGAGACACAGAGAGAGACAGAGAGACAGACAGAGACACAGAGAGAGAGACAGACATAGAGAGAGAGCGCGCGCAAAAGGAAGAAGCAAAGAGAGACGGGTAAAATAGAGAGGAGGGAGAGGGGGGGGGGGGGGGTAATTGTAGAGACAGACATCACACTACAGACAGACCGTGGAGGAAAAGAGAAGAAAGAAAACGTATTTTTAGACGAAGAAAAAAAAACAGAAAAGAAAAAAAATCGAAAGAGATAGATACATAATAGTATATATACTTACCGTACCTCCTCCAATAAAAAAAAACTCCACCAAAACCTCACCGAACCATCCACACACTCAGAACAGGAAGGTGTCATGGCAAAACCCCTGGACTATTTTTTTAGCGTCGAACAGAAACTAGGGGGAATAACGTTGTTTGTAGGTAAGCGACACACACACAACATTATAACTGGATGTTATTTTTTCTTCATATCACTAAATGTGAACAGACTTTCAACCTACAACCGGATTTTCTGCATGATTTACTACTACTACTACTACTACTACTACTAATAATAATAATGTATGGAACTTATTTAGCGCTGAATCTTGTAAAGCAACAAATCAAAGCGCTCAACGCTCATTTACTCTAGGAACCAAGCAGTCCGTGGTCCGCAGGTAACCGCATTCGTTGTTGTTGTTGTTGTTGTTGTTGTCTTCGATTTTACGTCTGTTCACTCTCAGTGATATTAGACGAGAAAGAAAAAATATATATATACAAGGGGTGTATGATAATTGAGGTGGTTGTAGAGGCACTACTGAAAAATGCGAGGGGGAAAAAGTAGTCTAATCATGAAAAGAAACCGTGCAAAGCAAAAGATACAATAAAAAATATCTTAAAAAACACACCACAGAAACAAAAACATAAAAAAGTGATTAACGTTAATGAAACTATAACAAATGTCCTATAGGACTATGCCAGAGACCTTTTGCAATATCAAATGCCAAATTCAAATTATTGAATATGCTTCTAAGGGAGTTTTCAGAAAATTGAGGTAAAAAAGCTTTCGTATTCTTACATTCAAATATTATATGAGTATTAGAAATATTCTCACCACATAGACATTTACTGTTTCTACTGAATTTGGTTACGAATGCATTAAGTTTTATTCTATAAAACAAACTATTCACTCTTCTTGCTGTGGAGATATTTGAGAAAGCCTTAGATGGCTCACAACTCTTGCTTTATCAGTTTTGATGACAGATCTGTTTAGAAATCTCTCTTTTAGGTGATACGTTTCTGTGACCTTTTTCCATGATGTTTGTTCTAATAAGTGGTAGCCCTCTTGTAATGATAAAGGTACGTGCAATGTTGCTGATTCCCGTTCATGCTTTGCTCCTCTTTTAGCAGCTCTATCAGCCCACTCATTTGGAAAGAATCCACTGTGTGAAGGCACCCAACAGAAAGTGACACTTGTGCCCTTTAAGGTTAAAAGGTGTATGACATGATTAATCTCTAATGCAATGTTTGAAGTTTTCTTGTACCACAAGGATTTTAAAGCGTACAATACCGACTTAGAATCAACACAAATAAGGATTTGTAATATACACAATGGCAAATCAAGAACATAATTTAGAGCCATTAAGACTGCTACTAATTCCGCGGTAAAAATCGAATGATGTTTACCAACATAGAATGATTTTTTCAATTTTTAAAGATGGTATAACAAAAGCTGAACCTGTTTCTTGATTATCCAGACGTGATCCATCTGTATAAATTTGTAAATGATGAAAATACTTATGATGGATGTGGGATCGAACATCAGAAACCATAATGTTCAGATTCTCATTCGTCTAGGAAGCGAGATGTCTTGAGTTCGATCCCTCGTTTGGACCCGAGCTTTTGTCCCATTCCTTCCACTGGACTTTTTGAGTGGTTGGTCTAGGTGCTGATATTAATTTTGGATGAGACGGTAAACTGAGGTTTTGTGGGCAATGGATGTAGGACGCATTTAACACGTGTAAAGAACCCAAGGCGACAATAGAATTGTCCCTGGCAAAATTGTGTAAGAAAAAGCTATGTTCATAAGGAAAGAGTTGTAATATACAGACCTGGAAGAAAAAATGACTAGCGCTGTTCTTGTAACGAGGTGCTAGGCTCATGAAGAGCAGCCCCAATTAATTTTCACGTAGAGAAATTTGCAGTGACTGACAGTGGCATATAGTATGCTATACAATACAGTTCATATATACTTTACAATACAGTAGAATAAAATAATACCTAGGCCTCCCTTAAGTTTTGAATAATAAGGGAAACAATGTTTGCCCACATAAAAATTATTTGATCACAAAAGAATTTCTTCAAAATTGCACCATGTGCAAGTCATAAGGTGACCTTTCATTGAAAAAAAGGCATTTTTGATGTTTGCAAGCACCAAAAATAAATCCGAAATTCTGGCCTGCGTTTTCAACAATGCAAGTTTGATTAAGTAGGGAATATAATTATATGTGACAATTTTTGGAATACTTCATACTACAGGCATCGTCGTCTCATATACATCAAACACTCTGGTCTAGAATTCTGTTGTTCTATGATATCGGACGCTGGCAATAATGGAAAAGTTCTCTTACGCACACCTTACGTGCATGATATAAACAATCCATGACACTTTATCTTATTTCTTTTCTCATGGTTCTGCCTGCCGTTGCAATTAGATCAGGAATGTCTTCTTCTTCAAATCTGTTGGAAGTTGTCGGGGCAGTACACAGAAGAGCTGTTTACCTGTTTCCTCCATTTATATCGGTTAAAACCACGACAACAGACAACAAGAAATATTTTCTTTTTTTCATTTTTTTTTCATTTCGAGGATAATGGAATAAGCACTAATGTGCTTTTTTACATCCAGCCCCAGTGTGTATGCAGTTTTGTAAATTTTGTCATCCGTTCACACCGGCACACAATGGCCTACTCTTCCGAAAAACTTTTGAGGGTATTGGTGGAGTCGGCATTGAAGGGAAAAATATTCCCGTGAATGGGATTCGAACCCGGGTCAGCAGATTTCGAGCGCAATGCACAACGCTCTAACCAACCAGGCCATCCCGTCCCCAATACAACACTTAGGAGACACTTAGGGAATAACACTTAGGAGACACTTAGGGAATAACACTTAGGAGACACTTAGGGAATAACACTTAGGAGACACTTAGGGAATAACACTTAGGAGACACTTAGGGAATAACACTTAGGAGACACTTAGGGAACAACACTTAGGAGACACTTAGGGAAAACCCACTAACAAAAACGAACAACTAAACGCTTTGTTCTATCTACAGATCCACAGAGAAACGCAACGTTAAACAAAAATTATTATTCTTTCACTCTTAACAAACAGAAAAACCTTCTTCTCTGCTAATGGCATGCGGTGCACAGTTCCGTCACTCCTTTACCCTTAGAAAGAGTAAGGGAAGACTGCTTGACAGAATGTCACTTCTGGACAACACTTTTGACTCTCGATCGTAAAAGTATGTATACCTGATCCCACATTTTCTGAGAATATCTTTTCCATTCTTCTCATAATTATCAACCCCCTACCCCACCCCTCCCCTCCACACCCAAATTCCTTGTTTCTCCTTTTTTTCTAACAGAATTTCAGACTTCTTTCAAGTTGTCTTCAGTACCTGGGTGTTATTGTTCAGCTGGTGTAGTGTAGAACATCAATATCCACCGTCATCAGTCAAGGTCTAAGGAGCTTCGTTGTGTTGAATCGCTTTTCAAATTTTTACTTTTTTAGTTAGTGTAAGGTAAGATTTATTTTCAATATTTCAACTCCCACAGGACAGAAACACGCCATAGCAGACTGGATATAACATCTGTGAATCTCAGAAACCCTGAAACTGACTTCATCAGATGTACATCGACTTTTCTTCCTTGTCGGCCTCGCCCATAAACTACCTAACATTTTTTTTTTTAATCGTTAATTCCTGAATATGTAGGATTACGTAGAATAGCAAGAAACGAAATCATAAAATAAATGAACCACGTTAGAGAACATGCACCATTCAACCTCACAGTGTTTTTAACACCAGGCGACAGGACAGAAATAGTAACTCCTCTTCCGCTTACCTATTTCAAATTCCTTGAACAAGTTTGAAATACTACTTCTAAGAACATTATTTTAGCTGAACAATTTTAAACAGAATCTTCCTGCTTCTTTGGCGAAAAGAGGAGGGTTTTTATCCTCTAAGTATTTTGATGTTTAATGCCATATTCGGGTAACAACATTGTATGATTTTCATTGAATAATGAACAAAAGAAAAAGGTCATGAAATTCGTGGCTAATGACACTACCATCCCATTTCGTGCAGTACCTTTCATTTCTTTCAATTTCTTCACAATGGAGGGTATGAATAGGCAGATTGTTAGTAGTTGTGCGAAACTGAGTTAATAAAACAACAATCTTTTATGGCAACGTAGATATTTTTCAACACAAAAAAATGCCTTTAACCATAATTATTGAAATCGGAATTTTATTCAGTTTGGCCAGTTTGAAAGGGTATGAACAACTAACGGTTTGAATGAAACCCAAAACATATACAAAATAAATCAACATATCATTCAGAGTTTTAACAAACAAACCTAACTAATGCCACGTCTAAAACAACATAACAATTTATATCTTTAAACATATCATAAAGTCGAGTATCTGTCAAAACCTTAAGGAGCATATTCACAAACAAAGAAAAAGCTTATGGTTTCTACTCTAAAGTAAAACTCAGGTCTACCTAAGACAACACTGTGACAACAGTTTTACAGCCGGAGCGACAGACTACAGCAGAGTGTGCAGACAAGTCTTTTCTTGTGATCGAAAATAGCAGATTTATTTTCGTGGTTAAATGTTGCAGTAAAGAAGTTCATAAACCAGCACTGAGTGTTCAGAATGGCTTTACAACTCAAAACAGTCCACTGGGCGAAATGAAACCAAGGACCTCAGCTGTTTAGGACCAGCCTTAATGGCAGCGGTGCCTATCCCCACTCCCTTAGGTGTGTGCCTAACGAGAGCAATGTACATGTCAGTCTATAGCTGCATAAACTGGTAAAACGGCACTCGAGTCCACACCCCACATGCCTTCCAGTATGCTTGGTTTTGGCAAGCAAACACTCCAACGATACAGATATTCTTTTTTCAAGAGCAATTTTTTTTTTTAAAAGGTGGAGTCTTCAAAATAACTTAATCGCGATCAACTTCCTTTACATCGGAGTAAAATGACCCGTTTGTATCTTGTTTTCATGATTAGCGGATTTTCGCACGTTATCTAAAATAATATTAGGAAAAAGCAACGACCTAATCTGCTCATTTTTGAACAAAAATTTTTTTATACGATAACCCAGAATTTAGAAGGCAAATCTGAAATGCTGTAAAAAAAAGTGTGATATAATGTTTCTATAATATTTAGGATCAGATCAGAACTAAAAAAAAATTAAATCATTTGTTTTGCTGTTGTTGCTGTTCATATCCAAAATTAGGGATGGAAACCCGAAATGCTGCAAACAGTTTGAGATATAACGCATCTATGATATTTTAGGACAAGAACTACAAAGTGAAATCTTTTGTGTTGTTGTTGTTGTTTATTAACTCTAATATTTTAAAAGGAAAATCTGAAATGCTGCAAAAAGTAGTGTGTGATAATTGTAATGCTTCTATAATATTTCGGATAAACTAAGAACTACGAAATGAAGTGATTTGATCACTACTAAGGACATATGGACACATAATCAACACTCTCAATAGATTTTCTGTTCTTGTCCATGTTTGGAATAGTATGTCTATAATTTGATAGTAAAAACAAACTGGTGATGGGAAGGGAAAGACTCAAGAGTGGCATTTCCATGTGGATGCATTCAGCAGTAAACTAGGGGGCTACCAGATCCATCCTCACTTCAGTCTCAACATAGCTGTGACTGAAATATCTGACTTTACCTATACTTAGCGTTTACAATAAATGGTGTACGGAAAACGCGGTCTGTCCTTTGCTGAAAATTAAAACCCCAGCATCATTTTCCCTTGCAAAAGTGCACATGTACCGCTGGCCTCAGTGTCTCAAAAAGTGTTGGGTTGGTGTTTTTTTTAAATCAAAAGGAAACATGGAGCACACAGCCATGCATGTACGTCCGCAAGTCCGCCTACACACAACCTAAGATAGACATACAGACAGGGCACTGTTCAATAAAGCGATCTACACTCCCCCCCCCCCCCCCCCAACACACACACACCTCCCAAACGCACGCACACGTACACAGACACACACACCAGACACACACACAACACACACACCACCACCACCACCAGTTCTTTTCATTCTCTCAGGACACAGAGCACACCATTCTATTTGTTCAGATCAGTAGCAAAAGACGTCATCACAGAACTAGCCATGTTGGTTCACAGGCAGCTCTCCAAACATGGCTTGTAATGACAGCATTGACCGAGCCCAGAGTTCTGTGTGTGTGTGAGGCATGACCAAGGAGAATGAATGTCTTCCCAAAGTGCGCGCAGGACTTGTTTCAACTGTGGAGTATAAGCAGGTGAGGTGTGCTCTGTGTGTGTGTGTGTGTGTGTGCGTGTTGTGTGTGCGTGTGTGTGTGTGTTGTGTGTGTGTGTGTGTACGTGTGTGAGGGGGGGGGGGGGGATAGCGTTGTGGTTAGAACCTTTTCAAGATCTGCGGCCCGGGATCGAGCCACCACGGAGGCGCCTGTTTAAAGGGATTTTCCCCCTGCAGTTAACTTCAGTACTGACTCCACTCCACGGACAGTGTTTCGGATGAGACTGTAAACCGAGGCCCCGATGTCAAACGCAGGCAGAACATCTTTGCACACATGTTAAAAAATCCGTTCCGCCTTTTTGGAAGAGTAGGTCATTGCGTACCGGTAGGAACAGATGACAAAAAATCCCCCCCCCCCACAAAAAAAAAAAAACCAAAAAAAACCACACAACACAAACCCGCATGCACACAGGTGTGTTCTGTTTAGACAACATTAGAAGTCGGAATATGGCTACCTTAATGGCGGGTAAAAAAAGTATAAGTAAATAATTAGGAGCACTGAAAAAGACTTCTTGACCATAAGACAGTTTGGAACATACAAGTGACTTAGACAAGCATTTAAGAGTGAAGATATCTTGTCCCCCGGACTGTCCTCTACCCATTTTAAGAAAATGGATGCATTTCCTTGCTTTTGTTAAAATGTATCCAATATGAGCATTCCAAGTTAATTTTGATGTAAGTTGAATGCCTAAAAAAGTTACCATATTGTTATACTGAATTGGCTCCCCTCCAATCGTAGATTGTGGCAGTGTATCTGGATTACTACCATTATTAAAAAGCATAATGTACATTTTTTCTGTAGATAATGTCAGGCCATTTTCAAAAATATATTTATGTAAATTATCTAGCTTTTTTATATACTTTTCTGGTATAGTTTATCATCCTCTTTATTGTAGCTCGCTTCATAGTGACATTCATCCATCTACATATATCATCAGCATATTGTACCAGGACAACGTCTTTAGACAGTTTTGTTGGTAAATCATACAGCAATATATTAAACAGAAAAGGGGTAAACCCATATGCAATGACCTAAAGTTTGAATATGCATTCCCTACTCTCACTTGCATACTTCTGTTACATGAAAAGTTTTAATATAATAGAAAAAATACCCAGAAAAAACAACAGTCTTCAGTTTATGCAGCAATTTAGCATGCCAAACTTGGTCGTAGGCTTTCTTTACATCAAAAAATGTTGCGAGTAGATTTTTTCTTCTCGCAAATTGTTGTTTGACCTGTGTTGTTAGTTTAACTAAGTGATTAATTGCTGATCTACCTTTTTGAAAGCCTGCTTGATTGACAGGAACTACCTTATTTTTCTGACAGTAATACACAAGCCTCTTTAGAATAATTTTCTCCATAAGCTTACCAATGTTAGAAGTCAGTGCTATGGGCCTATAGCTAGTTTTATCAGTTTTAGGCTTTCCTTGCTTATGAATGGGAACAATGATAGACTGCTTCCAGTTCATTGGCATTGCACCTTCGGTCCAACACTTATGGAAAAGTTTATGCATTAGAAGAATGAAGTTTTCTGGTAACTGTTTAAGCATACCATTGGATATGGCATCTAATCCAACATAAGTTTTCTTATTAGGAAGGGAAAATATTACATCTTTTATGTGTGTGAGCATGTATTGTCTTCTCAACTATGTTATTGGTGATGGTGTTTGTGATGGTCCTTGTAGCGTAGATCTGCTGCTCAGGTGAACCTGTACTGAACAGTGACGAAGCAAGGAAGGGATGGAATCGGGTTCAGTTGCCACAGTAAATGCTTTAGAAACGAATAGTCTTAACTTCCTGTGTAACCACTACGGTGCTGCTCTGAAGAGCTCTCTGTCAGATTCTTCCATTCATGTCGGTATCATTTAGATCTTTGTACATGTTTTTCCTGTCTCTTCGGCAAAATAACCAGTCCACTGTTCTCCCTCTATATGATATAAAGAGAACAGTGGAATATACCACATATTTTTTTTTAGTGAATCAGTCTAATATCACTAAATAGAAGCAGTTTAAATGTATCCAAAAGCTATCTGTGTACTTCTATAACACTTAACTTTGGGCCGGGTGTTTCTCATACTGTATGCAAGCTGAGATGTGACTGTACTTCTACCTCTTAGTGCAGGTTTTGATTCACACAACAGAGTACAGTATTCTCGCTTACGTACATTCTAAGATTCTGAAACCGGTACACCTTCACAGCATAAGGAGGGAGACAAAGAGGTAGGACAGAGAAAACGATGGGAAGACAACACCAGAGAGTGGACTGGCCTTGAGGGGAAAGGAGTCGCTACGAAAAGCTGAAAACTGTGAGGAGTGGTGGAAGCTGGTTGCAAAAATCTGCAGTGGTGCCCCAACAGTCTACTACACTGTGGGATAGTGAAGGTGAAGGTGACTAAATCTTACTTCTTGATTGTTTAGAATGATGATCTCAGTGCAGATATGATATAGGTTTGGATTCCTGGACCTGTGCATAATAAATTATGATGAATCTGAAGCTATAACGCTGTGTAGAATGCAGTGCAGTATGTTAGAGCTATTTCAATTCAACACTTAACACAAAATACTGTGTAAAATAATGACCAATGGTTTCTGCAATATAACCCATATAAGAAATGAACCGAGATCTAAAAATCTGTAGTTTTGGTATGACCCTTTCAATCACGCTTTCTGAAAAGATGGGGGTGACAGCTAGTGCGAATAAGCACAACAAAATGCAAATATTTTCTTTTCAGATAGACTGTCAGTCAAGGACACATTTGCAAGTTTTGGTACATTCTTTTTTTTTTCCAAAACATCAAAACTTGAATGACCTCAATAACTTTCAACCATTAAAAAAAAGAAGATAAAAGCCAGCCAGCTTACAGCGACGAATAACAAAAATCTGCACTACCTTGCACTCAGTGCAAATTCATCCCAACCGAAACTTGAATACAATCTATATTTCTGTTTAAAAAAAACCTGCATACGTGAAATTCCAAGTATGAATCGACACCTGATTCAGAGCACGTTTTGAACTTTACGGTAACATGGACTGCCTGCCGCTGTTCAATCAAAGGAACATAAAAAAAGAAAAAAAAGAAGCAACCCTGGCCAAGCTAGTGTGTTGCCAAGCTTAGAAGGGACTTCCCCCAGTTCCCAAAGTAGAGACACGTCACTTGCCCCCTGCGGCAGCCAATAGAAAGCAGGGGAGCAGCGGGGCTGATAGATGGCTGGGGTCAACGGTCTACCCTGACCATGCTGAAGCTATGCTAGCCTGGGCCCGGCTTGGCTGCTGTGAGCAGGCTTCCCTTCCTTAGGCCTACCGCACTGCACTGCACGCCACTGCAACCACACCAGCCTTTACGGGCGCGCACGCAACGCACACATACGCTCGTGCGCGC
>CM054146.1:46553030-46563030 GCA_028751875.1 Rapana venosa | reverse complement strand
AGAACTCAATAAAACCCTGAGAAAGGCAGAACAGAGAGAGGAATGGAGGGAACTGGTTGTTGAGTCTTTGAGGGTGCCCCCACGGTCGTCAGACTACGGGACAGATAGATAGATAGATAGTAGTAATACCGACAATAATGATGATGATGATGATGATGATGATGGTGATAGTGGTGGTGGTGGTGGTGGTAATGAATAATATTAGTACTTTTTATGGTGGTGATGATGTGATGATGGTGGTAATGAATAATATTAGTACTTTTCATGGTAATGATGATGATGATGATGTGATGATGATGGTGGTGGTGGTAATGAATGATATTAGTACTTTTCATGGTAATGATGGTGATGATGGTGATGATGATGATGATGATGATGATGATGACGACGACGACGACGACGACGACGACGACGACGACGACGACATCTTCGAAGTCGGAATGCGGCTACCTCATTCGTGGGCAAAACCAAAACGGTCACATACGCAAAATCTCACCATTCGCGAACCCCAGAGCCCTACCAGAGCAGCGACAGAAGAAAAAAAGATTATAACAACAATAATAATGATGACGGGGACAAAAACAGTGATGAAAAAAATTAATGAGGATGAGGATGGTGATAATGATGATGGGAACTTTTAGAACGATTTCCTCTCCCTTTGCAAAGGCAGCAGAAAGCACTTTGTCTAACACAGTTAACAATACATACATCAACCACCAACACTGTAGCAATACACGGGGAAAAAACCTACATAACATAATACTGCACACCTTAACTACAATGAGAATAAGGAAAGAGTGATTTTACACAACGAATATAAAGATCCCTTTCAAAACCAGTAAATAGCACACAGAAACATGTGTACATATCACATAAATATTGCATTCACACACGCACGCACGCATGCACGCACACGGCACACACACACACACACACACACACACACACACACACACACACACACACACACACACACACACACACACACACACACACCGATCAGACAACACCAAAAACAAACAACAACAACAAAAAGAGATGCCCAAGCAGCCAAGGCAAAACTATGACTCAGAGGGAAAACAGCGCGGGTATGTTTTCACAAAATACATCCACACCCACCCCACATCCACCATAGAAGGAAAACCAAACCCAAACCTAAACAAAACAAAACGTAATGAAAACACCCCCTAGCAAATCCAGCAGGACACACAAAAGCAAAGGGGAAAAAAATGGACGCTTTTTTTCAAATCACAAGGATCATGACACGTATTTTGAGGCCCAGCAGGGGGGGATATCGAGTGCTAGTGGTTAGAGCATTGCGCTCTCGCGACGCGACGGCCCGGGTTCGAGTCACTACCGAAACGCCCGTTCAAGTGATTCCCTGTGAGTTACTAAGTCAGTACGGCCCGCTACCCGAGAGCTTGTGGACTATACACGAGGTCTCGGTGCGAACGCGCAGCATCATCTGCACACGTTAAACTGTTCTTCGGAAGAAGAGCCATTTGTGCCTAGAACGGATGACAGTTATATATATCGATATAAGTATAAGTGATATTATACTGTAGTATAATAACATCAGATCTATACATAAACCTTTGCTAATATATAATACACCACTCTTCTATCGTACCGTTATTCTATTTATATTTGCATTTATTCTTTTATATAAGATAATGATAGCACCTATTGCTTTTTACATCCAGTCCCGTGTATGCGCTTTGTGAATCTGTCATCTGTTCCACTAGAAACAATGATCAACTTAACGAAAACGAACAGATTTACCTTGCGCAAATTTCTGTTGTTATTTAGTGTCATTGTGTATATTGATTGGGTTTTATTTTCTTTCTGTTTTTCCTCATGTTACTTCATTTTATCATTTTTTCCTTCTCTTTATTTTGTGTGGATATTTTTGGTGAATATTTCTCACTGCTTTTTTCCCCCCCTATAAACGAAATCTATATTTCATGACATATAACAATGTACAACAAGATAAAACTGAATAAAAATGGTTTTAAACATATATATAATATATACCAAAAGACAAATCTCACACGCACGCAGGCGTCCTGTTCAGACGTCATTCCCAGAGTCGGAATGCAGCTGCCTAAACGGCGGATAAAAACGGTCTCTGACGCAAACATCTCGCCATTGGTGAACCTCGGAGCTCTAGCCGAGGAACGATAAAAGCTTGAGGCCTAAACGTACGTAGCATGCCCAGCATGTCAAGCAGCCTTTCCCTTGGCCGAAACTACAGTCTGCAAAGGTTGGTACGCTCTCTTCGTGATTTTCCACCATCAGATCTAAACCCCACTGATGCAAAAGCCGAGTGTTTGAAGTGACCAGCTTTTAATAATTATAATCGTAACAGCCCCTAAGTCTAACGGGCACGAATGGCCTACTCTTTCAAGAGGTA
Source organism: Rapana venosa (assembly GCA_028751875.1). Lineage (NCBI taxonomy): Eukaryota > Metazoa > Mollusca > Gastropoda > Neogastropoda > Muricidae > Rapana > Rapana venosa. The sequence goes on along the minus strand of CM054146.1, from coordinate 46,560,617 downwards.
GAACGGGTTTTAACGTGTGCGCAGATGTTTTGCGTGCGTTCGCACACGGGGCCTCAGTTTATAGTCTCATCCGAAGGACTTTCGGGGAGAGTGGAGTTAATACTGACGGTAATACTCCATGGGGAAAATTCCCTTAATTAAACGGACTACTTAGTGGTGGCTCGAACCTGGGCTCGATCCCAGGCCGCCAAATCGCGAGTGCATTGCTCTATCCACCGAACTATCCCGTCCCGGAATGCTAATGGTTCTTACAATTCCGAGTGTATTAAACCGAATAACACACAACAGCAACAATGGTAAGCAAACAGCAGTACAACTACTTGTAGGGGCAAGTCATAGAATACAGCTCTACAGTTTTTTTCTTTCTTTTCAATCACACCCCTATAAGGAAGGGAAAGAAACGTTACATCATGCAAACAAGAGAACTCCACATGCATACTAAGCATGTTAACACAAACACACTTTCACGCCAAAAAAAAACCCCAACAACCCCAAACAAACCCTTAAAACAAAAACAAAACAAGCTTGGAGCAATACAAGGCGAAAATCCTTGAAGTGAAAAAGATGCGAAACAATCAGAGGAAATGGCTGTTGAAGCCAGGAAATGATAATTCAAGCGCCCAACAGGAAGAGAGTGTATTGTTGGTGGTGAATTCCACCATTTTCAGTCAGCCCTACAATCTATCAATCAGTCAGCACCACACAAGCTAGTCAGAGGCAGCGCTCCACGGCAGAAGTACAGGGTTTCCATTCAGTTTCGAATGCCGCATTATGAACCACATTATCTTCATCCTATATCCATGCACTGCCTTTGCGTTGTAGGGTAAAGTTGCTCGTCCTCAGACGGAAAAAAAAAAGAAAAGAGAAAAAAACCAACAACAAGGAAGGACCTTGACAAATTATGAAGGACTGAAATTTTGCCGTAGGATATCCATTGTTTTAAAACAAAACGAAGGAATGCACAGTCAGGATGTTTTGTACTACGTGCTTGTCAGCCCCTATCATCCCTCCCCCCCTCCAAAAAAACCCCAATCCTCGACTAGAACTTTGAGGTTCACCAATAGTAAGGTTTTGTATAGACCCCTAGGTGACCGTTTGCTCATTACTAAGGTATCCACATTTTGACTTCGGGGATGATATCTTAGACACTAGTTTCCATGCGTTTTCCTTTTTAAAAAAAAATTGTCATCCGTTCCTACTAGCATGCAATGGCCTGCTCTTCCAAAAGGCAGGACGGGTTTTAACGTGTGTGTATGTTGGGGGGGGGGGGGGGGAGGGGGGATGTTCTGCGAGTGTGAGTACGGGGGATTTGGGTTTATAGTCTTCATCTAAAAGACTTTCAAAAGGAGTGGAGTCGGTACCTACGTTAACTCCACGGGAAAAATCTATTCGAAAGGGCGTACTCGGTGGTGGCTCGAACCCGCGACGTCAATACCGCGAACTCAACGCTCTAACCACTAGGCTATCCCATCCTCCTGTACTTGGATATCAAGACGATTCCAGGTCAGATATCTACGAATCTCTAAAGTAAGCCTGTAAGCACCTCTTCTCCCCTTCTCTTCTCTTCTTTCTCCCTTAACTCTCTGAGCAGTCGTTGGGGCACCTCACTCAATATTTTATTTTCAGGCCGTGTGTCTCTTGGGCAAGTTGAACCTGGCAGAGCCCATCCCTCTACTGGTACAGGGTGCATGCTGGGTACGGTTAGGTTTCCTTAACTCAGCGGACTTTGACATATATTAGGGGGATTTTTAACATGCGTATGTGATCTTCTGCGTGTGTGTGTGTGGGGTGTGTGTGTGTGTGTGTGTGTGTGTGTGTGTGTGTGTGTGTGTGTGTGTGTGTGTGTGTGTGTGTGTGTGTGTGTGTGATGTGTGTGTGTGTGTGTGTGTACACACACACGCGCGCGCGCACGCTGCGAAAGGAATTAAGGGGCTGGAAAGCTTGCATTTTGCTTAATCTATCAGACCCACTGCCTAGATTCGAACCCGCGTCTTTACGGACCTGCAGGGAAGATGTCAAACTTTTTTTTTTTAAATGAAGTGAAGTAGAACTTACGACTGTGTATATAGTTTCAAAATTGCGCGCGTGCAGTAAACACACACACACACACACACACACACACACACACACACACACACACACACACACACACACACATACACACACACACACAAACAGAGACAGACAGACAGACAGACAGACAGACAGGCAGACAGACAGAGACAGACAGATAGAAGGGGGTGGGGGTGGGGGTCCGGTGTACAAATACACGCAGAACAACATCTTGCGCACACTTTAAAACCTGTTCCACCCTTTCCAAAGAATAAGCCATTGCGAGCCGGTAAGAACGGATGACAATTTAGAAAACAAAAACAAAAAAGCCATGCACACTTGTCTCATGGTTAGAGATCATCCCTGAAGTCGGAATGTGGCTACCTTAAAGGTGGCTAAACAATTGTATGTACGCAAAATCTCACCACTGGTGAACCCGGAGCTCTAGCCGAGGAACGTACAAAAAAAACCCACCAAAAACCCAACCAAACCACAAAACCCCCCAACCCAAACACAAAAAACCCACAAAACGTATGAGTGCATAATCCTAACACTTTTGCATAAAAACTACCAGATAAGGAGCATCACATAATCCTACTGGACAGACACAGCACATAGGCGCGCGCATGCACGTAGGCGCACACACGCGCAGGCACACACATGGAAAGTGGCGGGATGGTTAAGACGTTCGCCTGCCAACCAGTTAACCGTGAGGTTCTGGGTTCCATTCCCAGCCTCGCCCTTTCTTCCCAGTTTGACCCCAAAAAATCGAACTGAATGTCAAAGTCCTTCGGATGAGACTATAAACCGAGGCCCCGTGTGCGAACGCACGCAGAACATCTTGCCGCACACGTTAAAATCCTGTTCCGCTTTTCGGAAGAGTAGGCCATTGTGTGCCGGTGGGAACATGACAAAATTGACAAAACCGCATACACACGGGGACTGGATGTAAAAAAAAGCACATGAGTGCTTATTCCATTATCCTCGATATAAAAGAATAAATAAATAAATAAATAAATAACCTGTACATGATGATATGTTTCAAGGCCATTGGACCGGACAGGCTGATTGGATCTCAATACAACAGCCTAGCGGGGGGGGGGGGGGGGGGGGGGGAGGGGGGGGGGGGGGGGGGGGGGGGGGGGGGGGGGGGGGGGGGAGGGGGGGAGGGGGGGGAGAGGACACATGTGGTGTCGTAACCACATTCTGTGCATTGGCTTCATCTCTAAGTTTGGATTTCAGTGGAATTTCCCCCTCCCGCTCCTACACTATTCTTTCCCTGTCTCTGTAACCCCTCCCCAAACTCCCCCCCCCCCCCCCCCACACCCCCCCCCCCCCCCCCACCCCAGCAATACCCCACCCAATCTGTTTTATTTTTGTTTCCTATTAACTGTATTTATAGTGTGGCCTCTAAGGCACCTCCCCCCCCCCCCCGCCCCCCTCCCCCCCCCCCCCCCCCCCCACCCGCACCCCTCTCCCCACACACGCACAGGAAGTCTCTCCTGATTCAGCTGATGCAAGCTTGTAGGCGGCAACATAGCAACCCTTACTGACAGGAGTGGGCAAGTTGGTTTATCCCCTTACCTATCTTTAGAGTCCATGACATTTCCACACACACACACATACACACACACACACACCACACACACACACACCACACACACACACACACACACACACCACACACACGTTAGTCTCTTCTGATTCAAGTGATGCGAGCTTGATTATAGACGGCAACAAACCACCTTTACTAACAGGGAATGGGCCAGTTGGTTCATCCCTAGAGTCCGTGGAATTTACCTGAACCATTTCTGCCGTCACTCACAGCACGCACGCACACACACACGCGTGCACACCACACACACAGACACAGACACACACACACACACCCTTTGCCCCTTCTCTGGCGTTTCATTGTTGTCTCCACTTCGCTATTTTTACAGCACACTTCACCAACTAGGAGTAACGAGAACACTTCTGACATTAATAAATGAAAGGGCGTTACCTAAGAGATGCACGACATGCGCTGCAAAACACCCCACAACAACAACCCAAGACACAGACCTTATGAAGACTAGTCTTTCAAGGCATGACCAAGGCAAAAAGTAAACCAAATTATATATATATATATATATATATATATATATATATATATATATATATATATATATATATATATATATATAATATATATATGCAGACAAAATACTAAGATACGGATCTCATGAAGACTTATCTTCCAATGCATGACCAAGGCAAAAACGTAAAATACACTCACACATCTATCTATCTATCTATCTATCTATCTATCTATCTATCTATCTATCTATCTATCTATCTATCTATCTGTCTATCTATCTATCTGTCTGTCTGTCTATCTATATGCAGACCACCAGGTTCTCTCACTGGCAGCAACATCACCGAATCCTGTGGCATGAGGAGAATCCATGAAGTCAGAAAGGGCAGAACAGCGAAGACCGGAGCAAAAAGTTAACGGAGAAGGAAGGTCAGGTCATCATCACTGGGTGCAGCGGCCACCATGGTCACCAGTGATGCTGACAGGTTAAGAGGAGGCGAGATTCTAGCCCTCTCCCCTCCCCTCCCCGCCCCACATCACAATTTCTGTCACCACCACCACCACCACCACCACCACCACCACCTTCAAATCCCATTTCGTCTCTCAAGTTTCATACTGACTGACATTCCCTGAAAACGGAACGCAGTTCCCTTCATGGTGGGGGATATTAAAAAAAAAAAACCGGTCGCATACGCAAGATCTCCCCATTGGTGAACCTCGGAGCTCTAGCCCAGGACCAAAAAAACAAAAAACAAAAAAACACAAAACAACAACAACAATAACAAACACAAATTACTGACTGACGTTACCGTTCCCAACCCATCGGTGGGGTCAGTGGTCTGGAGATATCGCACCTACTTAGAAAACCAGAAGTTGTGCGTTCGATCCCCGTTTGAACCTGAACACCCCCCCCCCCCCCCCTACCTCCCCCCACCACCTCCCACGATCCCCCTGTTCCTTAGACCATTAGCGTCTAGTCTTTCTTTCAGCTGGAATGATAAACTAAGGTACCAAGTGTACTACACTTTTCTTTTTGTTGTTTCTCGGCTAGAGCTCCGAGGTTCACCAATAGTGAGATTTCTGCATATTTATATGCGACCATTCTTTTTCCTCACCACCATTAAGGTAGCCCCATTCTGTATGCGGGGATGTATTACACATCTACAGCAAGTTAAAAAAACAACCAACAACCTCTAGCAAGAGGAGCGTTGACCCTGATACATTATGTATAAAAATGATGATGATGATGATGATGATGATGATGATGATGATGGTAATGATGATGATAATAATAATAATAATTTATAAAAAAAAAGACCACTCATAGGGAAACAACATTAAACAACATTGCAGCGAGGAGTGTGTGTGTTCGGGGGGGGGGGGGGGGGGGGGGGGGGGGGGGGGGGGGGGGGGGGGGGGGGGGGGGGGGGGGGGGGGGGGGGGGGAGGGGGGGGGGGGGGGGGGGGGGGGGGGGGGGGGGGGGGGGGGAAGGATGGCGCTGCTTGTGGCAAGAAACTCCCCTGGGGAAAGAGAGAGGAGAGACAATGACAATGACAAATTCTTTTATTTCGAGGAAAAATGAATAAGAAACATGTGTTTTTTTTTACATCCAGTCCCCGCCCGTTAGGGATACATCTTAAAAATAATAACCCAATACTTTACAGTCTCACAATAAAAACAAGGGAAATAACCCTTTTAACAAAACACCCCCCCCCCCCCCCCCGGGAAACCCCCAAAGCAAGAATAAAAGAAAATCCAAGAATTTACCCCACCCTACCCCACGAGAGAGAGAGAGAGAAAAGAGAAGAGGAGAGAGAGAGAGAGAGAGAGAGAGAGAGGGGAGAGAGAGAGAGAGAGAGAGAGAGAGAGAAAAGAGAGAGAAGCCTGAATTTCATCAGAAAAATCGGCAGAGACTGAAAGTAGTATACAATGCAATACAATAAAAAAAAAAAAACACCCCCAAATGCAATATAATAAAAATAAAAACAACATTACAATGCAATACAATCCAAAACAATACAATCCAAAACAATACAATGCAAAACAACCCCCCCCCAAAAAAAAAAAAATGCAATATAATACACTATACAAACACTGATTCATAAGGAGTGATTTCCTGAGGTCATGACCAGACAGAGCCTATTGTCATAGGCCACCAAGTGTGGGGAATTTTCTGGGGGGTGAGAGGGAATGTGGGAAGGGGGGGGGGGGGTTGTTGTGAGGGAGGGAATAGGGAGAAGGTATGGGGGAAAGGAGGGTGTCAGGGGATCAGAATTTGGAGGGTTTCAACAGGTTTCACGCAGTCATTGGTCGTTGACGGAACTAGTCTTCAATTCCTGCTTATTTGGGTGGACACCGCCTGTGCGATCACACATCCCCATACACATCTACCCACACCCACACCCACCTGCCTGCACAGAGTGCACGGCATGCAAACGTGCACACCCACACCCATCCACCGACATCCACACAGAGTGCGTAGCATCCAAACATACACATCCACACAAATACCCACATAGAGTGCGCGCATGCAAATACGCGCACCCACATTCTTCCAACAACATCCACATAGAAAGCACGCATGTAAACCACAACCACACACACACACACTCATCCACCCAACATCCACACAGAGTGTGCGCATTTCAAACACACACACCACACACCCCATCCACTCATACAGAGTGCGGACATTTCAAACACACACACTCACACACATTCATCCACTCACACCCACATAGAGTGCGCGCATACAAACACACACACACACACACACACCACACACAAGTGCGCGCATGCAAAATTAATATACACATTCACACTCATCCACTCAAACCCACATAGAGTGTGGGGCATGCCCCCCCACAACACACACCACCACAAAACACACACACACACACACACACACACACACAACACACACACACTCCTACCCACACAGAAATCGCGCACGCAAAATTAAAAAAACACACACACACACACATCCACTCAACCCCACACAAAGTGCGCGCATGCAAACACCCACACTCATCCACTAACATCCACACAGCGTGCGCGCATGCAAACACACACACACACACTCACACCTACACATGCACACCCACACAGAGCGTGCGCATGCAAACACACACACACATCTACTCACACCCACTCAGAACAGAGTGCGCACATGCAAACATAATAACACACACACAAACACACACATCCACTCAAACAGAGCGTGCACACACACACACACACACACATACACACACACATACACACATACACATACAGTGCGCGCATGCAAACAATAAATGCCCGCGCATGTCTTCCGATTCAACTGATGATACAAGGTTGCCTAGACCAGAACATAGGCCTACCACACCACCCCAGCTAACATGAGTGTTCACGTGGGTCATTGATTCATCCCTATGTTTAGATGGATGTCATGGACTTTTTCCTGCACCACTGTGCCT
>CM054146.1:46548030-46550530 GCA_028751875.1 Rapana venosa | reverse complement strand
CTTGATCCCCGAAGTCACAGTGTAGCTACCTAAATGTTGGGCAAAAACCGATTGTCTACGCAACACCCCCCCCCCCCCCCTCCCCTCCGTCCCCCCCCCCCCCCCACCTCCCTCCGTCCCCCCCCCCCCTCCCGTCCCTCAGCGCACAAATCCAACATCAAATCCATAAAAATAGCACTTGGTGTTCCAGTCCATGCTAACATAACTAATACTTATAAAAAAGCACAGTTACTCTCTCTCTCTCTCTTTCTGATCAACGAAGATTGGCCGTATCAAAGTATGTGATTCGAAGTCTATTCCAAATTCAGTAAAAGATGAAATTCTTATGAATCAAGACACTGATTATCCAAAACGAGCAAGCACTATTTCATTTCTGCTGCCAATTAAAAATTATACAGATTCATTCATGAAAGACATTGGTATTGACCTAACAACAATTCCAATTTTTCCAATGGTTCCTCCAATGCCTCCTTGGGAACATATATCAGCTAATTTTGACACTGACTACACGGATGTAAAAAAGAATGAGGATCAAAATTTGCTCATCGTTGATGTAAAAAGTCACATTGAAAGTAATTATTCTAATTATTTAAAAGTGTATAATGATGGATCTGTACTGGAATCAGGAAGAAGTGGGGCAGCATTTGTGGTTCTTGTTTTAAAAGTACAAAAATCATTTCATTTAGGAAAACATTTTTCTATTTTTAAATGTGAATTGTTTGCAATCCTTAGGGCCTTGAATTTTTTTGGTCAAATACTGCGCTTGATATTCGCCACATTCTTTTTTGCGTTGACTCAAAAGCAGTATTGATGACACTAAAACACTGGCAGGGGAACATAAGGAAAGATATTGTATTTGAGATTAAATTCTTGATACATTGTATTGCAAGCAGAGGCATACAAATAACTTTTTGCTGGGTCCCTTCTCACTGTGGAATCTATTTGAATGAGTTGGTTGATTCTTTAGCAAAACAAGGTGCCTCTGATTGCAACATTGAAACGTTTGATTCCAATCTCGCATTGTCCTCGCGTGAAATTAATGCTAAATTGATGAATTGTATGCATTCCAAAATGAAGAAAACACACTTTGAAAACATTTCTTGCTCACGGAAAGTAGAAATTTTAATATATATAATGAGGCTAAATGCATGGAACACCAAATATTCTAAAAATGTGACATGTTGCTGTTCTCAATCTCTTTCAATCCACCATTTATTGTTTGATTTCCCAATCCTAACTGACCTGTTTTAAAAGGAGAGGAATAGATATTCATAAAAAAAAATATGCCACTGTTCAAGAAGTTGTATATGACTCTCAGCAGTTCATAACATCAGTTGCTGAGATTATATATTCTTTCCCAGTAAGACATCTACTGTAGACAGTTGTGAGAATATAAATATACATACATGAGAGAGAGAGAAAAGAGAGAGAGAGAGAGAGAGAGAGAGAGAGAGAGAGAGAGAGAGAGAGAGAGAGAGAGAGAGAAGTTGGTTTGAATGCGGGTGTGTCCTTATCACCAAAGTAGTGAATGGACATTCAACAAAACCAAAACAAAACAAACAATCCAACATCACTCAGTCAAGAGTGCCAAATCTAACAGGCCCCCTTCCTTTTCACCTAGTCCAAGTGTGGTCAGTTCCTGCTACACTTTAGCGCCAGATGGCCTCAGCTGGGCTGAGATGGGCTGAATGACTAGCAGCTGAGAGCAGCTGCAAATGGGGGAAACTGACAGCTGTGCACCCCCCCCCCCCCACCCCCTCCTCCCCAAAAAACCAACCAAACCCAACCCAAAACAAAAACAACAAAAAAAACCCCGCCCTAACTCACACTAGTGAAGCTCAGAGCTCTAGCTGAGAAAGGACAAATCCAATCCTGAATCTGATTTCCTCTGACTAAGTAGTCGGTAGCACCCCCCCCCCCCCCCCCCCCCCCCCCCCCCCCCCCCACCCCAGCCCCTCTCTCTCTCTCCTGCCTGCCTGTCTGTCCGTCTGTCTAGCTGGCTGGTTAGCTGTCTGCCTGTCTCTCTCTCTCTCGGTAACTGGTTGTAAAAAAAGGACACGGGTGCTTATTCATTATCCTCGAAATAAAAGAATTTGACTGGATTCTCTCTCTCTCTCTCTCTCTCTCTCTCTCTCTCTCTCTCTCTTCTCTCTCTCTCTCTCTCTCTCTCTCTCTCTCCTCTCTCTCTCTCTCTCTTTCTCTGGGACTGGATGTCAAAAAAAAAGCGCATGGGTGCTTATTCATTATCCTCGAAATCAAAATTGATTTGATCTCTGTCTCTGTCTCTGTCTGTCTCTCTCTCTCTGTGAGAGTATGAGTATTGGGTTATTATTATAATAATAATAATGTATGGAATTTATATAGCGCTGAATCTTGTTAAGCAACAAATCAAAGTGCTCATTATTAAGATATAATAGATGTAAAAAAAAGCACACGAGTGCTTATTCATAATCCTCGAAATCAAAGAATTTGTCATTGTCATTGTCTCTCAAATCAATTG
>CM054146.1:46445530-46543030 GCA_028751875.1 Rapana venosa | reverse complement strand
AGGAATTTTGCCATTAGACAAATATCGACAACTGGCTGTGGCTAAATATCTCTTACGTTGTTCAACACAAGAAACCAATGTGGACAACGAAATTAGTATAAGATCTGATGTCAACTTTCCAAAAAGAACACATTCTATATTCGCTCTGTTACCACAGCTAGAACCTATACTTCTCAATTATTTGATCAAGCAGATATAATTCCCACAAAAATAGCTAAATCGAAGATTCACTCCTCGCCTTGTCCCCCATGGGAACTTAAGAGAGCTAATTTTGACGTAAATTATTCCTCTTTAACGAAAAAGGTAATGAAAATATTCTTAGCGCATCAGTAAAAGAATATATACAAACTACATATCCAAATCATTTAAAAATCTACACAGACGGTTCCCTTTTGAACAATAATGAGGCGGGTGCAGCGTTTGTCATACCATCTTTGAAAATAGAGAGATCATTTTATGTAGGAAAAAATCGATCTATTTTTACAGCTGAATTGTCTGCTATTTTGATGGCGTTATATTATCTTCTAGATTTTCCTAAAGACATATTTCAAACGCTTTTCTGTGTTGATTCCAGGTCAGTCTTACTTGCCCTGAGAAACTTCAGTTCAAAAGTGAGACAAGATCTCATTATTGAGATTAGTCATCTAATTCATTTTCTGATGATACGAGGCACTGGTGTTGCCTTTTGCTGGATACCCTCGCACTGTGGTATTTACTTTATGAAAAAGTTGACAGAAAAGCAAAATGTGGAGCTGAGCATATCGATGGGTCTTGCAGCATAAGTGTTCCTCTATCCATCCATGAGGGCTATAGCATATTACAAAATGCATTTGGAAACACTTTAAAAAGAAACTACAAAGTACCGGTTATTCCTGGAGTGATGATGTAGCCCATATATTATCTTTCGATAAGATCAATATCGTAATTTACATGAATATAGAAATGTTGTATCTCTTATATACAGGTTTAAGCCAAATGCTTTTAGAACAAAATTAAAAAAAAAAAAAGGAACATGTATCTGTGGTGAAAATCTTACCAATGATCCCATTCTTTTACGATGCAGAGATCTGAAAAACATCTTACCTGCCTTCCCAGTCCGTAGCTTACAGCAAGTTCTTAAAGACATTCCATTAATGAAAGAAATTGTATTGTCATTAAGCCATACTCCTATTTTCAGACTCCTCTGATATAAGGATAGCTTCAAATAATATGAATTGGAAAGTTAGCATTTTTGCTGTTTGATGTTTTTGGGGTTGGTTGTTTTTTGTTGTTGTTGTTGGGTGTTTGTTTGTTTTTGTGTGTGTTTTTTGTTTTGTTTTTTGTTTTGTTTTTTGTTTTGTTTTTTTCTTCAGAATTCTTGTTTATGCTTTTTTCATAATAGTTGTTTATTGCGATTGATTAGTTATGTGCATACCCCTCCCCCCTACACACACACACAAGCACGTGCGCGCGCGCACACACACACACGCACGCACGCACACGCGCACGCACACACACATACACACACTTTCCCGTCTGATATCACTATTTAGTGGAAGGACGTTAAACTGAAGAACTACTACTACTACTACTACTACTACTACTACTACACACACACACACACACACACACACACACACACAAAAGTCCTTCGGATGAGACTATAAACCGAGGTCCCGTGTGCGAACGCACGCAGAACATCTTGCGCACACGTTAAATCCTGTTCCGCTTTTCGTAAGAGTAGGCCATTGTGTGCCAGTTGGAACAGATGACAGAATTGACAAATCCGCATACACACGGGGACTGGATGTAAAAAAACACATGAGTGCTTATTCCATTATCCTCGATATAAAAGAATAAAATGACAAACACACACACAAATGCTTTAGCTTTCTTTTGAAACCCTGTCACTCGCAAACGGGAAGGCTAAAGTCCACTGATAGGGAACAGGCTTGGAAAAGCCACAGGCAAGAAAGAATACAAAATCAAAGAGATAACCCTAAAAATACAAATAGTGAGGAGTTGTTTTTATTTTTGTAAGATTGTGTCAAACGTTTTTCCCCAAAAGTAGAATACTAATTCTCAACCGTTTACAGCCATACGTACGAGCGGCAAAAGGTTTAGTTTGAAATTTATTTTTTATTTATTTAAACAGGAACTGTAATAAGCTGGAGCTCTACAGATCTGTAACACTCGCCCACATCGATTACAGTCATAATGTAAATTATGTAAACTATCAGAGAACAAAAACAACAACAAAAACTATATGCATACATCTGAAGAGCCTAACCCAGCTATTCTCTTCATAATGAAAATTATTACTACATGCACAGGAAGTTATCTTTCGGGTTCGCCAGCAAATTTGCCTCCCGATCAAAACATGAAGAAGGGGGGAGCCTAAAAGTAAAAACTAGTAGTAGACCTACACAAGCAGACAGTGAATATTATATTATACGTTGATTTTTTTTCTTCTTCTCTGTGTTGACAAAGATCTATGTGCAAATATCCAAACATGAATAAGGGCTGGCTGGAACTGGAAAGTGACCCAGGTAAAGTGTGGCGTCAATCTGTGATCATCCTATTTGTTTTAGTTGACTGATTTCAATTGTGGATTAGGCCTAGTAATAATGTACTAGTATATATTATCTTCAACTAGGCTAAGTTTACCTATGTAGCATGCAGATTCATAGTTTGTTTTTCTTCGATTTCGCTCTAGGTATAATGCGTGGTGATGATGATGATGATGATGACGAGATGGATTCTGTTTCTGTACCATGGTGAAAAGCAGTCGAAAGCACATTGATTCATTACTCATTAGTGATCGACCACACACAGTCTCTCTCTCTCCTCTCTCTCTCTCTCTCTCTCTCTCTCTCTCTCTCTCTCTCTCTCTCTCTCTCTCACTCACACACACACACACACACACACACACACACACACACACACACACACACTCTCACTCACTCACTCACTCACTCACACACACAGTGACACACTGACTGACACACACACAGAACATCTTGGGCACATCTTGCGCACACGTTAATACCCCTTCCGCTTTTTTGAAGAGTAGGCCATTGTGTGCCTGTGGGATTGGATGACAAACCTTACAAAACTGCATACATACGACTAGATATTAAAAAAAAAAAGCACATGAGTGCTTATTCCATGATCCTTGAAATAAAATAGTAAATAAAAACACACAGTACAATGCCCGCGCACCTACATACACACACGTGCACACAAACACATACAGATAGCCTGGTAGTTAGCATGATGCGCTTGTGATCTGCTGATCAGAGTTCGATTCCCATTCAAGAGGATTTTTTCCTCTGGAGTTAACATCAGTGCAGACTCCACTTCCCCCAAAACATGGCAAAACTCCCAAAAGTCCTTTGGTTGAGACTATAAACTGAGGTCCCATGTGCGAACACATCTTGCACACATGCTAAAACCCGATCCGCTTTTCGGAAGAGTGGGCCAGTGTGTGCCGGTGGGAATGGATAACAAAATTGACAAAACTGCATACACGGGGACTGGATCAGTGGATGTAAAAAAGCACATATGTGCTTATTCTATTATCCTCGAAATAAAAGAATTTTTTAAACAACAAACAAAAACCCCTACACACACGTACTAGCGCACATGCATGCACGCACACACATCACACATGTCTGCACATGTGCATAAACTAAGTTAACAATGGAATTTTTAACTAAAAGACCCATTGCACACCAAATTGGCAAGAAATTCAATGAACATAAGTTAATACTTGTTAACAGTAACTTGAGTAAGAGCTCTACTTTACTGAAGTACATAACAGTACGTGTCACATGTAAAATGATGTATGATTGTATCCCTAAGCACTATTTAAAGTTCTTCCTGTCTTAGATGAGGCCTCACGACTTGCAATGCATAGGCATGTAAACTGACATGCATGCACACACATGACATAGTAACAAAAAACATACCCACACACATATACATAGTGCATTAGTCATTAAATGGCTGACAAAATCTCTCAGAATTAACTTTAGATCACTCACTCAGTGGGAGTCACTAACGCAGTAATCCCACTGATATAATACAGAGTTCATGCCCCTTCTACCCTCCATGTGTGTTGCAAGCATGCATGCATGCATGGTTTTGACACACACAAGCACACTGTAAATATACTAACTGTATACACAGACCTGCATAAAATCAAAAGCAAAGAAAGAAATGTTTGGTACAATGGTAGTCAGACCTCTGTGGATTGTTTTGATACAATTTTACAAAGGGGTGGGTTAGACTTAGAAACAAGTTGTTACTTTGCAGCTTTTGTTGTTGTATTTTTTTGTTTCAGACTATAAAGCATTTATAACTGTAAAGCTCTGACTGTTCAGTGTTCAGTATTTCATCTTTTATTTTATAAATATCATTGTCAATGAAATTCCTGAGTAGAGTCTGTAATTTAGTGTAAAGCAAGCTTGCAAGGTCCCGTGCGCAAATTCACACAACACCTTGTCCACATGTATCATTGTATGTTATAACCCATTCTGCCTTTTGCTGTTTTGGGAAAGTAGGGCATTGCATTCTCATCATGCAAGTAAGAATAGATTCATGACCGAATCAGGGTGAATGGTAGGCAGAAATCTGAAATGGTTGCATACACAAATTTTAAACTGCGCCATCGTCCATAGGAGAAACTTGGAGTTGGACTTGGAGGTGTAGCCAAGTAACAAACATAAACAAAATATCTGGACACAGATTTAATCCAAAATATTTTAAACTGGATCAGCCCATGACTGTAACTGTAACTGTGTAAGTATAATGATGAGTTATAAATGCACACATTTATAAATATTTTTTTGGATGGGTCATTTTTCAGTTTAGTTTGTGGTCTATTAAAAATGTATTGTCACAATTACATTCTCTTTGGATTTTATACCCTCGGCCACACACCCCCCCCCCCCCCCCCTCCCCGCCGCCCCCCCCATTGCTTAGGTGTAATTTCTCATGCAACTAGTAAGTTTCAAATTAGCTTACACCAATGTATTATTGAAAAGTACTTGTAGTTATACTACAAACAAACATGTTATTATTCAGGTTAATAATATCAGTTTTGTTAAAATCAGTCAGCTAGCAGGTTAATATTAAAATGATCATAAAACTAAGTCAGAACATTTAATGATTTATAATATTTATTAGCTGCAGAAGCTGTTTTCAGTGTTTTAATGATTTTTATTTATTGTTATGTTGCAGGTTTATTCACCTTGCTGATGGAAGACTTTGGTAAGAACAGTATTCCTGTTTGGTCAGTTAATGTCAAAATATATGGTTGTTTTTCTTAATAAAAAAACCCCCAGTAATGTGCTAGCACTACTAATATTTTTGTATTTATGATGAAATGCATTGTTAACTTTTTTATAATTAACATCTGATAAATCTAAAAAGTAAAACTATATAAAAAAAAAAAAAGTCATAATCAAATTGTTTGTTATTTTGTGTATGTTATTATTGTTAATTTTGTTATGAATTTAATCAAAAGCTTTTTATACTTGTGTATCATAGTTCATACATACAAAAATGTGTGTGCATGCGTGCATGCGCATGCACACTATGTGTACATGTGTGTGTGTAATACTTGCATGCATTCATGATACATTTGATTTATGTATGTATACATGTATACTATAACTTAAGTGAGATGTGTTTCATGTGATGTGCCTGATTGATAAAATGAATGTGTTGGCTTTCTTCCAGGTGTAAAAGGGGTTCAGGTGGAAGAAATCTATGATCTGACGAAACCAATGGAAGGGTCAGTACAGTTCCAGATTCTGTCCACTGTGTCACGTGATATGCCTGTTTAGTGTTTGCATTCATACATTTGCTTGCGCACACAGACACAACACAATTAATGACTTCATAATAATAATAATAATAATAATGTATGGAATTATATCATCAATTATAAATCATCAATTATACAGCAATGTCCACTAAACCAGAAGCTTTTTTATTATAAAACCTTCACAATATCTTGTAAGTATAGTTCTTGGTTTTTAAAAAAATACCAAACCCATTATACTCTGTCCTCTTGCTCTCTACACTTGAAATGTTATAAAGCATTGCGAGTCCAAATACTTTCAGTTTAAGAGTACTGAAGGGAAAGTTTCTTTTGATACTCACAGCTTCTTATGGCATCTTCCTTTTCACTAGTAAAGATTATCTCAGTGGGAAGTACTTTCAGCCCAAATTGAAAAAAAATGTTTTCATCTACTACTTACATACTAAGCTGTTTATATATTGTTGCAGCCTAGTAACTTTTCTTTTTCAAACTGATTTAAGTTATATAGGTTACTCAGTCTGATCAACATGTGTATAACACGTGCACAAACGGTTGTAATTGGTTTTTCAGGCCTGTGTATGGCTTCATTTTCCTGTTCCGGTGGATCGAGGAGAGGCGCAGCAGAAGAAAAGCAAACCCAGAGGTGGATTCCTTTGTCACTGATGATGAGGCCGTCAACAGCATTTTCTTTGCTCAGCAGGTAATGCTTAAACACATCATTCATGTCTTGTTTGAACTTCTCGCAGTTTGTTGCATTACTGCTCATTTCTCTTTTGTCTTGAGATGCATGTATCAGCGGTGTGTACAATTTTGTGTATCGGGATATTGTTGTCACGGAAATTTTGCATCTTGCCATCGGTCAGTTGAGAGCAACTTTTAGATTTTTATTTCATTTTGAATAAAAAGCATGCTGTGGTGTGTGGTGATACCAGAGTGGGGAATTTGGGAGTTTTTTGTATATGAGGTATCGTGGAAAGGGCAAAAAAATCTTAGAACCCCCCCCCCCCCCCCCCCCCCCCCAAAACAACAACCCTCCCCCCAACCCCCCAAAAAAAAGAAAACCCCCAAAAACCCAACCAAAAACAAAAACCCCAAACTTCCTAGTGATACACATTTTTTCAGAATATCAGTGTTGCTTCTGAATATAATGTATCCTTTTACCTTGCTTGAAAAGTTACACAAAAATCTGTAATAATGGTCATGGTATGATGGTACTGGGTTTTTGTGTGTTTCTGTCCATTTCTTATTAATTTGGTTTGTAAATGTTTGAGAATGAATGCTAACATAATGATTTACGCATTTAATGATTGACACAAATGCACACACACACATGCGCAGAGACAGACGACACCTTTCAAACGTTCAGCAAAAAGGCGAGTGTCTCTGACACATGTTGCAGATCATTCCAAACTCGTGTGCCACCCACGCGCTGCTGAGTGTGCTGCTGAACTCCAACAAAGTGCACCTGGGGGAAACGCTGACGCGGGTGAAGGACTTCACCAAACACATGAACCCCGAGGACAAGGGCTACGCCATCGGCAACATGCCCGACCTGGCTCGCGCCCACAACAGTCATGCCAGGTCTACTACTGCTGCCGCTACTACTGATGATGTTAATGGAATTTAGAGAGTACTAGATCTTGTAAACACAAACCAAAGCGCTTGCATTCAACCTACTCTTACGCATGACAACTAACAATTTTTAACAAATTCAAATAGAATACAGTGCGCAGTTTGTTTGCTGAATGACAGAATGTAATGGAATATGTTACCATGAGGACATGGTATAATGTTTGTTTAAACTATTAATTGTCATTGGTTGCATGACTGTGTAAGATTAGGTTGGATGCATGCGCTTTGATTTGTCTTTGCAAGATATAGCGATATATAAGTTCCAATTATTATTATTATTATGAGTCATATACTTTTTCTTTCTGAAATCGGTCTTTGTTTGTAGGCTACATCACAAGGGGAAAAAACTTGGGTAATGAATTGAGTGTGCTGTGCACAAGATTGGCTTCTTATTCATATCACAGCTGTCAGTTTTCCCCGCTTTCAACAACTCTCAGCTGCTATCCATTCCATCCCATCCCAGCTGGTACTAGTTATAGCAGGAACTGACCGCATCTGGACTTGGTAAAAGGAAGAGGCACGCTAATTTTAGCACTGGGCCTTGGACCCTTGACTGAGTTATGCTGGATTTGTGTGCCGTCATATTGATACACATTTTTAAAAAGTCTTTTTATGTGGGGGGGGGGGGGGGGGGGGGGGGGGGGGGGGTGGACTGATAAAGTATATGCTAGGCTTGGGTTGTAAATTAACTTCAACCAGTGTTTGTAAAAATATTTATTTATATATGATGTATTCACAAAATCTTTACATGTGTTCTTTAGTGCATTTACCATATGTGACGCAGTAAACATCACAGTTGTCAGGTTTTTACATCTGCTTTATTTTGTGATAATCCACCACTCCTTAATTATAAAAGCATTGTCAGTCAAGTTTACTTATAATCTGATTGAGTTTAGTCACAAATAGGTACAGTTTTCCTGTCCTGTATTTTACTGCACATTTCATGGTAGAAAATAAAAATGCATGAAACGGCCAAACATTTTTATGATTTCAGACCTGAGCCAAAGCAGCTGCCAGAGAAGCAGTCGGGGATTTCCACAGTGCGCACCATGGACTCTGAGTCCTTTCACTTCGTCAGCTATGTGCCCATCAACGGTCACCTCTTTGAGCTGGATGGCCTCAAGCCCTACCCCATTGACCATGGTGAGTTAGAACTGCTATGTTGCCTGTGGTGGCCAGACATTCTCTATGCCTAAGGTCTAACAGTTTGATTTATGTTGTTAATAAACATCCTATTTGCCAGAAATTCAATGAAGGGCTACCTGTCTGCCATTATTTACATCAGATCCCCCTCCCCCCAAAAAAAACCAACAAATTTTAACGTTTCAGTAAAGTCATGCTTTTTTAGGTCTAACGTGCTGCGCTCTTTAGTTTCTGTTGGTAAGTCATACATTATTCATATAGTCCTATGAGAGTCATGTGCTGTTTAATTTTAGGCCACATGGGCTGGTTTTTCATCTTTTATGATCACTTTTTTGGAGATATATAATTTGTTTCTTGTTTCTGATTTAGTTTTGTTTTCCTTTGTTTGTGAAGAGAGAAAATTCAGTTTGGAATCTTTGGTGTAGTGTGGCAGCGCTCATGCATCTTTATTGCAATCCGTCACTAGCTATTTAAACCCACCAACTGGGGATGATTTCTTTATTCCATCTTTAGAACTGCAGTACTTCGATTACATCTTCAGTACCATATACAAATTTGCTATAATGATAATGATAATTCAACTGCATTAAAAAAAAAAATTGCCAGATATCAAAAACCAATGATGACTTAGTCTGAAAAAAACAACTATACAGGATGAACCGAAAACAACAGACAGAGAATAGTATCTGATATCACCAAAAGCCATTATGTGAAAATTCCTGGACATGTGGTGGCCTGCGTCACGTGTTGTATACTATACTGATAGTTTATCCTTATCCTGCGTGTCCACAGGTCCCTGGGAAGCCTCAGAAGACTGGACAGAGAAGTTCCGTCGGGTCATCACTGAACGCTTGGGTATTGCTACCAGTGGGTGAGTGGCTTCAGCTGTCTTGTCACAGTGTGAGAAATGCAGTACAGCACTGTGAGGTGTCCTGCAGGCTTTTTGTAAAAGGGGTGGGGATGGGGATGTCTTTATGCCGTTTCAAACGAAAGCAGGCAGCAACTAATCCTTTACTATCACCTTTTTACAGGGCAGTGTTTCATGCCCTCAAATCTCAATTTCCTAACCCGTTTCGTAGAAAGAAAGAAAAGCACTTTTCCTTGACAACTGTTTCTTGCATTACCAGGTGACTTGTATATTAAAGTGTAGTGGGGGTGGGGGGGGTCACTAAAGGTCAGCATGGTTTGGGTTGGCATGAGGTTTATTTTGCAGAGTTATGGTTCTTTGATGCATATCCATCACAGAAGGGGACTTGTCAAGGTAGGGCTTCTGATAAGCAAATTATGAGTTTTAGTAACTTGTAGACATCCGTCATTCTGAGAATATTTTGCCCATCACCACACTTGTGTTTTTAAGTAAATTATGGTTTTTGGTAACTGATAGAGATCCGTCATTCTGAGAATATTTTGCCCATCATCACACTTGTGTTTTCTTGGTGGCATAAAGTATCTCTGGAACACCTCTCCATCATTTGCCTTTTATGTCTTTGAAGTGAAATTATACAGTACTTACCAACTATCTGAAAACTGGTTGAATTGCACTGCATGGACTTCTTTGTGCTGTATTGTATTTATTAAAAGTACATGAAACACCACACACACACAACAGACCCCTCCTCTGGGACCTCACAATTCTTACCTTGCTTTCAGAGCAAAAACAGATCCGTGACTCTTGTCTGTAGCCAGCATCCACCCTTCTATCACCGACAGGCTTTGATAGCGTCACTGCAAACAGAATTAAAAAGCTGTTGGAGTAAAAGAGGAGAAAAAGACCAGTATCTCATAGCTTGTTTGATTTAAACTGTCTACATGTTGATTTTTTTCAGATTTGTCTGAGTGACTTTTGTCATGGGAAAAGAATATTTTTCCCAGTCGTTTGTTTGTTGTTATTGTAAAATATATTCTGCAGTCAGAGAGCACAGTGGACACTTGTCACAGGTCTGACAGAGGACTTTCAGTTGATAGGTAGACTCATTTTTGCCTGTATTTAAACAAAATACATGTATCATGTGCTTTTCTTTGTATTTTAGTAGTAATAGTACAGCTTTGGTTTGTCATTTTGTTTGGGAGCCAAATAGACCTAGGTGATAAGAGTATAGGTAGTTCAGTACAGGCCATTGCAGCACTAAGATTGTAATTGTTGGAACCATTGCATGCAATCGTAGATGTTGTGGAATTTTTTTGTGTAAAAAATGAATCACTGTGTTTTGTGCCTCTCGATGGAAGTAAACCACTGCCACTGATATCCATGTGCAACAGTGCCAAAGCCTGGTTTCAGTTTGCTGTATGTATTTAACAGACATAGTAGTGCATTTTGAGTCTTGAAGTAGTATGCAGCATTAGTTTTTAGCTTCCTTCTTTTACACATGCCTACCAACCCACAGGCGCTGTATTTGTTATGGAAAAGTGTCCTTTTTGACTTGAGATTCCTGGCAATCCAGTTTTGTATGTCTGTACCTTAAGTTAAAATCCTGGTATCAAATGTCGGTTGGAGCCAGATTGTAGTGAGTGCTTTATATCCATCTCCAGTGTCTGTTTGCACAGGCACATAGCGGCCAGAAATGAGTAGGGATCTCTGATTCTCTGCATCAGAGTGTTTTTCCATAATCTGAAAAGATGGCATCAAGTCGGAAAGCATGGGATGATGCGAGTTATTTCATAAAAGAGAAATGTTTTGTGTTGTTTCCCCAAGTGTCCGTGAACATTGGTCAGTGTCCCTGATTTGCTATGGCTTTTTGTCCCTGAATGTGGAACTTGAGGGTAGGCATGTCTGCTTTTCTATTGAAGAGGAAAAATAATAAGTTTGTCAGAAGTGTAGGTGACACATGTTATATTTCTGACTAGAAATGTAGGCCACATAGTTTTGATTTGACTAGAAATGTAGGCCACATAGTTGTGATTTCTCACTAGAAATGTAGGCCACATAGTTTTGATTTCTGACTAGAAATGTAGGCCACATAGTTTTGATTTCTCACTAGAAATGTAGGCCACATAGTTTAGATTTCCGGTCAGAAATATACGTCACATGTTTTTGTGTGTTTGGTGAATGTTCCAGTGAGCCCTACCATGACATACGCTTCAACCTGATGGTGGTGGTCCCTGACAAGCGGCAGTTGTACGAGCAGAAGCTGTGCACACTGCGCACCAATCATAAAATTGTTCTGGAGGCCATGCAGCAGGTAGGGGTATGTGTGTTCTGAATTCTCTGCATGTGTGTGTTTTATTTTAAATTATTTATTTATTCTTTTATATGGAGGATAATGGAATAAGCACTCATGTGCTTTTTTACACCCAGTCCCCGTGTGTATGCGGTTTTGTAAATTTTGTCATATGTTTCCACCGGCACACAATGGCCTACTCTTCCGTAAAGCGGAACAGGATTTAACGTGTGCGCAAGATGTTCTGCATGCGTTCGAACTCGGGGTCTCGGTTTATAGTCTCATCCGAAGGACTTCGTGTGTGTGTGTGCATGTATGTGTTGGAGTGGAGTGGGGGGGGGGGGGGGGGTTAATGTTTTTCTGTGTGTATGTATATATATGCATACATGTAATTTTTGTACTTTGTGCAGTCTGCCCTGAGAATGACACCAAACTCTGTGCACATTGAGCGCCTGTTGACTCCAGGCTTGACTATACTGCTGGATTTCTAAGTCCTCTGCTGACATTAGTCAACTACTTAACTAACAGACATGCAATTAATGGCAATTTCTTGGAAAATCAGACACAGTTTTAAAAAAATGTTTATTTGCTTTTTGTAAACCTGGTTGGAGGCTTTCTCAATTTTTAAAATTTTTTATAAACCCCAAAACTTAAGTCTGATGACCCAAAAGTATGGGAGAGGAAAGAAAATTGTGAATACAGAAATCATGATGATAGCTGTCTAGCATTGCACAGTAAATTTTGCGATACATCACTAACTGCATTAATCCTTTCATTCCTAACCATGGGTATAGCTGCGGTTCAGGGGTCATCGTATGATCAACAGCCTTTGCTGGTTCCATGACCATGTTTACTTCTTTGCAAATGGCAACTGTCTTTCAGTAGGATTCAAGCAATTTCTCAGCAAGTTTTTTTTGGTCAATTTTGATGCAAACTGTCCTTAACTATATCAGTTGAGCATTAACTGCCACACAGGTAGTAAAAATTCGTACTGAAGTACTGCACAACAGGGAGAAAAAGTGATGTGTAAATAACTGCTCTTTGTTGTTAGCCCAGTACAGTTGCACTTAGTTCAATAACATTTCCATTCAGAAAATACAAAGGCATGAGGTTTTTTCTCAGAATATTTTGTATATGTTATATTTCCCCCAAGATCCTGGTTATCTTTCCATATTTAAGTCATCTCGTCTTGTCAATATCAAATATATAACAGTTATAATTTTCCATTCTTGTAAAAAGGTATATTTTTATATACTTCAGAGTAATACTTGAACTCATGATTTTTTTTTTGGGGGGTGGAGGGGGGGGGGGAGGGGGGGTAGGAGAATATACTGTTATATACTTCATAGTAATATTTGAACCTTGGTTATTTGACTGATGGGATAGCTGAGTGGTCAGAGCACTCGCTTTCCCCCAGCCAAGTTAAGCAGCGTCGAGCGTGGTTACCAGTTGGATGGGTGACCGTTTGCGCGCCTTGGCTTCAGTACAGTTCCCCCAGTTCACCCAGCTGTAAATGGGTACCCTGCCCTCTTTAGGGTCAGGGAAGGTAAAGCAGCGAGGGAGAGGAGATGGGCGCCGCCCTCAATATGCTGGCCCCTTGAGAAGTGAGGTCTCTGACGCCTTGCTCCACTACCACCTTATAGGTTATGGGACTCCTCCTATTTGACTGGAGGGGGGAACACAGCTGTCAGTTTGCCCCACTGTCAGCTGCTATCTATTCCATCCCAGCTGGTGCTCATTATAGCAGAAACTGACCACACTTGGACTTAGTTAAAGGAAAGAGCTAATTCTAGCACTGGGCCCTGGACCCTTGACCGAGTTATGCTGGATTTGGGCTGTGTGAGAATGGTGCGAGGTAGGCCGAAGAAGAAACGGGCAGATAACATCACTGAATGTGAATGGACCGGGGGGAAGAACTTCTCCACAACCCAGGCACTTGCCCACAACCCGCCGCAAATGGAGCCATCTGGTGCAACGTTCATCACTGCAGCGCCCTTATGACCCTGGAGGGGGTTTCAGGAGCAGATGAGATGAGAAAGGTGTTTGTACTTTTTTTTAAACCTCTGCAAAAAAATGTCCAGGACTCCAAAGTGTTCATATTCAAGTAGTGTTGTTGTTTTTTTCTTCGCTGGGTGTGTGCAGAGCTTGCAGCAGAAGTCCTCGCTGGAGTGCAGCCCGGCCAGTCTCCCGGAGTGCCTGACCTCCTGCACCTCGGCCAGGGACAGCAAGAGCGACGACATCAGCCAGTGCTGCTCCTCCTCCTCCCTGGACTCCGTCTCCATGAAGACGGAGAGCGACTGCACCGAGGCCTCCCAGCTCTCCTCCCTGGAGCCCTCCGAGTCTGCGGAGCTGCTGCTGGAGGAGAAGGAGAAGATGGACCTCATCAAGGACGTCACCACCCCGCTGACCATCGAGACCAAGTTCATGGGCACCTCCTCCTCGGGCCCCAGCAGCGAGACCACCGACACCGCCTCGGAGGTGGGCAGCGGGTTCAGTTCCCCGGGCAGCAGCCAGAACAGTCCGCACCTGATGTGACAGTCGAACTTGATGGGGAAGTGAGAAGTGCGAAATGTCATTTTGTAAATAATAATATAAAAAATAATATGAATTTCAAATGTTTGTTTGATAGTCCTGACTTTCAGGTGAGTGGAGAAATGTTTTTTTAAAAATAAAAAATAAAAGTTAAATTTTTAAAATGTGTGGATGATATAGCCCTGATGTCAGTGTGGGAATGTTGTTTTTGTAAAATTAAAAATCTAATTAAATTTTAAAAGTGTGTTGTATTGATACCATACTGATGAGTGTTGGAGAAATGTTTTTTAAAATACAAATATAAATAATTTTTAAAAGTGTGTGGTAAATTTATAGCCTGACTGTCAGGTGAGTGAGTAGAAATGTTTTTGTAAATGTGATAAAAATGAAATTAAATTTTAAAAATGTGTGTAGTGATGATAGCCTGACTGTCAGGTGAGTGGGAAAAAATGTTTTTGTAAAATAAAAATAAATTAAATTTTAAAAAGGTTAGTATTGATGCCTGACTTTCGTATGTTTGATGGAGAAATGTGGGTTTTGTAAATAAAAATAAATTAAATTTAAAAATTGTGTTTAGTAATTGATACATGACTGTATGGTGAGTGGGAGAATGTTGTTTTTGTAAAAATAAAAAAAAATTAAATTTAAAAAGGTTGTAGATGTATAGCCTGACTGTCATGGTGATGTGGAATGTTGTTCTTGAAATATAAAATAAATTAAATTTTACAAAGTGTGTATATGATAGACCTGACTTTCAGGTGAGGAGAAAGTGTTTTTCTGTAAAATTAAAAATAAAAAAAAAGTGTAGTATTGTAGCTGACTGTCAGGTTGACAATTCCTTTCAGATATTGATGATAACTATCATCCTTTTGCATGAGAAAAAAAAAGAATTAAAGGTTGTGTAGATTTCATGACATTCCTTTCATATGATTGAATATAACTATCATTCCTATTCTTGCATGAGAGAAAAGAAATAAAAGGTAACGTGTTCTTATTTTTGACAATAACCAAGGACATACTCCGACTCTCTTGCTTTTTTATTTCATCATTTTCCCCTTGTGTCCTCCCTCTCCTTCCTTTTTTGTGTGTAAGCCTTTGAAGAGAACGAATGAAAGTGTTCATGTCTGAACACTATCTGATTCCAGAGGTGTATATACCACCTGTTGATGAGGGGGGGGGGGGGGGGGGAGATTAGGAATGGAAATCGTTTTGAGGATATCCCTGAAGTCGGAATGTGGCTACCTTAATGGTGGTCAAAAATGGTCACATACTCAGAATCTCACTGCTGGTGAACTCAGGAGCTCTAGCTGAGGAACGGGGGAAAAAAAGTTTGTTGAGGATGAAGTCAGGTTAAAAAGAGCAAGTTAGGAGCGTGGAAATCATACCTTTGTAATAATGTTTTCTGTATTAGAGGAAGGGAATGGTGGTATTGAGCGAGTGAAAAACATTTTGTCGTTTTAGAAATATGAGCTAATAACAGTTTATTGTTGGTGTGGCGAGGACTGGATAACAGCTGGTGAGAAAAGTATTATCAGGGAAATTTATAGAGAAAATGTGTGTTCATTTTTCACCACGTGTGATTGCTTCACTGCAGTGAATTTTTAAAAATCAACTTTGACCTGTTTATGCATGCACAAATGTACATCTGTAGAAGAAAAGTGAACTTTGTTCCATGTCACCGAAAATTGTCAAGAGTTTAAGAAACTGGAGATGGTGGTGTTGGCAAATGAACAGGCTTTAAACACAGAATCTGGATATATGGAGTCTTTGTGAACAGTGTTGGAGAAAGCGTGATCCGTTTCAGACAAACCAGAGCTTCCCCAAAGGTGGAATGCAGCTACCTTCATGGTGGGCAAAAACAGTCGCTTATGCACAAATCTTAACACAGGCAAACCCCGGAGCTCTAGCTGAGCAACACAAAAAAGAAAGAACAGACAAACCACAACACCAGATCCGAATATGCTCTGTAACTAGTGGACGGGCTATATATATGTGTGTGTATATATGTGTGGGTGTGTGTGTGTGTGCTGCATTTCTGCAAGACTGCATGCATGCAATTGTGCATTTGTATTTTGTACTCCATGTAACTTTATTATTGTAAGAGGACTGTGTGTGCTGTTGACCTGTTGTAGGAGAGGAGGGAGGCCTGAAGGAGGGGGCAGAGAGAAGGAAAAGAAAACACCGGCCTATCCACAGAGCTTTCACACCAAAGGTAAGGAAGGACCGTGTCTTCTTCTATAAGATACCTAACTTATCTTGAAATCTTGTCGGCAGAAGACCGCTGATTTATCTTGAAACATTGTTGAGAGAAAAAGATATCTGACTTAACCTTGAAATTTTGTTGGCAAAAGACAGCTAACTTATCTTGAAATATCGTTGGCATGAAAATAGCTAGCTTATCTTGAAATAATTTTGGCAAAATACAGCTAGCTTATCTTGAAATTATTTTGGCAAAAGACAGCTAGAATATCTTGAAATATTTTTTGGCAAAAGATGGCCAACTTTTCTTGAAATATTGTTTGCAAAACATGACCAACTTTCTTTGAAATATTGTTTGCAAAAGACGGCAACTTATGCTTGAAATATTGTTGATTCATGTCTTTCTGAGTATAAGTTGCCTCAAGATAAATTTGAGATTATCTTGTTCAGTAGGACATGTTCAAAATACTCAACAAGTGGCATATCTCAAAGAGGTATGCTTATTAAGTTTGAAAAAAGCAAAAGCCATGTGCTTGTGTTGGTACTCTTTTTACGTAAATACAGAAGTGAGTGAATGTGTGTATGATTTTCACTGTGGCATGACATATTCATTATTTGCCAACATTGGAGCATTTAAGGCCCCGAAGTGGGAATGTGGCTACCTTAATTGTGGGAAAAAATGGTTGCATGCAAAAATTTCTCACCATTGGTGAACCTCAGAGCTCTAGCTGAGGAAGGAAAATTTAAATCTTTACATGTTTATTTGTTAGTAGTTTGTTTGGGTTTTGTTTTTTGTTTTTTACTGCTACTGCTCCTTTGTGTGTAAATCCTGACTGTTCTGTGGGTTAATCTCTAGAAATATGAATTGGAATATTTTGACTAATTTTATGCAGTTGTAGCAAATATACTAGAATATCATAATTAGCTTTTGACAGCAAGATGTCTCCTAAAAAAAAAGTCAGAGTAAAATGTTTTCAATTACAGTAATGGCAGAAGAGATGATTTTCTTGATTAAAGTCTGTTGTGATTTTTTTGTTATGGTCGGTAGGTCCTAAATCTATTCCAGAATTTTTTTTTTTTTACTTGCCTGAATCAGTCTCTTTACAGTATGGTTAGAAATGACAGAAAATGAATGAGACTTTTATATCAATTTTTTTGCTGTTGATGTTTTGAAAAAAAGAGTCAAAGGTATTGATGAAAAGGAATAGTTATGGTTGATGTATTGCTTGGTATCAGATAGTAATACTGTTGTTATAGTGAAAGGGTTTAAGTCATTTTCTTTATACATGGTTGTTATACGATTCGATATTGTGTACTGTTATTAAAGTGAAAGGATTTAAGTCTTTTTTGTTTGTTTGTTTTTTACACAGACCTGCCAACCCTTCCGTATTTCTGGTGGAATCTGTTTCTGCAACTTGAAACTTCATTCAGCTCCTCTCAAAGTTTGTTCCACATAAGCAGTTATTAAGAAAAAAAGACCAACCCAAAGGAAAGTTTGATACTGTTTAAAGGCTGGATAGACGGTCCACTCTTACCAACCACATTATAGACGGTCCACTTTTACCAACCACATTATAGACGGTCCACTTTTACCATCCACATGTATCAGCTGAGTGGCTTTGTCTTCAGCAAATCAGCATCTTTGGTACAGCAGGATTATTGAACAGTTGCCGGTCTCAACGTTTTCTACTCTCTGGTTATGTGCAAGCAACAACAAAAAAGACACTGCATGGTGTGTGTGAGGAAGAAAAAACATTGATAGGCCACAATTTTCATATGGAGAACACTAACATTGTTTTTTCTGTGGAAGAAATCATTGATAACGTATTTCTTGCCATACTGTGTGGTTCATTGATTTAACGATGGCTCATGGATAGGGACACTCATCATCACGAGAAGATCATGCAGCTTTGCACCGGAGGTCAGTTTTTAGTTGTTAATATGTTATTAGTCTGCAATGAAACGGCTATAAAATAATGCAGAAAACAGATAGGAAGTTGGACATTTCTATGAAAGTTTTTATAAATGGAAATGACAGACTACAGAAAGTGACAAGATGAGAAAACTACTGAAAGTGACAAGATGAGAAAATTTCTGAAAGTGACAAGATGAGAAAATGACAAGTTTTGCACCATAATTGGTGGTCAGATAGACCGCTTGGGAGTTTTTAAATGTGCTTTTAAAGCAAAAGGAAGCAAAATTACGTCTTGATACTTCAACACACGATAGAAGAATAGCTACAGTTTTATATCCATCAAAATCACAAAACCAACAACCTGACCCTCACTTGCCTAAAATGGCTCCTAGTGGAAAAGTGGGTGAGGTGCAAAGCGACTCATTTTGTGGTGGAGTGTCACATTTAAGTACAGTCTGCAAATAAACAGAACCAACTTGGTTCACATGTCACATCAGTTCTAGGTTTATAAAATACCACTTTCTCCCAAGTGTGGGTTAAACTTTCATCAGCTATGTGTCGCTCAAGCTTGTGACCCAGAAGCTGATGAAGAACAAAAGTATGGTGAAGGTGAACAGCAATGATTGACAATTAGTTAGATTAGAGTAGAACTGCTTGTTCTTCAATGTAACAGATTGTGTGTGTGTGGGCGCGCACATGCATGCATGCATGTGTGTATGTGTGTGTGCGTGATATTAAAGAAGTATTAGAGACAGAAGTTTCTTTTCCAGTTTCTAACAGATCTTGGAAGAAATATAGTGTAAAAGCATTGGGCAGTGTAAAAACATTCGGCAGTAAGTAGAATTTCTACATTCAACATGCTGATCTAGTCAAACTCTGTGTGTGCATGTGTGCGCGCGCATGTGTGTGGTCCAAATAATCTTCTGAGAGGGCAACAAACTTGAGCTTCTATTATATACAACTTTTTTTTCATCCTGCTCTTATATGTGTTGCTCCAGCACATAATGAGTGCATTGCATCAGAGGTCAAGGTCTAGTTCCTGACATGTTAGTAATCTGCAATAAAATATCTATTCAATGCAAAACAACAGACTGAAAATCAGACAATTCTTTGAAAAGTTATTGCAGACTGAAATGATAGACTGCAGGAAGTGACAAAACGAGAAATTAATAAGTTTAGCATTGTCATAGTCAGAATGAGGGCTTGGGTGTTTTTTAAATACATTTTAAAGCAAAAGGAAACAAACTTATGCCTTGATATTTCATTACAAGGTAGAATAATGGCTATAGTTTTAGAAGTTAATCAAAATCTTAAAATCGTAATCCTGCCTAAAAGGGCTCCTAGCAGAAAAGTGGGTCAGGTGCAAAGGGACTCATTTCGTGGTGGAGCGTTACTTATGTGTTTGTGTGTGCATGCATATGCATGTGCAGGTATGTGAGAGTAGGAGATTGCTGGCTTTGCTTTAGTTTTTCATTGTCTGGAAGGACCTAATGATATAACCACATATGATAGCACTATCTGAAAATGAATAGTGTGTGTGTTAGCACTATCTCAAAATGAATAGTGTGTGTGTGTTATGATAGCACTATTTCAAAATGAATAGTGTGTGCTAGCACTATCTGAAAATGAATAGTGTGTGTGTTATGATAGCACTATCTCCAAATGAATAGTGTGTGTGTGTGTTATGATAGCACTATCTGAAAATGAATAGTGTGTGTGTTATAACACTATCTGAAAATGAATAGTGTGTGTATGTGTTATGATAGCACTATCTGAAAATGAATAGTGTGTGTGTGTGTGTTATGATAGTTCTATCTCCAAATGAATAATGTGTGTGTGTGTGTTATGATAGCACTATCTGAAAATGAATAGTGTGTGTGTGTTATGATAGCACTATTTCAAAATGAATAGTGTGTGTGTGTGTTATGATAGCACTATCTGAAAATGAATAGTGTGTGTGTGTTATGATAGCACTATTTCAAAATGAATAGTGTGTGTTATGATAGCACTATCTCTAAATGAATGGTGTGTGTGTGTTATGATAGCACTATCTGAAAATGAATAGTGTGTGTGTGTTATGATAGCACTATTTCAAAATGAATAGTGTGTGTGTGTTAATGATAGCACTATCTGAAAATGAATAGTGTGTGTGTGTTATGATAGCACTATCTGAAAATGAATAGTGTGTGTGTGTATTATGATAGCACTATCTGAAAATGAATAGTGTGTGTGTTATGATAGCACTATCTGAAAATGAATAGTGTGTGTGTGTATTATGATAGCACTATCTGAAAATGAATAGTGTGTGTGTTATGATAGCACTATCTCCAAATGAATGGTGTGTGTGTGTTATGATAGCACTATCTCAAAATGAATGGTGTGTGTGTGTTATGATAGCACTATCTCCAAATGAATGGTGTGTGTGTGTTATGATAGCACTATCTCAAAATGAATAGTGTGTGTGTGTGTTATGATAGCACCATCTCAAAATGAGTAGTGTGTGTGTGTTATGATAGCACTATCTCAAAATGAGTAGTGTGTGTGTGTGTGTGTGTACTTTTTAAAAAAAATGTACAGTTACCAAGGAACTTATCATACTGCAAATGTAAAACTGCCTGAGTGGAAATGGCCATGAAGTCAAGAGTGTGTTCATCCTTATCTGCATATAATATATACATGTTGTGAATATTTTGATCAGTATGCAGGTATATGTGCATGGAAGTTATTATGTATTTATGTAAATTCTGTGGTGTGTGTGTGTGCGCGTGCGTGCATGCGCGTGAGAGAGCGTGAGAGAGAGAGTATTCAGAATTACTTTCAAATATTGTCTGTATGTACATGTATGCATTGTACAGTCTATGTCCCAGTTGCTAGAGCTGTATCAGCTTATTAATAAAACGTACAAGCATATTCAGGTATTTTGTTCTATGTTAGTGGGTGTGTTGGTGATTGGAGTGAACCCAAGTGTATAAATAATTGTGCCTGTGTAGTTTTTTCAGTGTCTTGTGACATTGTGTCAACCCCTGTCTCTCTGCTGTAGTGTAGTTCTGCATTGCTCGTGTGGCAAAACTTTGAACCAACACTTTTTATACAAAATTAATCAAGAGTAACTTGACTGAAGTGTGCGTTTGTGTGTGTGATTTTGTGATACACCACTATCACACAGTCTTTAGACTTAAAGCACATGCACTTCCATAGCAGCATCATTACATCAACCTGATCACCATTGTTCATCACACAATCACATAAAATTGCCTCAGATTTGGTGGCCCCATTGCTCTGGTCTAAGGGTGACCTCATTTTTGGTTTCCCATCACACTTCAGTGCCTGTGGTGAGTCTACAGTGTCAAAGCCTTTGGTGTCAGAGGCTCACCAGAGAAGGTTGGTCGCTGGAGAGATGCTGTGGTGATCACCAGGAGTGTCTCCCTCAGTCTGGCTCTGCAGCTAAGCTGTTATTGTCATCAGCTGAGGGCTTAGTTCATTAGGTGGTGTCCTGTGCATGTTAGCACAGAACAGTCATCACTGAAGACCACTAAAGAGACCCAACAGCTGTCAGAGGCCCCTCTTGTAGGTGGCCTCATGATGGCCTAACGATGGCAAGAAGCCCTCTGTGGACTCCTGATCCTGTGGACACTTCTTGTCCTTCGTCGAACGCTCAGACAGCAACTAATGTTGTCTGTCATATGAGCGACTAATGTGTTGTGCTGCTGTTAAGCACCTGGCAAGTCAGGCCCAGCACATCCGACTTTGGCAAGGTAGAGAATTGTTATCCTTTAAAACTTTATGGGAAAAAGGCAGGTGAATGAACCAAGAAGGCAGAAAATAGACGAGAAGGTGGTGATAAGAAGGAAAAAACCCAAGGCAGACAAATAAGAGGGATAGAAAAGGGAATTTGTAGCACAGAATTTCCAGAAGGTGGGGATGCTGTTTGTATTGATAGGCTCCTGGCATCCCCACGGGGACATCCTGTGGACACAGCATTAAAGCCTGTGCTTGGCTGTGGAGGTGAACTGGGAATAAGCATAGTGGGCTCGGCAGAACAAGAATACCTACTTCCCAGCAACAATGCAAAACAAAAATGCTTTTTCAGGTTTCGGTATGAAAAGAAAACCCAACATTTGATAATCTTGAATAAGGAATACACTTTTTTTTTCATTTATGAAATTTTAATAACAGCTGACACATAGGTCTTAATGCCTACAAGTCCCCCCCCCAAAAAAAAAGAAAAAAAAAAAGTCAGCTTTAAATCAAGGCATTCATGCTATCAGACAAGAACTAAAAGAAAAGAATACAAACCACAAAGGAGTAGTTTTCTTATTGGTATACACATCAAAATGAATTAAAAACCAAAACGATTTTTACCTAAAAATTACATTTGGGGGATGTCAAATTGGAGATGGGTACGGAATAGCTCAGTGGCCAGAGCACTTGGTTTCCCCCAGCCAAAGTTAAGCAGCGTCGAGCGTGGTTACCACTTGGATGGGTGACCGTTTGCGCGCCCTGGCTTCAGTACAGTCCCCCAGTTCACCCAGCTGTAAACATGTACCTGCCTCTTTAGGGACAGGGAAGGTAAGTAAAACAGGGCTGTCCTTTCCCGACACAACATGCCATTTTCTGTCACTACACACACACGAGGGAGAGAAGCTAGGCGTCACCCGCAATGTGCTGGCCCCTTGAGAAGTTGAGGTCTCTGATACCTCACTCCCCTACAACCACATAGGTTATGGGACACCTTTACCTATACAGACTGGAGATAATTTTTCCGTTGAAAGATTCCATGAATTATGCAATGTCTGAACATTAAATGTACCCAATTCTGAATTCACTCTTCTCTATTCCACTCCCAACCCGCCGCTGCCCCCCCAATTTCAAAGAGAAAATACTTTTCTATGCTGAGATAAAATATAACCGGTTAAAAATAAATAATAATATAAAAAAGAGAGTCAAGAGATGCAATGAGGTTTATTGCTGTCATAAAAGCAACCATTACGCTCTATCAAACCCTTCAGCAAAACACGATCTGAAACCACCAGCAGATCAGTTGCCAGGAAGCTGTAAAAAATATGGTCCCTGTTCTGACACTGCTCCACTGGAATTGTATTTGCAGTTTACTGGGTGTCTGTGGCCTGAACCAAGAAAGCCCCATCCTCCCCGTTTGATGCCCAAGTTAAGTTAACACTGGGTCATTAGTTTTACACATCACAAAGCTAACTTGGCAAGAATGGGAAGATGCGGAGTTTTGGGACCTGTGAAAGAAAGAAGGGGAGGGATGGAGGGAGAAAGGGAGGGAGGGAGGAGCTAGTAATGGGGAGAGGGAAAAACAACTGACTGGGTGGGTGGGTAGGGGAGGGAGGGGGTAGTAGTGACAGGAAAGACAGACGAGATGGAACTGATGTGATGTTTGGATTACTAGTGGTTTGTTGTTGTTTGTGTTGTTTGTTGTGTTTTTTTGTGTTTTTTTTTTTTTGGGGGGGGTATGAATTTGCTTGCTGGTGCTTTTTTTTGTTTGTTTGAGGAGCCAGAACAGTATTGGAAAAGATCAATACAAATTATATCATAAGCTGTTTGGAAATAGCAAAAATGAAAATCGGCTAAAATGACAGAAAGGAAAGACGAGTCCAAAAGAAAGGAGTCTAGGCACAGACACCATTCTGCTGAAGGGCACAGAAAAGGGCTCCCCCCACCCCTCTCTCTCTCTCCCTCACACACACACACATAAACGCTCTCCCTATTTTATTTTTTTCGGGGTGGGGGGAGGGAATGGGGGGGGGAGGGGGGGGGGCGGCATGCAGGAATACGCCTCATGTTTTCGTGTCATAACTCAAAAAGGAGCCGTCACTCTTCTAATCATGGATATGCGGACCCAAAATGTATTGAAAATGCCCATCTTTTCTTCTACACAGGTGACCACAAAAGTATGTAGACCTGGAGATGTTTGCCAAAACAAAAAAATAATTATTGCTATTCACAAAAAGCAAAATACCCTTTATGACAAATACTGGCGATGCAGTAACCAATCATGTTATTGTTTCGTCTGCATAGACCCTTACAGTTCACTATACTCTCTCTCTCTCTCTCTCTCTCTCTCATTCAACATCCATGCTTAAATCACTCATACATTGAAGCACACTATGGCTGTTGAAACAACAACAGCAACAACAACAACAAAACTAGGCCAGAGACGTAGCAACAGCTGCTTTTCCTGTAAAACAAGTCTGTCCTTTCCCGACACAGCATGCCATTTTCTGTCACTACACACACACACACACACAGAGCCAATAAACACAGGCTTCATTCACTCTATCAAAAGCACACAGAAACATGAAAGGGGGTCCTTAACTGCGCTTGAAATGGACAATAAAGGGGTTTCTCTTTTCTGGGTAGTTTATGGGCATGAACTCCATCTCAACTCAATTCAACTCAACTGTTTCCATCGCCGCTGTCGTCAGTAGGAGCTGCATGTAATGCTACCAGGGTTTGCCATCTCTCTCTCTCTCTCTCTGTCTCTGCTGAGTTCTACGATCTCCTGTAGTCCTCCCGGACCACTGATCTCAGTGATGTTGGCGATGTAGGATGTTGGTGGTCGGCCTCTTTTCCTTTCGCCCTCAACCTTACCTTGGAAAATTGTTTTTTTTTTTTTTTTTTTTGCATGACCTCTTACTCCAAGGGCGGACAAATCCATTCCGTTCATAACTCTCACGTCAAGTACGGTTGGTTTCTGAGCACAAAGCTTGTTGCCAAACAACTCTTCTTTCCCTCCGAGGATGATTGAACTTTGTTTTACATTTACAACTCTTCAGTGTCTGTCATGCGTCACACAATATAAAGTGTTCCTGTCAAAAGTTAAAAAGAAAAAAGAAAAAAAAAGTTTGGGCATTCCATGTCAAGGTAATGGAATTCGGCTGTAAACGATCCTTCTTCTTTCTCTGCCTGCCCCTCAGGTCAAGATTCCATGTAGGAGTAGAGAAAGATTAGTATAGATTTTTTGTCTCCCCACAAAAAAACAAAACAAAACAACAACAACCCCAACACAACAGCAACAAACAACCCATAACTTTTCAACAACTTCTCTTTAAACACGAATCACCTTCTGTTCTGCTCAATCCTTTCTTTATTTTTTTTTTTTACAGCCACATACATGACCACTGGCATCGCTTTCACTCGTTGAAGCAGACCTAATTGCAAGATACACACACGCACACAGATTTTATATATATATATATATATATATATATATATATATATATATATATATATATATATATATATATATATATATATGTGTGTGTGTGTGTGTGTGTGTGTGTGTGAGTGTGTGTGTGTGTGTGTGTGTGTGTGTGTGTGTGTGTGTGTGTGTGTAAGATAGATGGATAGATAGATAGACAGATAGATGTGTGTGTTGTGTGTGTGTGTGTGTGTGTGCATACACACACAACAACAATAAATATAACAACATTACCACTACCAGCAGTAGCCTGCAAAACACACACATACACACACACACACACACACACTCACACACACACGCGCACGCACGCACACACACCCACACCCATAAAACCACCACCATCATCACCACCACCACCACAACAACAAGAGAAGCCAAAAAAGTAGAGGTGAGAGAGCCAAAAAGACACCAGGCGCACGTATGCTCAAGGCATCATTGCACCGGGCACGTGTATGCCCATACAAATACTCTCTCTCCCTCGCACACACACACGCACGCGCACACACACACGCGCGCGCGCACGCACGCACGCACACAATCACATCTAGCCTGCCGGACGTCTCCATAAAAACAGTGTTTTCCTTTTTCCGTTACAAAGTGCAGTTTACTGTCAGTCAGTTTAGCCACAGCCACTGAAAACAGATTTCACTCCATCAACGCTGCCCACACACGCACACACACACACACACCACACACCAACAGCGAGAGAGAGAGAGAGAGAGAGAGAGAGAGAGAGAGAGAGAGAGAGAGAGGAGAGAGAGAGAGAGAGAGAGAGAGAGAGAGAGAGAGAGAAACAAATCCTTAACTGCACCGCAAGATTCGATTTAAAAGCAATGCTTTTGTGTCTGGCTATCGTGTTACTGAAA
Source organism: Rapana venosa (assembly GCA_028751875.1). Lineage (NCBI taxonomy): Eukaryota > Metazoa > Mollusca > Gastropoda > Neogastropoda > Muricidae > Rapana > Rapana venosa. Next base: position 46,516,548 of record CM054146.1, on the reverse strand, counting down.
TTTTGTTTACAGTTCCATTGTAGCTGCACACTAGCAAAAATATCCCTTTCTTTCAATTGATACAGCCCTATAGTGTACATAATAATAATTATATGGAATCTATATAGCGTTGAATCTTGTAAAACAAACAAATCGAAGCGCTTGCACTCAATTCATTTACACGCATGCGACTTTCCTCAAATTAATACCATGAGATTTCACGCTAAGGCGGTGATGAAGGAGATAAAGGATGCTGTTGAAAAGTAGGGGCAGATACGAAGGGAAAGTGTCAGGTAGGAAATAAGTGTGTTTTGAGGCATACATTCCACGAAACTGGTTCTAAACTTTTTTTCTGGCTGAAAGTTTGTTTGAACCTGATAGCAAGTTTACCGCTAGTTAAACACAATTTTAACACCCCCAAGAAAACAAAACACCCCAAAATTTCGCAAGTTCTGTGGGTTTTTGAATTTCTGGATTTTTTTTTTGGGGGGGGGGGGGGAGGGGGAGGTGTTTGTAGGGAGTGTGCCTAGCACCTGACAAAAAGCTATTTGATATTCTTTAAAAAGAAAATAATATAAAAGATTGTATCATATGGTCACATGTTTGATTAAATCGTCATGTCTGTATTTACAATACTGTGAACAAGCAAATGCTGCCCTGGCATAGTGGGGTGACCATAAAAATGTTGGACAGTTTGTGCAATATGTCAAACACACACACACACACACACACACACACACACACACACACACACACACACACACACACACATAGAGAGAGAGAAGACCTACGGCTGTTTACAACAACAACAACAAAAGCCGAAAAATAAATTAATTTCCGCTGGTTTGTAAAACATAATCACGAAACAACAAAAAAACCCGAAAGAATAAGAGGAAAGAGGAAAAAAAAACCCACAGAAAAAGACAGAAAATACTGAAAAAATATCCACACATAAAAAAACCCCAAAAGTTAAGGATAATATTTCTTAACAGTAAGAGCCTCTGGCACTCCCATCGGAGAAGCGTTCAAGGTTTCATGAAGGTCATTCTTACATATCAAGCGCTTCGATTTGTTTTTGTTTTTTTACAAGATTCAGCGCTATATAAATTCCATATATTATTATTATTATATCATAATATGCTAACTGATTCTAAGTGTTTAAAAGTCACGGTCAATGATAGATCTGGACCAGGTACTCACTGGCCCAGAATGCTTTGAAATTTGAAGTTTAAAAAAAATCAAGCTTTATCATTTTCTGTTTTACCGTACCCGTCTCCTTCTCTCTCCACTACCGCATCATTTTCTGCCTCTCCACTCTCTTCTTAGCAGGAATCCATGTTGTTTGTCGAGATAAGATTTATTGTGTCCGGGGAGAGAAAAAAACCCAAACAAAAAGCAAAAAACAGTAGGCAAGGGACGCAATCGCTTCTGCCACCACCACGAACAGAAGTTGTCTTTCCCCTTGCAAAGTGCTGTTTTCTGTAGTCGTGGCCTCTCCGCCAACAAGGGGGGCACTTCACGATGTAGGAGACCAACAGAAAGATGAAACTATCTCTGATCAATGTCCGAGTTTTTTGGGGGAAAGCAGTGGCTCTTTGTCTTGATGACTGCTGGTTTGGGGAGTTTGTGTCAGACTGTTGCATACCCAGTTCAGAAGCAAGAAAAGCGCCACTATGTTTAAGCGCTGATTATACTTAGTCATGATCTAATTCTCAAAGCTTCCATCGAAATCCTTTTGCCTAAATGTGCGGTTTTTACTGTGAACACTTTTTTTTTCAGAATCTGTGCAGTACCTAAATTGGAAATCTCCGCTGAGACGTAAAAAACAATCACAGCGACAATAACAGAACCTGTTGAACGGAGAAAAGCAGGGATCACTTTCTGCTGTCTGTTGTATGGATTGACCCCACTTCGCGCCAAATTTCAGGACCACAAAAGGGTATTGACATAAAGCACTAAATGTGGAGATAGGCCTTTTGTTTTTTTCTGTATGACCCATCTTACCGCGAATGAGAAATGATTTTAGCACATGCAGATGCATTCATCAAAATCAGTTCAACAGTTTCACAGATAATACCAAAAATTTGTCTTTTTTAAAAACACCATCCCCCAGCCAAACAACAACAAACAAAAGTAGTGCTCCTCAATGCCACTGAAACTGAACTGAATTATGCAACAACATTTCTTTATGTAACAAACTTTTCTACGTCCATGAGTGTAATGTATATCTGAGCAGTTTGTGTCGAAATGTTGTACATACTACTGATTTTCAGTTGAAAGAAATGCTGGACATACTTTTGAAATGTTCATGCCCTTTCTTTATGGTACCCCCCACTCCCAAAAAGTTTTGATTTCTCCTTCCCTTCACCGTCTGTAATGAAGTTACACCAAAACTTTGAAGATCCTTAGACTTCAGTGAGACGGTCATTGTAAGTGCATGGTCTCCACTTCAGGGACAGCATTTTACTCTCTGCTATGGCTGGCTGCTACCTGTCATCACTGTCATCCTGAAGATAAACTGAAGGCAAACAAAGGGAAGGTAAGAACAAAATGGGGGTATGCTGAATTTCAGAAATTGAAAAGATGAGTAAAAGTAAAAGAATAACGTGAGAACATGGACATCGCGTTGAGGACAAAGGAGGAAAGGTAAGGACAAGGGGGAGGGGAAGGGGCGTAGCTAAGAACGGAAGCAACACACATTATCCAGGACAAAGACGCAAAGATGGGGACAAAGCGGGACAGGCTTTAGTTTATGAGGAAGAAAACGGCGAGTTGAGAACAAGAAGGGCATGTTGAGGACAAGAAGGGCATGTTGAGAACAAGAAGGGCAAGTTGAGAACAAGGGCATGTTGAGGACAAGAAGGGCATGTTGAGAACAAGAAGGGCAAGTTGAGAACAAGGGCATGTTGAGAACAAGAATGGAAATCTTAGAGCAAGAATGGAAAGATGAGAACAACTTAGAGCAAGAATGGAAAGATGAGAACAACTTAGAGCAAGAATGGAAAGATGAGAACAAGAAGGACATGTTGAGAAGAACAAGAAGGGCGAGTTGAGAACAAGAAGGGTATGTGGAGAACAAGAAGGGCAAGTTGAGAAGAAGGGCATGTTGAGAACAAGAAGGGCATGTGGAGAACAAGAAGGGCATGTGGAGAACAAGAAAGCAAGTTGACAACAAGAAGGGCATGTTGACAACAAGAAGGGCATGTGGAGAACAAGAAGGGCATGTGGAGAACAAGAAAGGCATGTGGAGAACAAGAAGGGCAAGTGGAGAACAAGAAGGGCATGTGGAGAACAAGAAGGGCAAGTTGACAACAAGAAGGGCAAGTTGACAACAAGAAGGGCAAGTTGACAACAAGAAGGGCAAGTTGACAACAAGAAGGGCAAGTTGACAACAAGAAGGGCAAGTTGACAACAAGAAGGGCAAGTTGAGAACAAGAAGGGCAAGTGGAGAACAAGAAGGGTATGTGGAGAACAAGAAGGGCATGTGGAGAACAAGAAGGGCAAGTTGAGAACAAGAAGGGCAAGATGGGAACAAGAAGGGTATGTGGAGAACAAGAAGGGCATGTGGAGAACAAGAAGGGCATGTGGAGAACAAGAAGGGCAAGATGAGAACAAGAAGGGCGAGTTGAGAACAAGAAGGGCAAGTTGACAACAAGAAGGAGTTAAATAAAGACGAGGAGGGCAGCTGAGGACAAGAAGAGATAGAAAGCCAGTTCCGGATAAGAATTTTGTTTTGTTTTGGTGGTTGTTCCTAAGCCAGAACTCAGAGGTTCACTAACGGTGTCATTTTACTTATCCAACCGTTTTTGACCTCCTCTAAAGTAGCCAATCTCTTCACTTTGGGGGTGATGTTTAAAATCGACACCAGTGTGCATGCAGTTGTGTTGTAAATCTTGTCATCCATTCCTCCTGGCACAAATGACGTATTTCTGAAAAGCAGAACGGGTTTTAAAGTGTGCGCAAGATATTCTGCGTGCGTTCGTACACAGGACTTCAGTTTATATTCTCATCCAAAAGGACTGGATGAGGAATGAAAGTCATTTTTCTCGTCACTGGTAAAGACTACTCTCAACTGAAGGTTCAAAGCCCGGACACTTACGAGTTTTGAAACAACCCATTAATTTTCAGCAAACCACAAGGAAAGACAAATAACAAAGCAACAACATCCACACTGTTAATTTGATTCCTACAATACTAGTCTAACACCTTTCTAAGTAAAAACTGTAACTGTCTCATTGGTTTTTCAGATTAGTGATTTTCAAGGCCAGGCTGTGCGAGATTTTTGCAAACTTTGCTGGACAAACCTGTCTCTGCATACAAACGACACATGTTCCGCAGTTACATTTGCTTTTGATACGACTTACTGATCGTACTGTCACACATAATTATCACCAATGTTAGTAGTCAAGTGGCTTATTCTGAAATGCTGAAGTTAAACATATTTCGAATGTTTTGAAATTACTACACAGTTATGTGCAAGCGATGACCAGATTTCAAAATAAAATACGTCAGTGCAGGGCTCCATTGATATTTCGACAAGGAGTTTATACACAAAAGTCCCCCCCTCCCTCTCTCCACCCCCTTCTGTCTGTCTGTCTATTTTTCTGTCTGTCTGTCTGTCTCTCTCCGTCCGACTGTTTTCTCTCCCCCCCCCCCCCTACAACACTTGGAAATATGACCAGAACTTTCAGACACTTTGTGATTCCATGTTCAGTCTCCTTTTAAATCCCAGATCAACCATCAAACACCCCCACCCCGTCCTCCCCACCCCCTGAAAGCCCTCTATTCAATGCCACTTTGGCATAACTTTTGTGCATAAACGCACACAATCTGTACAGAGAGAAAAGCAGGCAAGGGAGGCAATCAAGTCTGTCGTCTGCATAAAACAAAAAAAACTTTCCTTCTCCGATACAAAGTGCCATTTACTGTCAGTGCAGACATAGCTAGCAGAAAGAAAGATTTCGCTATATCAAACAAAGCACAGCGGAACATGAAAGCAGTCCTTAACTGTGCGCTGGATGGCCTGTCTGTACAGAAGAGAAGCTGTTGTCTGGGGGTAACTGGCTCACTGGGGCGTTGTTTATAGTTTATGCGTATATCTTGTTCTGAAGTCTACAAAATACCGCATTGCATGCATCTAACAAATGGTAAAGTAGCATATCACACATACACACGCGCGCGCGCGCACATACACACGCACATACACACACACGCGCGCGCGTATATCTCAAAACTGCAAGCAAACATCTTTTTGCACTTGGTTTAAAACGTGATTTGTAAGCAAAGAACAATACAGCAAGGAAAAGGCATGAAGGCACACAGCTTATTTTAACCCCGACCCAATACTTCGCGATAAGATAATTATTCATAAACAACAAATATATATGGAGATACCCCCATCAAAAACCATGCACTACTCACTACTAAAAATGATAAATGAATGCATCCTTCATACAACACTACACTACACTAGCCTCTTACCGCAGAGTGGTCGTAGGGGTATGCTCTATTGACAAAAACACCAGCTTTCTCCATTAATTTTGTGGTGATCGTGTGCCCATGCCTGGGTCTCAGCACAACTTTTCATTGCATCGTTTTATGCACTTTTTAAACTAAATTATAGTCACTGTTTATACGGACGTCAGGAATCAAGCAATGTTTCTCTTGGCATGGAATATTACAAGGAAACTGTCGTCAGTTCCTATGTAGAAAAAACGAAAAAGTCGGACTCCGGCCGGCTCCTACCCAGAGTACGTGTGCTGTGGGGTCATCGGAAAGACTGGTGCCACGCATTCGAGCTTCATCCACTTTACGGATGCGAGTTTGACAGTGTCGCTCAAATTACCTGACCAACACTGCAGGTGTCTGTATCTCGCGGGCCCGGTTGACGCCAGTATATATTATGATAGGAAGCGTAGAGTACAGTCCGGTCAAAATTAATAGTCTCAAAGCACAAACACATCCTCATCTTCAATGATCATCATGCAATAGAAAAAAAATTATCTGATTCGGAGGCTCCGGCTGCTCTGGTCTCATGGTGACCTCAGTTTCTGTTTCCCCATACTCTTCTGTGCCTGTGGTGATTTTGTGTCAAAGCCTTCTGGGTTGGAGGTTCACGGGGGATGGTCGTTGGAGGGACGTTGTGATGGTCGCCATCTCAAGTGGGTGACACACTCAAGTTTGTCTCCGCAGCTGAGCTAATACTGTCGTCAGTTGGGAGCTTAGTAGGTGGTGTCCTGCGTATGTTTGCTCAGAACAGGCACCACTGAACACCACAAAGGTGACCCAGCAGCAGTGCAGGGTCCCTCTGGCTGGTGACCCCACAGCGGCCCGACATTGATGGGCTCCCTTTGGATTTCAGATCCGGAGGATGCAACATAACCAATCTGGGTATGGCTACCACGGAGAAATTGAAATGAGCAGCGTGGGAATTGCAGGACAGGAACATTACGGACGATGAGCAGCACACCAAAAATCCACAAGCCAAAACAACAACCCCCTTACAAAGGAATAAAGAAAAGATGGACCCAAGCTTACCCTGGAAAAGGACAAGTGTTTGGAATGGTAAGGCAGGATATTGGCAAAACTGGAGGACAGGAAAGTTCCTCACTCACACACACTGCATACACATAAAAAAAAGAATGTTAAAACGGTGAGAATTTCTGGCACTGAATTTCCAGAAGGTGAGAACATTGATTCATAATACTGAAACAGCTTCTGGCACTTCACTTTCAGAAGATTACTGAAACTTGAGATGGTTTCTCTTTGGAGAAGGTAATGCTTGTAAATTGGACATCCGGTAATTTACTTTTTAAAAAGTCAGTGCCCATTCCAGAACTGCATGGGATGTCTGGTGCTCCAGGCTGCTTTGAAATTTCAACAGTCCCTAAAAAATCACTTCTAACTCCTCAAAGACTTCCAGTTCTGATCTTCTCCTTCCATCCTTTTATCCTGCCCCCCCCCCCCCCCCCCCTCCCCCCCCCCCCCCCCCCCCCCCTCCCGCTCTCTCTTCCTATTTTTCTTTTTTGGTGCAGGAATCGCTCTTGTGAGCCCCCAAAGTCCTTCGGATGAGACTGTAAACCAGGGTCCCGTGTGCGAACACACGCAGAACATCTTGCGCACACGTTAAAACCCGCTCTGTTTTTCGGAAGAGTAGGCCAGTGCACACGAGGACTGGTCAAAAAAAAAAGCACATGAGTGCTTATTCCATTATCCTCGAAATAAAAGAATAAATTGTTTTAAAAAATGGGTCAGGAGAAAATGAGCAGGCAGAGGACAAGTCACCTATATTGCTACCTTAAACCTAGCTTTTGTATTGTATTGTATTGACATGTGTTGTGTTTACATGATCGTGATGTGTTGTGTTGTATTGTGTACCACCTTCAGTCATAGCAGATTTCTCTGCGTGAAATAGGGCTGCTCTTCCAAGCGAAAGCACGTCGCCACGTTGTCAACTGCAACGCCACTCACTTTTTAAAAAAAAAATCCTAACTTCATGTGCACTTGTTTTTCTATGTTGCACACGGGACCTCGCTTTATCCACTCATTCGAAAGACTAGCACCCAGACCACCACTCAAGGTCTAGTGAATGGAGGAAAAGATCAGGTTCAAACAAAGACTAGCACCCAGACCACCGCTCAAAGACTAGTGGATGGAGGCAAAGTTCAGGCTGGCTAAACAAAGACTAGCACCCAGACCACCACTCTAGGTCTAGTGGATGGAGGCAAAGATCAGGCTGGCTAAAACAAAGACTAGCACCCAGACCACCACTCAAGGTCTGGAAGATGGATGCAAAGATCAGGCTCAAACAAGAGATCGAACTCACTTTTGTAGCTTTCTAGACAGGCAAGTCACCTCTCGAATACCGATCAACCATGGACGACCTATAGCATAGTTCGTCTTTTATTGTGCAAAATGTGTCCTTATTCAGATCACCTACAGGAAAAACTGTGGGCTTACTTTGCCTACCCTCTTCTGTAGGTGTAGTGAACAAGGACAGCTTTTGCACAGTAAAAGACGGACTATGCTGTGGACAGTCTGACTTCACTCTAACAGGTCCACGAAGTCGCGGGCTGGAGTCTCGGCAACGGCGTCTGGTAAATTTAAAGGTGAGGATTTAGCATCTCTCCCCGGCTTCAAGCCTTCCTTCCTCGTATATGGAGATGTTTCAAATAATTATGTGCGTTAAAATCATGTCAGTATTCGGCGAAATCTGTTTCTTCATTTGTCAGTTCAATGTTCGGTGCAATCATTTTTCGTCAGTACGCTTCATCTGTGCGGCTTTCTCTCCAGCCCCTACGTCATTTTTTTACAGTCTCCGCTCAACCCATTTCAGTCCATTTTGTTGTCCAGGCCTCACTTTGTCTCTATCAATCACTGTCTTCGTCCATTCATTTCTCTAGCTCTGCCTCTCTGGGTTTAAAAAAATATATTTCCTTTAACTGTCGACAAAAATAGTCCGTTGTAAGATTTTAATCCAAATTAGACCAGTGCCGAACAGCAGTTTGCTTTCTCAATGCTGGCTACAATTTTCACACAATGACAAATGCAAGGTCATCACAGATTTTGGCTAAGTGCTGCGCCATCAAAATAAATGTGGTTAATATAAGTAGGAGAAAATACGAAAAGTTCGCACACACTCACACACGCGCAAGCAAGCGTACACACACAGACACAGACAGACACACTGCACCTTCAAAATAAAGGTGTGTAATATTTGTAAGAGAAAAAGTTGTCTCTCTCTCACTCAACACACACACACACACACACACACACACACAACAACACACACACACACAACACACACACACACATCACACACACTGCACCATCAAAATAAATGTGCTAATATTAGTAAGAGAAAAGAGAAAAAGTTACACACACACACACACACACATGCACCATCAAAATAAATGTGGCTAATATTAGTAAGAGAAAAGAGAAAAAGTTCACACACACACACAATTCGAATATTTCAGAGCACTTTTTTTTCTTTAGATCAATACATTTCCTACAAGTTGGATTGACTTAAGCCACTGTAATCGGCAAAAAAAATACTTTGATATTTTTAGTTTGATGACTAAAAATAAAAAATTCATACACGAAAACTTTCAGACATCATGAAGTATGAAAGCTATCCTCAGAAATAGCATTGTGAATTCCAATTCAACTTGTATGACTATACTTGAATGACATCTATAGCAAAAATTTTAGACTGTTTGTTGCAATAGGGATCTGCTATTCTTCACTAAACGTATTTTCGATTACATCTAAAATACAAGTCCTTTTTACAGATATAAATGTTTGGTCGACTAGATATTGATCAAGATGGATTTAAAGGGGGAAAAATGTAGACATACGAGAAAACGACTTGAAAAATGTTTAACATGTTTTAATCTTACGAATAACCGATCAACAACTGACTTGTAGCTGAGTGTGTGTGTGTGTGTGTGGTGTGTGTGTGTGTGTGTGTGTGTGTGTGTGCGTGCGTGCGTGCGTGCGTGCGTGCGTGTGTGTGAGGGAGAGAGGGAGGAGGGGTGGTTATCGGTGTAAGCGCCCATGTGTATATGTAATAAAGAAGTAGCAGCAGTAGGAGCAAGAAGAAGAAGAAGAAGAAGAAGAAGAAGAAGAAAGAAAAGAAGAAGAAGAAGAAGGGGGAGGAGGAGGAGGGGGAGGATGGGGAGGAGGAGGAGAAAGAAGAAGATGGTTATGGAGGGAGGAGGAGGAGGTTGAGAAAGAGACAACGTCATCGACAAAAGGAGGAACAGAGGAGGGAGTGGCAGCAGCAGCAGCAGCAGAAGACGAAGAAGAAGAAGAAGATGATGATATGACGACGACGACAACGATGATGATGATGATGATGATGATGATGATATGACGATGGACGACAACGATGACGACAAGGACGATGATGGTAATGATGATGAAATAATTAAGAAAACAGCTCACCAACAACTGCAGGACAATAATAAAATAGTCATGGATAAATGACAACACCAAGAAGAAGAAGAAGAAGAAGAAGAAGGAGGAGGGGGGTAGGGAGGAGGAAGTTCTCTGCAAACCCATTCAGATCTGATAATAACCAACCGTGATGCTTACCAATTTTTCTTCCCTCAAACTTTTAACTCTTAAATCCCAAAGGGGGGCTACCCTGTACACACTAACTTTGACGGCACATCTCCACAGCTCAAACACGGAATAGCCTCGAAACATTATTGTCAGTGCATGGAGACTATCCTCGCCAAAGATTATGATGCTACACCAGCGGTCTGTGTTTGATCAGTTTGGAAGAACCGTTTTGCTGGCACTTCTGACAGATGGATTGAAAGAAAGAATGAAAGCGGTTCTCTGGATGTTTTATCACCTCTGTGTCTCTCACTGTCTGAAGTGTGGCCTCGTAAGAGATCTGTGCTGTGAAGAAGAAGAAGAAGAGGAAGAGAGTTGTGGTGGGGTAGGCTGAACCTTCGTGCTGATAGCAGCAGAGATGTCACCGCCATTTGTTTGATCGTGTGTGAGTGTGTGTGTGTGTGTGTGTGTGTGTGTGTGTGTGTGTGTGTGTGTGTTTTGTGTGTGTTGTGTGCGTGCGTGCGTGCGTGCGTGTATATGCATGCGCATATGTGCGTGCTTGAAGACTTCAAATGTGATGTGTAACAGTCAGGAATGGGCAGGGAGTCCCTCAAAGCCGTGTCATGTTGTAGGAAACAGACGGTGTCCGTAGCTTGCACCATTAACCCTCCTTTCATAATAGTCTTCTCTGGCACTTTCATGGAGTCACAATTCAGATAGTGCATTCCGTCTAAAGCTGTGGCTGGTTCTCAAAGGGAGAGCGCTTTGTTGCAGCACAATGCTACCAGAGTTTTGGGTTTGTATGTTAGCCTGCTATCAAAATGGGTAATATTCAGTGGAGTTTTTGTTATAATCGGTTTTTGTGATTGTGAGTTCTATAGCTTCATTTAAGTGAAGAGACCGATGCGGGAGAAACAATCTCTGTCGCAAAGGTCGCATTATTTTGTGTGTGTGTGGTCCCTGGTCTGTTGGAACTGTTGCGCTCCTTTCTGTGGGCCATTTTCCCATCTCTGTGTTCAAGAACTTCACTTCCCCTGACTTGAGGTGTTAGTTCAGAGTGCTTCACCTCGTGTAATCGGCTGCTAGGTTCTCCCAGGACTCGGTGTTAACATTGAGTACTTCCATGTCTCTCTTGCAGACATCCTTGTAGCGCTCTTGTGGGGGCCTTTGGTTCTTCTCCCAGATGCCAACTATCCACAGAGAATGTCTTTAGGGATGCGGCTATCCCCCACAGGGTAGACATGGCCCAGCCAATGCGGCCTATGCTGTCCAAGTAGGGTGAACATGCTTGAAAGGTTGGCTCGGGGTATGACCTTGGCTTTGAACATTCTGTCTTGCCAGGATATTCACATGAAAAGGCGGATGCTTCTCAGGTGGAGGGAGCTTTTCTTCTGACTGGCATAATTATGTGGTCTACGTCTTACTGCCGTACCTCAGTGTGCTAACGACACAAGCATTGTCCACTGCCATACTGGTCTTCACTGACAAGTCAGGGGCTGGTCCACACTCGTGAAGTGAGGTGAGCAATTGTTGTAGTTGCCTTCTTGATCCTCTTGTTGATCTCACTGTCCAAGAAGAAATTGTCGGTGATGGCTGAGCCAAGGTATGTGAACTGTTCAACAACGTCGAGCTCCTAGTCATCGATGGTGATGCCTGGTAGTTGCATAGTATCTGCCCCAGGACGTTGATCTTCTTGAGACTGATGGTTGGTCTGAAGTCCTTGCAGGCCTGAGAGAAGCAATCATCAGTGCCTAAAGTTCCTGCTGGGTAATATTCATCACTGCTGCATTGTTAGCAAACAACATGTCTCTGATGAGGACTTCACGGACCTTTGTTTCGGCAGTGAAGTGGCCAAGATTGACAAGCCTTCCATCTCTGATCTGGTCTGTAGATAGATTTCCTCCGAGTCTGTGCCAAAGGTATGTCTCAAGAGCTGTGTGAGGAAGATTCCAAAGAGGGCGACGGCAAGGATGCATCCTTATTTGACACTGCTGCAGATGTCAAAGGGTCTGGAGGAACTGCCGTTACACTGCACTGTGTCCCATTCATGCTTGTGTGGAGGTAAAAGGTAACTTGCTCTGAAGTGGCAGCAAGTTATTTAAAAAAAGGCACAAGGAAAGCCCCCAAAAGCCTACATGGATTGAAAAGCAATGCAAAGGTATCAAAGATACCTGCAGAGAAACAACAGCAAGAAAGCCTACCAACTTGTGAAAGACCTGACAAGTCGAAACAAGGGAGAACCACTACCATCCAAGACAAAGCAGAGAAATATGTCACAGAAGAATATGATATTCTAATGAAGTGGACAGAGTACAGCTCAGAATTGTACACACAAGGCAACAGGAGACCCCTAAGTGTTAAGTGTTCCTCTGCCAACAACCAACAACGACAGCTGTCTCATCCTACAGGAAGAAGTTGAAACTGCGGTAAAATCACTGAAGAAAGGGAAGTCTCCAGAAGTGGACAACACTCCATCAGAGCTTGTGTAGGCAGGAGGAGAGGCCATGGCAGATGTGTTACTCATCATCTGCAATAAGATCTGGCAGACAGGCAAGTGGCCAACACTTTGGACACAGTCCCTGATTATCACTCTCATGCTAAAAGGCAACTTACAAACTATGCCCAAACTGCCCATACTGACAGCCTGATCAGCCGTCCAAGTAAAGTCATGCTAAGAATCCTCCTAAACTGACTGAAGTCACAATCTGAGGAAATAATTAAGGAAGAACAGTCAGGTTCCAGAGCAGGATGGAGCACAATAGAGCAAATTTTTAACCTTACAACGCTCTGTGCACGTGAAAAGTACCTGCAACACCAGCCCGATCTTTACCAATGGATATAGATGGCTCCAACACCAGCACTTGTGGTTTCACTGTCCATGTCTCAAGGATAGAAAAACATCACAGCACATTTCAACCCATCTTCTAACTGATAGTGAACCCAACCAGAACCTCAAACTTCCTCCTTCATGCAAGAGACTACCAATTTCTTTCTATCAGACTGGGAAAGGAGAACCCACTGGGTCGAATCCACGCTGAAGACACACACACCCCTTTGAATTAAGCGACACTGTTGTTCTCCACACTCTCGCCAATTCCCTATCACAACACGTCCTCTAAACCATTCTTTCTCATCCCCTGCATCAATCCCAGCTCAATTTCTTCACGCTGAAATAACACTTTTATCCGCATCAGCGGCCTGCAACGTGGAGTTGGCTCCAGCTGCAACAAGACAAAAGGCGATCACCGCCATTTCCCTGCAGCGCGAGGTCTGCAAGGGCCATTACTCCATGATTACCAGGGGGCGTCACGCTGTTTACCGGCCTTTGATCGGCTGGGAACTGACCTGGTGCAGTGACGGCGCTGGCGCTTTGCCCTGTTGTTGGGCGACTATATAAGGACCACTTGCATCCTCTTCCTGTCGTCGTGGCTTTAATGGAAAGATGTATCTCTTCCCCTGACAATAATAGGGCATGGCCGGCTAGCACAAACACGCTGTTTGCAGAAGTAGGCCTATTCAATGTCTAGATTACTTTCCTTGTGTCGGAAGGAGCTGATTAGGTCCAGCAGAAATGGTCATCTCTGATGATTTCTATTCTCATTTCTCTCTCATAAACAGAAAAGCTTGAGTTAAAATTGTCATCAGGTAGAAGAAAAATGAGACGTGATTAGACCAATGCAATGATTCTATTTTAACTCTGTTTTAAACCCTCAAAGAAAGCTCAAGAGAACTTTTAAAAAAAATCAAAAACAGGGGGAAAAGTTCAGGGATGACACAGAGGGCTAAAAGACGGTAAGCCCATCTGTCAACTTGTTAGTCACAACTGATCCCAGAAAGTCTTCTCCACTGTAGTTTGCAAATGTTTGACTGAAATGTCTGACTGGCAGTACAGGCTCTATTATTTAAAGTCATTTATTTTGAGTGAAAATATCGGCTCTGACGATTCTCACACAAACCGTGTTGGTATTATGATAGTTGTAAAAACCCTGTTCTTACAATAACTTATCTTATTGATCAACACCTGCAGATAAAAACAACTTTTAAGTTTTATAGCCATTTTATGAAAAAAAAAAGTCTGCTTGATCAAAACCATTAAAAGTATTTTTAAGCAGAAAGAAAAATATAGATAACTTTTCTTCTGCTATTTTCAAGCCTCTTATTTGCAAAACAGAACAAAATACACCAATGTGGTTTTTTGTCTTCTTGAAAATGTCGACAACATAATCTGTTTATTTATTTATCTATTAATTTCATTTGTTGATCTCTGTACCTACTTACAGATGTCACAAGCTGAATAATGTCATTTGCATCAGGAAGAATAGTAAAGCAGACAAGGGAAGGGGGGGGGGGGAGGTAACCATTCCATTTACATTTCAAACCTTTGATGACTGTCTTACAAAAGCACACTTTGTCTTATCTTTTATTTTACGTTCATTATTTACTAAAAAGATAAGAGATTGTGTGTGTTTTTTTCTGTCGACAAGTCATCAAAGTTTTGAAATTAAACTGGACTTGTTACCCTCTTCCCTCCCTCCCTCCCTTGTCTTTTTTTCATCATACATTACTTGTTTACTTCATGGAGAGTTGGCATCTAGGAAGAGAACCAAACGCCACCCAGAGTGCACTACAAGGATGTCTGCAAGAAAGACATGAAAACCCTCGACATCAACACCCAGTCCTGGGAGGACCTTGCAGCCGACTGTAGGAGGTGCAGAAGAAGCAGTCTGAAACTAACACCTCAAGTCAGGGATAGGAAGAGAAGCTGATGAACTCAGAGGTAGAGACAAGGGCCTGCAGAAAGGAGCAATGCAACAACTCCACCAGACCCGAGACCACACACACACATATATCATGCCGCCTTTGCCAAGGAGATTGTTTCTTGCACATCGGCCCCTACTACAGCCACAAGCCAGGCTGCTGCCACAATGCAACAGACAGGACAAGAAGGAAAAATAAAAACCTAAAAAGCAAACGTCCTGTCAGTCATTGTACACTGCTTAGTGCAACGGTGTACCTGCAACACGGTGTTCATGAATTCCAGTCTCACCAGAGGCCCAGGGTTTTCAGGAGAGGTGTGGGCTGAGTGGGAAGACTAAAGGCGATACATCGAGCATCAGATACTTTACAGACTTATTCTTTTGTTTTCTTTTTTTATTTCGTGGATAATGGAATACGCACTCATGTACTTTTTTGCATCTAGCCCCCGTGTGCACGTAGATTTGGAAATTTTGTCCTCCGTTCCCACCGGCACACAATGCCCTACTCTTTCGAAAAGCGGAACAGGTTTAAGTGTGCGCAAGGATGCGATTGCGAATGCGTAACTGACCTATACCTATCTTTATTGCCTGGAGGATGTCAGGATATGAACAAGTAAGAAAGGTGAAGTACAATCCTGTCAAGATGTTTCAAAGCTAGCATTATGGTATCAACATTACTGGCCATCATGCTGTCAACGAAATTCGTTTTGGTTGAACCTGGTGTCTCAGTTCCACGGTGACTTCAGTTTCGGTTTCTCCTGTGCTTCACTGCCTTTGTTAAGTTCATGCCAAACCTTCCGAATCAGGAAAAATCACAGAAGAGATCACCACCTTTGAGAGAAGCGTCTCACTTTGTCTGACCGGCCCCAAGATATTTGTCTGATAATTAATGGTAGACAGAAGGTTGTGTCCCAAGTATTTTGGATCAGAACCGGCTCAATTAAAGACCACTGCAGTTACCCAGTGCTCATCTGGTTGGTGACCTCCCAGCAACTTAACATCAACAGCTGCTTGGGCTGGGGTAGGCCGTATCATCTCTCATTTTCCATTATTCTCCGTCATCTTCTGCGATTTCTGGCCACGCGTGAGTGGGATGCGTAGTACTGGCCTTTTCCTACGCATTCCGTTTTCGGAGCAGCTTATGACCAGTCTAGCCTGAGATCCTCTTGGTGGAGGATGCGGAGAACCAGTGTTGTTATCACGCAGGTTGTTCTTGCCTAGACCAGGGTTTAGGTGAGAACCTGGTTACCGTGGTTCCTACAGTTGCCTGCGTGGCTGCTCGAGGCTGTGCCCACCCTTCCCCGGGCCCATGTCCCCATCAAGAGAATTAACGTCGCGCGGAGTTGCGAGTTTGGGTTTCAGTCCTGACCCAATTCAATTTCAAGTCTTTTATTTTGAATGATTCTGCATATATACGTTGCCTAGTCATGTCCAAATTTTTTTTACGCACGTGAAACGTGAACCATAACAGCAGATATTGAAAGAAGGATACGGGCAATGGAGGTGAGGCACTTTCGCAAACTCCCTGGTATCTCATTAAGTGATCATAATTGGTATTAATGAGGTGAAAACCAGAATTGAAAACGCCATCGGACCATATGAAGAGCTGACTTCAGTGAAAAATCACAAACTGAAGTGGTACGGGCACGTCACAGGAACATGTGGACTGGCCAAGACTGTCCTACAGGGAACAGTACAAGGAGGGAGACGAAGAGGCAGACAGAGCAAATGATGAGAAGACAACATCACAGAGTGGACTGGCCTTGAGCGGAATGATTTGCTTCAGAAAGCTGAGGACCACAGGGAGTAGTGGAAGCTGGTTGCAAAATCTTCAGTGGTGCCCCAACGGTTTTCAAGACTACGGGACAGGGGAAGAAGGTGAAGAAGAAATAGCTTCCATTAAATCCACGTCTTTGATGGTGGATGTGTGGAGACGGGAATTTGTGTTGGGAATTGTAGAGGAGTGTGTGTGTGTGTGTGTGTGTGTGTGTGTGTGTGTGTGTGTGTGTGTGTGTGTGTGTGTGTGTGTGCACGCGTATGTGTGTGGGCGCGCGTATGTACGTGTGTACTCTTTGCAATTTAATTTGCAAAAGCAGACAGACAAATCAGTTCATACATTTTACATCCAGCGCATCCCTCGTTTTCCTACTCCAGCCCAGAATCTTGGCTACCACATTTTAATTATCCTCTCTCTCTCTCCTCCTCTCTCTCTCCCTCCCTCCCTCCCACACACACACACACACCACACCACACCACACACAATGTAGGAGTAAATGAGAAGATGTAAAAGACAAGGGAAAAAAAACAGATAAATAAAGCAATACACTAAAAAAATCATAAATCAAGAATATAAAAAAAACACCGTCCTATTCTAATCGTCGCGAAAAACGACCCCAAGCTAAAGTAGTCAGCAGTCTTGGACCAAACTTCGTAGGCGTGAAGAGAGAGAATGATGGGGAAAAAGCAAAACAAAACAAAACAAAACCCCAACACCCTCCCCCCACCCCTAAAGCCAACGCACTAACGGACGGAAGAATCCGATTGGTTGACACCATCGTTAAATAACGGCACTGCGCGTGCGTCGTTCGCTTTGAGGGACAGCCGTCTTTGGAACCAGTTTTCCCTTCCCTACCCTTCCCAACATGCTGTTGAGCAGGCAGCCTCAGCTGCTGTGAGGATAAAACGACAAGGAACAACAACAACAAAAAAGTCCAGGGGTACCTTTCAGTGTTTGCGGTGTTTGACAAGAAAGAAGAAGAAGGTGGAGGAGAAGGAGACTGTGACGAGGAGACAAGACAAGACAAGACAAGCTCGGAAAATCCATCGTTGTGTTTGCTTCTGATATTGCCTTTGATCTAGGTGACGAGGTGTGTTTTTGTTATTGATTTGGGTTCGGGGTTGGGTGGGTTTTTTGTTGGTAAAGTTTTGCTTTTGTTATTTTTTATGTCTTGAGGGTTTTTTGTGTCTTTCTTTTTTTTTTCTTCTTCCTGTTATCGTTTTATTCGTTGTCTCGTGTCGTAGTTTTTTTGTTGTCATGTTTTGATCGTATTCCTGTTTGTTTTGTTGTTGTTAAGCTTGTTTTTCATAATGTTATACTTTTTTATCTTCTAATTCGTTTTTCTCCATCGTCTTCTTCTCTTTTCTTCTTCCTCTTCCACTCCTCCTCTTCCTCTTTCGTCGTCGTCGTCGTCTTCTTCTTCTCCCTCTTCTACTCCTCCTCCACCTTCGTCTTCTTCTTTTTCTTCCTCTTCTTCTTCTACTCCTCTTTCTTCTTCCTTGTCTGCTGTTGTCTTTTTCTGTCTCGCTTTATTTCAAACTTGGGTGTGCTTGACTTCTTCCGTTTTTCTGCTTGTTTTTGTTTCTTCGTTTTTACTTTTTAATACAATTCTTAATTTTTTTCCTCTTTTTGTTTCTTTTTTTGTCTTTTCTTTGATGTGTATTTCTTCTTTTACTTCTTCTTTGTGCTCTTCTTTTCCTGTCTTTTTTTTGGTCTCTCAATTTTGTTATTTCTTCCCCTTTGGGGCATATTACCTGAATGTTTCATCTTTTACACTTTAAGTTTTAATAATCCTTTTACCATACTTTATTGAATATTGGTTTATTCACCTAGTATCTCTTTTCTTTCTTTCCTTTTCTTTCTGCGCTCTCTCTCTCTCTCTCTCTCTCTCTCTCTCTCTCTCTCTCTCTCTCTCTCTCTCTCTCTCTCCTTTTGTGTCCTTTCCCTTTTTTCTACTCTTCTATTTTCTTTCTCTCTTTTCTTTCTTTCTCTCTGTTAAGTTCTATGTCTGCTTACTGCATTGTCTGTTAACGTTTTCTATCAGTCGCCTATTCTTTTAAGATTTTGCGGTCGTATTCATTATGGTTTTTTTTCCTGCTTTTTTCCCCTGAACATTTTCTGTTGTTTGTATAATTATTTCTTTTTCTTCCTCACCACCATGTTCTTCTTTGATTATTTGCTAGCAGAAATCATCGGTATCATTGTCTTTTTTAATTTTATTCATCTGCTTCTTCTTCTTCTTCTCTTCTTGTTCTTTTTCTTAATCTATTTGAGAAATCAGTATTATGCTACCAACATCATAACTTTTGTCTTCGAATCATCACCACTTCATATTTCATATACTTTTTCTTGTTTTTGGTTTTCCTTTTCTTACCGTTAAACAAGTCATTTGTTTTATCAAGTCTTGCTCCTTTTCCTTCTTCTATTTTTCGTCTCCATTTTTGTCTTTCTTCTTCCTCTTGTTTTTCTTCTTCTCGTCCTTCTCCTCCTCCTTATCTTTCTTCTTCTCCTCGCCCTCGTCTTTCTTTTTCTTCTCGTCCTTCTCCTCCTCTTAATCTTTCTTCTTCTTGTCGTCCTCGACTTTCTTCTTCTTCTCCTCCTCCCTGTCTTTCTTCTTGTCCTTCTTCTCCCCCTCCTCCTCCTTGTCCTTCTTCTCCTCCCCCTTCCTCTCTCCGTCCTTCTTCTCCCCCCTCCTCCTCCTTGTCCTTCTCTCCCCCTCCTCCTCCTTGTCCTTCTTCTCCCCCTCCTCCTCCTTGTCCTTCTTCTCCCCCTCCTCCTCCTTGTCCTTCTTCTCTCCCCTCCTCCTCCTTGTCCTTCTTCTCCCCTCCTCTCCTTGTCCTTCTTCTCCCCCTCCTCCTCTCCTTGTCCTTCTCTCTCCCTCTCCCCTCCTCCTCCTTGTCTTTCTTCTCCTCCTCCTCTCCTCTTCTCCTCCTTGTCTTTCTTCTCCTCCTCCTCTCCTTGTCTTTCTCCTCTCTTGCTTTCTCTCCTCCTTGTCTTTCTTCTCCTCCTCCTTGTCTTTCTCTCCTCCTCCTTGTCTTTCTCCTCCTCCTGTCTTTCTTCTCCTCCTCCTTGTCTTTCTCCTCCTCCTTGTCTTTCTCCTCCTCCTTGTCTTTCTCCTCCTCTTGTCTTCTCTCTCTCCTCCCCTTGTCTTTCTTCTTCTCTTGTCTATCTCCTCCTCTTTGTCTTTCTCTCCTCCTCCTTGTCTTTCTTCTTCTCTTGTCTATCTCCTCCTCTTTGTCTTTCTCCTCCTCCTTGTCTTTCTCCTCCTCCTTGTCTATCTCTCCTCCTCCTTGTCTTTTCTCTCTCTCCTTGTCTTTCTTCCTCCTCCTGTCTTTCTTCTCCCCTCCTTGTCTTTCTCCTCCTCCTTGTCTTTCTCCTCCTCCTCCTCCTTGTCTTTCCTCCTCCTCCTTGTCTATCTCCTCCTCCTTTGTCTTTCTTTTTCTCTTGTCTTTCTTCTTCTCCTGTCTTTCTTCTTCTCTTTGTCTATCTCCTCCTCCTTGTCTATCTCCTCCTCCTTGTCTTTCTCCTCCTTCTCCTTGTCTTCTCCTCCTCCTTGTCTTTCTTCCCTTCTCTTGTCTATCTCCCCCTCCTTGTCTTTCTCTCTCCCTCCTCCTTGTCTTTCTCCTCCTCCTTGTCTTTCTCCTCCTCCTGTCTTTCTTCTTCTCCTTTCTTTCTTCTTCTCTCTTTGTCTATTCCTCCTCCTTGTCTTTCTCCTCCTCCTCCTTCTCCTTTCTCTTCTCTCCTGTCTTTCTTCTTCTCTTTGTCTATCTCCTCCTCCTTGTCCTTTCTCCTCCTCCTTGTCTTTCTCCTCCTCCTTTTTCTTCTCTTCCCCCTTGTCTATCTCCTCCCCTTGTTTCTTTCTCCTCCTCCTTGTCTTTTTTCTCCTCCTCCTTGTTTTCTTCTTCTCCTTGTCTTCTTCTTCTCTTTGTCTATCTCCTCCTCCTTGTCTATCTCCTCCTCCTTGTCTTTCTCCCCCTCCTTGTCTTTCTCCTCCTCCTTTCCCTTCTTCTTCTCCTTGCTTTCTTCTTCTCTGTCTTCTTCCTCTTGTCTATCTCCTCCTCCTTGTCTTTCCTCCTCCTCTTGTCTATCTCTCCTCCTTGTCTTCTCCTCCTCCTTTCTTCTCCTCCTCCTTGTCTATCTCTCCTCCTTTCTTTCTCTTCCCTTGTCTTTCTTCTTCTCTTTGTCTTCTCCTCCTCCTGTCTTTCTTCTTCTCTTTCTCATCTCCTCCTCCTTTCTTCTCTCTCCTGTCTTCCTCCTCCTTGTCTTCTTCTTCTTTTCTATCTCCTCCTCCTGTCTTTCTCCTCTCCTTGCTTTCTCCTCCTCCTTGTCTTTCTCCTCCTCCTTGTCTTTTCCTCCTCCTTGTCTTTCTCTTCCTTTGTCTATCTCCCCCCTGTCTTTCTCCTCCTCCTCTTCTTCCCTCCTCCGTCTTCTCCTCTTTCTCTCCTCCTTGTCTTTCTCTCTCTTGCTATCTCCTCCTCCTTGTCTTCTCTTCTTTGTCTTCTCCTCTCTTGTCTTTCTCCTCCTCCTTGTCTTTCTCCTCCTCCTTGTCTTTCTCTCTCTTTGTCTATTCTCCTCCTCCTTGTTTTCTTCTTCTCTCCTCCTTGTCTTTCTCCTCCCTTGTCTTTCTCCTCCTCCTTGTCTTTCTCCTCCTCCTCCTTGTCTTTCTCCTCCTCCTTGTCGTCTTCTCTTTCTTTCTCCTCCTCCCCTTGTCTTTCTTCTCCTCTTTGTCTTTCTCCTCCTCCTTGTCTTTCTTCTTCTCTTTGTCTATCTCCTCCTCCTTCTTCTTCTCCTCCTCCTTGTCTTTTCTCCCTCCTCCTTGTCCCTTTCTCCTCCTCCTTGTCTTTCTCTCTTCCTCCTTGTCTTCCTCTCCTCCTCCTCTCCTTGTCTTCTCCTCCTCCTTGTCTTCTTCTCCTCCTCCCCTTTTCTTTCTCCCTCCTTTCCCCCTCCTCTTGTCTTTCCCCCTCCTCCTTTCTATCCCTCCTCCTTCCTTTCTCCTCTCTTCTTCTTCTTCCTTGTCTCTCTCCTTCTCTCCTCCCTGTCTTTCTTCTTCTCTTTGTCTATCTCCTCCTCCCTTGTCTTTCTCCTCCTCCTTGTCTTTCTCCTCCCTCCTCCTTGTCTTTCTCCTCCTCCTTGTCCTTTCCCCTCCTTCTCTCTCTCTTGTCTTTCTCCTCCTCCTTGTCTTTCTCTCCTTTCTACTCCTCCTCCTGTCTTCCCCCCTCTCCCTCCTCCTTGCTTCTTCTCCTCCTCCCTTGTCTTTCTTCTTCTCCCTTGTCTTCTCCCTCCTTTCTCTCTCCTCCTTGTCTTCTCCTCCTCCTTGTCTTTCTCCTCTCCTTCTTTCTCCTCCTCCTTTCTCTTCCTCCTCCTTGTCTTTCTTCTTCTCTTGTCTATCTCCTCCTCCTTGTCTTTCGCCTCCTCCTTGTCTTTCTCCTCCTCCTGCTTTCTCTCTTCTCTTCTTTTCTCTTCCTCCTCCTTGTCTCTTCTCCTCCTCCTTGTCTTCTCCTCCTCCTTGTCTTTCCTTCTCTCCTTGTCTTTCTTCTTCTCCTTTTCTATCTCCTCCATCCTTGTCTTTCTCCTCCTCCTTGTCTTTCCTCCTCCCTCCCTTGCTTTCTCCTCCTCCTTGGTCTTTCTCCTTCTCCTTGTTCTTCTTCCTTCTCCTTTGTCTATCTCCTCCTCTTTGTCTATCTCCTCCTCCTTGTCTTTCTCCTCCTCTTCTGTCTATCTCCTCCTCCTTGCTCTCCTCTTTTTCCTCCCTCCTCCTTGTCCCTTTTTCCTCCTCCTTGTCTATCTCCCCCCCTCCTTGTCTTTCTCCCTTTTCCTTGTCTTTCTTCTTCTCTTTGTCTATCTCCTCCTCCTTGTCTTTCTCTTCTCTTTGTCTATCTCCTCCCCCTTTCTTTTTCTCCTTTTTGTCCCTTTCCTTTTTTTTCTCTTCTTTTTCTTTCTCTCTTTTCTTTCTTTCTCTCTGTTTAGTTCTATGTCTGCTTACTGCATTGTCTGTTAACGTTTTCTATCAGTCGCCTATTCTTTTAAGATTTTGCGGTCGTATTCATTATGGTTTTTTTCCTGCTTTTTCCCCTGAACATTTTCTGTTGTTTGTATAATTATTTCTTTTTCTTCCTCACCAACATGTTCTTCTTTGATTATTTGCTAGCAGAAATCATCGGTATCATTGTCTTTTTTAATTTTATTCATCTGCTTCTTCTTCTTCTTCTCTTCTTGTTCTTTTTCTTAATCTATTTGAGAAATCAGTATTATGCTACCAACATCATAACTTTTGTCTTCGAATCATCACCACTTCATATTTCATATACTTTTTCTTGTTTTTGGTTTTCCTTTTCTTACCGTTAAACAAGTCATTTGTTTTATCAAGTCTTGCTCCTTTTCCTTCTTCTATTTTTCGTCTCCATTTTTGTCTTTCTTCTTCCTCTTGTTTTTCTTCTTCTCGTCCTTCTCCTCCTCCTTATCTTTCTTCTTCTCCTCGCCCTCGTCTTTCTTTTTCTTCTCGTCCTTCTCCTCCTCTTAATCTTTCTTCTTCTTGTCGTCCTCGACTTTCTTCTTCTTCTCCTCCTCCCTGTCTTTCTTCTTGTCCTCCTTGTCTTTCTCCTCCTCGTCTTCTCCTCCTTGTCTTTCTCTCTCCTCCGTCTTCTCTCCCCTGTCCTCCTTGTCTTCTTCTCCTCTTCTCCTTGTCTTTCTCTCCTCCTTCTCCTTGTCTTTCTTCTCCCCTTCTCCTTGTCTTCTCTCTCCTTGTCCTGCTTTCTTCTCCTCCTTCTCCTTGTCTTTCTTCCCTCCTCCTCCTTGTCTTTCTTCTCCTCCTTCTCCTTGTCTTTCTCCTCCTCCTCCTGCTTTCTCCTCCTCCTCCTTGTCTTCTCTCCTCTCCTTGTCTTTCTCCTCCTCCTCCTTGTCTTTCTTCTCCTCCTCCTTGTCTTTCTTCTCCTCCTCCTTGTCTTTCTCCTCCTCCTCCTTGTCTTTCTTCTCCTCCTTGTCTTTCTCCTCCTCCTCCTTGTCTTTCTTCTCCTCCTGTCTTCTTCTCTCCTCCTCCTGTCTTCTCTCCTCCTTGTCTTTCTTCTCTCCTCCTCCTTGTCTTTCTTCTCCTCCTTGTCTTTCTTCTCTCCTCCTTGTCTTCTTCTCCTCTCCTTGTCTTTCTCCTCCTCCTCCTTGTCTTTCTCTCCTCCTTGTCTTCTTCTCCTCCTCCTCCTTGTCTTTCTTCTCCTCCTTGTCTTTCTTCTTCTCCTCCTCCTTGTCTTTCTTCTCCTCCTTGTCTTCTTCTCCTCCTCCTCCTTGTCTTCTTCTCCTCCTTGTCTTTCTTTTCTCTCCTCCTTGTCTTTCTCTCCTCCCCTCCTTGTCTTTCTTCTCCTCCTTGTCTTTCTTCTCCTCCTCCTCCTTGTCTTTCTTCTCCTCCTTGTCTTTCTTCTCTCCTCCTCCTTGTCTTTCTTCTCCTTGTCTTTCTTCTCCTCCTCCTCCTTGTCTTTCTTCTCCTCCTTGTCTTTCTTCTCCTCCTCCTCCTTGTCTTTCTCTCCTCCTCCTTGTCTTTCTTCTCTCTTGTCTTTCTTCTCCTCCTCCTCCTTGTCTTTCTCTCCTCCTTGTCTTTCTTCTTCTCTCCTCCTTGTCTTTCTCTCCTCCTTCTTTCTTCTCCTCCTCCTTGTCTTTCTTCTCCTCCTTGTCTTTTCTTCTCCTTTCCTCCTCCTTGTCTTTCTCTCCTCCTCCTTGTCTTTCTTCTCCTCCTCCTCCTTGTCTTTCTTCTCCTCCTCCTCCTTGTCTTCTCTCTCCTTGTCTTTCTCTCCCCCCTCCTTGTCTTCTTCTCCTCCTTGTCTTTCTTCTCTCCTCCTCCTTGTCTTTCTCCTCCTCCTCCTTGTCTTTCCCCTCCTCCTTGTCTTCTTCTCCTCCTCCTTGTCTTTCTCTCCTCCTCCTTGTCTTTCTTCTCCTCCTTGCTCTCCTCCTCCTTTCTCCTCCTCCTCCTTGTCTTTCTCTCCTTCCTTGTCCTCTCCTCTTCTTCTCCTCCTCCTTGTCTTTCTTCTCCTCCTTGTCTCTCCTCTTTTCCTCCTCCTCCTTGTCTTTCTCTCCTCCTTGTCTCTTCCTCCTCTCCTGTCTTTCTTCTCCTCCTCCTTGTCTCCTCCTCCTCCTCCTTGTCTCTTCTCCTCCTCCTTGTCTTCTTCCCCCTCCTCCTTGTCTTTCTCTCCTCCTTTCTTCTTCCCTCCTCCTCCTCTCTCCCCTCCTCCCCCTTGTCTTTCTTCTCCTCCTCCGTCTCTCTTCCTCCTCCTCCTCCTCTGTCTTTCTCCCTCCTCCTTGTCTTCTCCTCCTCCTCCTCCTTTCTTCTCCTCCTCCTCCTGTCTTTCTTCTCCCTCTCTTGTCCTTCTCCTCTCCTCCTTGTCTTTCTCCCTCCCCTCCCTCTTCTCTCCTCCTCTTCTTCTCCTCCTCCTCCTGTCTTTCTCCTCCTCCTCCTCCTTGTCTTTCTTCTCCTCCTCCTCCTTGTCTTTCTCTCCTCCTTCTCTCCTCCTCCTCCTTGTCTTCTTCCTCCTCCTGTCTTCTCTTCCCTCCTCCTTGCTTCCTTCTCCTCCTCTCGTCTTTCTTTACCTCCTTCTCCTTCTCTTTCCTTTTTCTCTCCTCCCTGTCTTTCTTCTCCTCCTCCCTGTCTTTTCTCCCTCCTCCCTGTCTTTCTTCTCCTCCTCCTGTCTTTCTTCTCTCCTCCTCCTTGTCTTTTCTCCCCTCCTTATCTTTCTTCTTCTCTTCTGTCTTCTCCTCCTCCTCCTGTCTTCTCTCTCCTCCTCCCTGTCTTTCTTTCTCCTCCTCCTTGTCTTTCTCTCCTCCTCCTTGTCTTTCTCTCCTCTTTTTCTCTCCTCCTTGTCTTTCTTCTCCTCCTCCTCGTCTTTTCTTTCTTCCTCCTCCTTGTCTTTCTTCTCCTCCTCCCTGTCTTTCTTCTCCCTTTACCCTCCTCCCTGTCTTTCTTTCCTTCTTTCTCTCCTCCCTGTCTTTTCTCCCTCTCTTTCTTCTCCTTGTCTTTTTTCCTTCTTCTTCTCCCCTCCCTGTCTTTCCTCCTCCTTCTCTCCCCTCCTGTCTTTCTTCTCCTCCTCCTTGTCCCTTTTTCTCTTCCTCTCCTCCTTGTCTTTCTCCTCCTCCTCCCTTCTTCTTCTTCCTCCTTTTATTCTCCTCCTCCTTGTCTTTTCTCCCCGTCCCTTCCTTCTCCTCCTCGTTTTTATTCTCCTCCTCCTTGTCTTCTTCTCCTCCTCCTTCTTCCTTCTTCCTCCTCGTCCTTCATTCTCCCCTCGTCCCCTCACCTCGTCTTTGTCCTTATCTCTTCTTTCTTCTTCTCTTCGTCCTTCTTCTCCTCCTCCATCTTCTTCTCTTTCCTTCCCTTTCAAATTTTCCTCTTCTACCTTCCTCCTCGACCTTCTACTCCCTTCATCCTCCTCCTCTTCCTTCTTTCTTTTCCCCCCCTTCTTCCCTCTTCTACCTTCTCCTCGACCTCCCACTCCTCCTTTATCTTCTTCTCTTCCTCCTTTCTCTCCTTCTTCTTCTTCCACTTCTCTGCTCCTATCATTTACTTGCTCTTTCTATCTATTCCTCTCGTTCACTGTTTTTGATGTCCATATCCCAGCATCATCATTGATAGGTTCAATATTCCCATCAGTGCAGTCATCAGTACCAGCTGCATTATCTCCAGCTACTCTGAGGGTCGGGTGCTCTAGAAGGTAACACACCTGCATAGATAGCGAGAAGTAGTACGGGTTCCATCCCCGTTTGTGTCCCAAACTTTTACCCACCCCAAAGACCTGGAGTGGTGGTCTGAGGTGCTAGTCTTTCCGATGAGACGATGGATTTTATCGAGGTCCCGTGTGCAACATGCATTTGGAACACGTAAAAGCAAAATCACTGAAACACAAGAACTGTCAAAATTCCATCAACCCCCCTTCCCCTACCCCCCCCCCCTCCCCCCCCCCCCCCCCACCAAACCAAACAATCCAAAACTAAAACAAAGCCACTCTCGTAGTGAACACAAACACTTAATAATTCATGCATACATGAATTTTCCTTGAAGAAAATCTTCTGCATGCGTATAGTCATAAAACAGATTAAGCCACAGGTAGATCAGTGGTCTAGAGGTAACGCGCCTTCCTAGAAAACGAAAAGTCCGGGTCGGAAGTGTGCGGTGGTTCGAATCCCGTTTGGGTCCGAAACTTTTCCCCAATCCATTAGACTACGGGGGCGCGATAGCTCAGTGGTCAGAGCACTCGCTTTCCCCCAGCTAAGGTTAAGCAGCATCGAGCGTGGTTACCACTTTGGATGGGTGACCGTTTGCGCGCCTTGGCTTCAGTACAGTTCCCCAGTTCACCCAGCTGTAAATGGGTACCTGCCTCTTTAAGATCAGGGAAGGTAAAGCAGCGAGGAAGAGGAGATAGGCGCCGCCCTCAATATGCTGGCCTCTAGAGAAGATGAGGTCCCTGATGCCTCGCCCCCCTACGACCACTTAGGTTATTGGACACCTTTGCCTTTACTTCTTTTTTTATTAGACCACGAGTGGTGGTCTGGGTGCTATTCTTTCGGATGAGACGATAAACCGGGATCCGTGTGTTACACATAATTAATTAGCGCATGTAAAGAACCCACGGCAACAAGAGAGTTGTCCCTGTCAAATTTCTGTAGGAAAAAAGCCACTCTGATAGGGAAAGGGATACAGATGCAGACAGGGGAAAAAAAAAGGTGACACTGCTTGTGTGGCAACGCGCTCTC
Source organism: Rapana venosa (assembly GCA_028751875.1). Lineage (NCBI taxonomy): Eukaryota > Metazoa > Mollusca > Gastropoda > Neogastropoda > Muricidae > Rapana > Rapana venosa. Next base: position 46,489,248 of record CM054146.1, on the reverse strand, counting down.
CCCGGGGAGAGCAGCCCGAATTTCACGCAGAGAAATCCATTGTGACTGAAAGTGGTATAATTCTTTTAGAAAATAAAGTCTGCTCTTAAAGTTTGACCCGAGAAATCAGAGAAATTCCCACCCTTAAATTCCCGCAAATCCCACTGCCGAGATTCGAACGCACGACTTCATAAACCCATGCACGGAAAAGAAGTCCAACACTCTAGTCCACTCAAGATAATAGTGTCCATCAGATTCGATCCAATACCACTCAAAACTGACGACGTCCAAGAAAGACAAAAAGTTGTCTACTTCTTTTGAATTGTTTAGTGTAGGGGCTTTCTTTTTCCATCACCCAGAAAGTAGACTGCCGGTCTGTATCAATTACTGCTGGCGTAAAGTATCTTTTGGTTTATCATCATCATTGATGAGAATAGTTTCGAAAAAAACAAGCCTTGACTTTCAAAGGTTTTCCAGGAGGTTGTTTGTCACAGGTTGTGATTTTGGTCGTTTTTAAAAGTATTCAGCGTTCTTGGGTGTACTAGTCCTTTTTAAAATAAAGTCCAAAAACCGCCAATAGAGAACTCTGTTAAAAACGGAAGGTAAATCACCCAAGAGTACCTTTTGTATTTTAAACTCGGGTGAGTTGTTGTGCCATACTTTAAATCCACACTACTCTGTTCTTATTAATAATTTAAAGTCATATTAGATTACAGACTAGGTACTTCTTATGTTGACACTTAAAAAAAAAACCACACACACACATGAAACACGCTTAATATTCTCAGACAAAAATGTCCCCCCCCCCCCCCCCCCCCCAAGTTTTTAACATCATTTTCGCCCGCAATCGTTTCAAATCTCTGTCCATTTCGCATTTCTCAGTGTGACTAATTTTGATAGCGTAATTTATGAACAATTCAGATGAATGGAAAGCCTGTTCCTTTCAATCTGTTTGGATCGGTTTAAAAGCCAATCCAATGATACGCCTCAGCCCCTCTGCTGAGCACAACGGAAGAAGGGTGAGAGGCAGGTCAGCAAAGGTTTCCAGCCAGAGTGCCAACATGATTGAAATCAATCAGTTCTCCATTAGAGATAATAGAGTTACTCTGACATGACTAATGTCACAAACCAAAATATTGGTCGTTAATGGCTACACACTTTCAACAATGATGATAAGGAGGAGGAGGATGGCAATGATGATGATGATGAGGAGGAGGAGGAGGAGAAGGGGGAGGAGAAGGAGGAGGATGGTGGTTGAAATGATGATAGAAACACGCACACGCATGCACATACGCACGCACACACACACACACACACTCGCGAGCGCGTTTGCGGGCATCGCGCGCGCGCGCGAAAACGCGCACACACTAACACACATAAACACACACACCACTTACACACACACACACACACACTTACACACACACACACACACACACTTACACACACACACACACACACACCACGAATAATTAGATGATCACTTATAGCTTCGTAAATACTCGGAGAAACCAAGGAAAGCCACAAATCTCTTGTTGCCAGCCATACTTGATGACCTGACATAGGAATTCGCGAGCTCATAGAAAAGTCTGAAGTATCGGAAACCTAAGCTTACAGCTTGCAAACCAATGGATACTTTCCTAGATCAGTTCGATTTTTCACATAAAAGACAAATATAATCATCATGACAGTCTCCACCATATCCTTACAAGCCCCTAGGCGCTAGCACTTGTGTTCTCTACGCACACTGTCATTCAATTCCTGCCAGCGACCGAATGTCAGAGTTTAAAATTGACAGCAAACGTGGAGGATTGGAGGCAGGAGAGGGCAGGGGACGGGGTGGGTGGGGTCCTGCATGCACAGCAGCCTCTATCCTACCTTAGTTATATACAGCCATATTACGTCTTCCAGGTGAGATACTATGATCAAAGGATTTTAAACTGCAGTCTGGTATCAAAAGCAGCGGGGTTTTTTTCATCCAAGGATTGTAACCTTTAAAAGAAAAGACAACTTCAAGTCTATCTTACCTTAGGAAATAGCAGCAGAAAAGAAGCTACAACATGTGAACACTTTGCCATCAAAACCAAAAAGAGCAGTAAAGACAAGGAAAGAAATACAGCATGCTGTAGGAATAGGATAGATGGGGAGGGGGCTTGTGTGTGTGTGTGTGTGTGTGTGTGTGTGTGTGTGTGTGTGTGTGTGTGTGTGTGAGAGAGAGAGAGAGAGAGAGAGGAGAGAGAGAGAGAGAGAGAGAGAGAGAGAGGAGAGAGAGAGAGAGAGAGAAAAATGTGCGCCATATTCTGTACATTTGACACCGATTAGGAATATATAAATATATAAATATAATATATATATATATATATATATATATATATATATATATATATATATATATATATATATATATATATATATATATATGCAAATCATACGCTTGACCGGGAATCGATGAGTTCACGTTGGTTTGTATGGGTGTACATAAAATCATATACCGGCTGAAACATACAATATGGACAGACATGTATCCAAATTCTCTCACTCTCTCAACTTTCTCAATTCGTGGCATAACATGATTGTTCTGCATTGCCTCCCCCTTCTATACTAAGGCATATGATTCTGATCATTACAGTAGAAGTGAAATTGAGGTTAGGTAACTATCCTGAAGACTTGAATAGTAGTGCGCATGAGATGTATGAGTTTGATACAAACAGAGATTGTACATCGATACGCGATGTTCTATTAGATATTATCCTTTTTTCCATCTATTGTATTGAGGCCTAAGGCCGATGTGCAATTAAACCAGTTAAGTTCTCTCTCTCTCTCTCTCTCCTCTCTCTCTCTCTCTCTCTCTCTCTCTCTCTCTCTCTCTCTCTCTCTCTCTCTCTCTCTCTCTCTCTCTCTCTCTCTCTTTCTCTCTAGCAATGTTCTACAGAAGAAATCCTGTCCATATTGTAAATCAGAAAAGGAAGATGAACACCATGTTCTGTTTGTGTGTCCTGCATATTGTGACTTCAGAACCAAGTTTCTGGGGGGTTCAGCTACAACCCAACCCACATGTTATCACAAGTGTCTGATACCACACAAAGGCACAGTGTCCCAAGGTATATTTTTCACTCAGTGAAAACGAAAGAAAGAACTGACTGGAATTTAATGTTGCCATTGATATGTTTTGTCAATTTTATTTCAGGGTAAAGGTGTCTCCATGGTGTTTACCACTGGGTTTTTGTTGACATGATTAAAAGGTGTGCGTGTGTGTGTGTGTGTGTGTGTGTGTGTGTGTGTGTGTGTGTGTGTGTGTGTGTGTGTGTGCGTGCTCTATTGCATTGACAAAGCTAGTAATGCTGAAAAGCTGCATATTATGCCTACACTGATGTAAACTTGAGAAGCGACTGAGATTTCACTGTAATGGATGTTAACTTATAACATAAACAATGATGTTGAAGGTGATGAAGATAATGGTGATGTGTGTTTGGACTGTAATCACCGATAGTGACAGTGACGAGGCTCTTAGTCATGACTGTGTTGAGGATGATGATAACGATAATGCCTTTAGTGGGTATGTTTTGTATTTGAACATGTTGCATTTCTAGACAACTGATTGACGTTTTTTCGTTTACTTGTTACTTGTTACCACTCCCCTTCACCCCTTTTACTTGTATTGTGGCCCAAGGCCGAAGTACAATTAAAATGTTCAGAGTTCTCTCTCTCAAAACACACACGCGCGTGCGCGGGCGTTCCATTTTTCTGCATTTAGTCATTTCACTTTTGCTGCTTCTCATCTTTCCTTTTCTTCTTCTCCTCCTTCTCTTTATTTCTTTTTCTTCTTGCTTTTTACCTCCCTTCTCATATTCTGTCCCCCCCCCCCCCCCCAGCTCTTCTTCTCTTTGCTTCTTTTCTTGTCCTCCTCTCTCTCCTTTCTTTTCTCCATACGCTTATTTTTTCTGGCTTCTCCTTTTTCTGTCCTCCTTTGCTTTATTTTTTTTCTTCTCTCCCTCTTCCTCTTTCCTTTTGCTTGTCCTCTCTTCTGTTTGTTCTTGTTCTCCTTCGTCTTCATCACCGTCATCATCATCATTATTACTTACAAGCCTGAAGTGAGTGTGCTCCACACACACACATACACTAACAAACGCACGCACACACACACACACTCTCTCTCTCTCACACACACACACACGCACGCGCACACACATACATACACACGCACGCACGCACGCGCACACACACACCAGAGAGAAAATCAGTAAGCGCCCACACAGTCGTGTCTCATCTCCTGTGCCAATGCCGTCTTTCAGATGGACAGCTGCTTTAGAAAGTGCTGACCGGCAAAACTCGTGTGCTTGAATCCCATGACCCTGGTTAATAATTAAACAATCAGCACTGATGTCGACAGCGATCGACAACGACGGCGACAACTACATGAACAACGACAACGACGACAAAGTTAACACCAACGACAACGACGACTGACGAGACGACAACGATAACAACGACGACGACGACGACGAGGAAGACAATGCAAACGGATCATTAATTAGCAACAAACACAGTGGGGAACACAGTTATGGAATTTCCAATCTAAAAGCTAATCATAGGGTAATTAGTCTCACCGACATAAATCATTAGGGAACTTTGTGGGGGGGAACAATTCCACAGAATAACGAACAAACAAAAAGAAACTCTTCCTTCACCACCACCCTCCCACCTTCCCCACTTTGAATTTGCGAATAGCAAGACGGTTAGAATATCAGGTTCCTATCTGAATTTACCTGAGTATGGAAGTTTAAATATCCACGGAGTTCGTCAGTTTGAAAAGCAGGCTCTCTCTCTCTCTCTCTCTCTCTCTCTCTCTCTCTCTCTCTCTCTCTCCTCTCTCTCTCTCTCTCTCTCTCTCTCTCTTCTCTCAAGAGTTACATTTGTTCCTAACTCTAGGGTGGGGATTTTTATGATCTTCCAGGTCTACTTCAAGTGCAGACCTGCCAGCACCTTAAATAATAATAGTAATAATAATGTATGGTATTTACATAGCGCTGAATCTGGTAAAGTAAACAAATCAAAGCGCTTCCATTCAAATCATTCACACGCATGCAACCGTCCACAAAATATCAAGATAAACAAATATCAAATTTATACACACAACATACTTAGGTGGTGGTGTGGTGTGAAGGTAGTTATTGAAAAGTAGGAACAGATAACAGCGGAAGATCTCAAGTAGAGTATAAGTGCGTTTTGAGCCTTCATTCCCTTCGTGTATACACTCATGTCAAAGATTATTTTAAAAAATTAACACTGCACGTTAAAGATCTGGTAGTTCATGTCCAGCACGCATCACGTACCACCAAAACGGGCTGCTCTGAAGTGGCAATGTGTGGGCTGAGGCCAGCGGGCAGACATCCTGTAGAGTTACAAGCACAGGAGAGAAGACCAGGTACTATGGTTGTGAGGGGGAGAGAGAGAGAGAGAGAGTGGGGGGGGGGGGAGAGACAGAGGAGAGAGAGAAAAGAGAGAGAGAGTTGGGGGAGAGAGAGAGAGGAGGGGGGGGGGGAGAGAGAGGAGGGGGGGGGGGGAAGAGGGAGAGAGAGTGGGGGTGTGAACATATGTGACTCAGGATCAGAGAGTTGGGGACGAGGAGTACATGCTGTGTAGAGAAGTGAAGAAAGTGAAGATGATGAGGGGAGATGAGAGAGAAAAGATGATAAAAATAATGATGATGATGATGATCATCATCATCATCACCATCATATAATAACATCACCATCATATAATAATAATCACCATAATCACCAATAATCATCATCATTACCATCATCATCATGGTCAGAGAAAGAAAAAGAAGTATTGTTATTATATCAACATCCTTACTATTGATATTATCATCATCAGGATTATTGCTATCGTTTTTACATAATTGTTATTATTATTATTATTATTATTACTATCATATTATTAGTATCACTAGTAGTATTTTCGTTCTTGTTATGGAATTTAGATAGCGCTGAATCTTTGTAAAGCAAACAAACCAAAGTGCTTGCTTTCAAATCATTTACACGCATCCGATCGTTCACAAATAGGACTAACGGACATTGAATTTCACACACACATGCGCGCGCGTGCGAGAGAGAGAGAGAGAGAGAGAGAGAGAGAGAGAGAGAGAGAGAGAGAGAGAGAGAGAGAGAGAGAGAGAGAGAGAGAGAGGAGAGAGAGAGACAGAGAGACAGACAGACAGACAGACAGACAGACAGACAGAGAAAGCGAGCTATTTTCGAGATAATGGAAATCACATGCTTTTTTAAACCCTGTCCCTGTGTACATGCGATTTCGTAAATTTTGTTCCGTTCCCACAGACACAAATGGCCTAATCTTCCGAAAGATGGAACAGGTTTGAACGTGGGTGTAAGATGTTCTGCGTACGTTCGCACACGGGGCCTCGGTTTAGAGCCTCATCTGAAAGAAAGATTGACAGACAGACAAACAGAGAGACAGTCAGACAGACAGACAGACAGAGAGATATAGATAGAAAGACAGACACAGAAAGACAGACAGACAGATAGATAGATAGATAGATAGATAGATAGATAGATAGATAGATAGATAGATAGATAGATAGATAGATAGATAGATAGATAGGCAGGCAGGCAGGTAGGCAGGCAGGCAGGCAGGTAGGTAGAGGAAAGGCATGGATGGGTGGATGGATGGATGGATGGATGGGTGGGTGGATACATGGATGTATGGATGGATGGGTGCATGGATGCACGGGTGGATGGATGGATGCATGCATGCATGCATGGATGGATGGATGGACAATACAAGGACCAAATCAGAAAGGCTTTGCAATTACACAGGACTAGGCTGTAGCGGCGCCTGATTGGTAGTGATTTCCAATGTTTTAGGAAGTGAAAGTGAAAGTAAAAGCAAAGTCAATAAGATTTCGTTTCTTGTTGGTCTAGGTTGGGTTTTTTCCCCCGCAAATGTCTTTCACTTGAATTGCATAATACAACTACTGTTGCTGTTGCTGCCACTTTCTCTGCTGCTTCCGTTGCTGCTGCTATCATTTCGACTTCTGCTGCTGCTGCGATTAGTACTATTACTACCACTAATATAATTGCTATAAGAATTACTACTTTTGCGGCTTCTGCTGCTACTACTACTACTACTGCTGCTGCTGCTATTACTACTGCTACTACTACTACTTCTTCCACTACTACTACTTCTACTACTGCTGCTGCTTCTACTACTACTACTGCTACTTCTTCTACTACTACTACTACAACTACTATTACTGTTACTACTCCTCCCCCTACTACTACTACTATTATTTCTACTACTTCTGCTGCTGCTTCAACTACTATTTGTAATACTTTTACTACTTCTATTACAACTACTACTACTACTTCCACCACTCTGGCTACACTAATTCCCCAAAAATCCTGCCACTAGCGTTCTTTATCTACCAGACCATCTCGTTTATTTCTGTAGGCAGAAAAAGGGTACATCCCTCCCGAACTGTCATCGTCTAGACCAGCAGTGAATGAATTGTCGCCAGTATTTATGACAGGGGATATCTATTATTCAATGTCATTGTCGGCGGAGTGTGTGGGTAACATAAATCCCCCTCTCTTCCAGTAATAAGATGATCACTGGGGTGTAGTGACACGTCAAATGAAAGACTCATGATGAGTTAGGTGGGTGGGTGATTGATCGACTAGGTGTCTTGGACCAACAACAACAAAAAGAAAGAAAAAATGGGTGGGCAGATGTCCCATCCATCTCATTGTCTTTAAAGGTGTTGTATGTACAGATTGTGGCTAGCTATGTGTGTGTATGGTCTAAGAATGACTACCACTGCTGCTGTTGGTGGTGGTGGCGGATCGCTGGTGTAGCGGTAACACACCTGCCTAGAAAGCGAAAAGTCCGGGGTGTTGTTTTTTTTAGTGTGTGATGGTTTGATCAAGGTCCAGGGTCGAGTCCCGCGTGTGCCCGAAAGTATTCGCCCCTTTCACTAGACCGTGAGTGGTGGTCTGGGTGTTAGTCTTTCAGATGAGACGATAAAGCGAGGTCCCGTGTGCAACACGCATTTAGCGTACGTAAAATTAAAAGAACCCACGGTAACAAGAGAGTTGTCCCTTGCATAATTCAGTAGGAAAACAGCCTTTTTTTTGATAGAACAAGAAATGCACATGCAGACAGGAAAAGAACAGAAATAATGGGTGGCGTTGCTCTTGTGGCAACACGCTCTCCCCAGATATTTATAGCTGGTGTGACTTAAAAGTGGCATACGAATACAAATGTTGTTGCTACAATCACTGCTGCTGCTACTGCCCATGCAGCTGCTACTGATGCTGCTTCCACTACTACTACTACTACTTCTACTACTGCTACTACTACTACTGCTGCTGCTGCTGCTGCTGCTGCTGCTGCTACTACTACTACTACTGCTTCTGCTACTACTACTGCTGCTACTACTACTTTTACTACTACTCCTACTGCTGCTGCTACTACTACTTCCACCACCACCATAAATACTCTGTCAGGATGTTCTGCTGCTGTTTCAGCTTTGCTTTTTCTACTACCACCAACACCACCACCACCACCAGGAAAAAAGTACTGTTCATTCTGTAGCATCACTGTCTAAACCATGTTAATTTTTTTTTTCTTGGTTAAGTTCTGTGGTTTTCAAGCTCTCACGATACATTGTATTGTCAGCTCGGACAGACTACGCGCGAGGCTAACATCATTTTCTCTCAGAGGTCATCATCGGCTTCGAGCACAGGCCGCTTATCACCAGCAGTAACCACGGCTCAGCTTCCACCAGAAGACAGGGTTTCGATCCTGAGCTGCGCTGCAAGAGTCTAATTCAGGAAGGCGGAAATGGCAGGCCTGTTTAGTACTGTCACACCAAGTCGAACTGTTCTTTGATGAAGGCCATAGAAAACAGAAAAAACAGGGTGAGGGGGACTAGTCTCTAACCTCTCTCATCCTCCCACACACCTCTTCTATTCTTTTTTAAAAAAAAGTTTTTTTATAAATGCTGTTCCTCATTTTTCCTGTTGACGGACGCTATAGCTGAGTGGTTAAGACCTTTCGACTTTAATTCTATGGGTTCATGAAGTCGTGGATTCGAATCTGGGCAGCGTCTGGTGAATTAAGCAGCTGGGATTTTTTACGATCTTCCAGGTCAAGTTCAAGTGTAGACCTTGGTGAATATACACATGCAGAAGATCAAATATGCACGTTAAAGATCCCGTAATTCATATCAGCGTTCTAGGCTCTGGCCAAAAGCTGTGTCAGTTACTGATGTCAGCTCAGTGCCAAGGTCTTCACTAAAAATGTTGTAACATGTTGTAAAATGTTGTGTTGAGATTGCCTTCAACCATGACAAGCTCTTAACATAACAACCCGCACTCTCCTTTAAAGGAGAAAAAAATCCTCTGAAGTCGGAGTATGCCTCTATATGGCGAGGTACTTTAAAACAGTCATACACGCAAACTTCCCATCCAGTGTGCAATTTCAATCATACAGTGATTCCCAGGTGGAATGAGTGAGTCGATCAGTCAAGAGTGCACATTCTGGGTGACCCTCAGAGTGTTAAGCTGGGGAACCAGCAGCAGAAACAACAACAACAATAACAACATAATTATCAGCGCTCGGTGGGCTACGAACATTCCCAGCATACAAGTCCGAATGCGGCTACCTCCATGGAGAGTAAAAACGGTCACAAACGCAATATCTCACCATTGGTGAACCTGGAAGCTTAAGCCGAGGAGCAAGAAGAAAAGATCGTTTTAAAGAGAACGCACACCTAGCCGCTAGAGCTTACAAACACTGGAGAAAGACAATAAACGCAGACCTATACATTTATGCGTCTAGTTGATCTTGAGAGTATTCAGGTGGTATTCCAATGGACGGGATAGCTCAGTGGTCGGAGCACTCGCTTTCCCCCAGCCAAGTTAAGCAGCGTCGAGCGTGGTTACCAGTTGGATGGGTGACCTTTTGCGCGCCTTGGCTTCAGTACAGTTCCCCCAGCTGTAAATGGGTACCTGCCCTCTTTAGGGTCAGGGAAGGTAAAGCAGCGAGGGAGAGGAGATGGGCGCCGCCCTCAATATGCTGGCCCTAGAGAAGTGAGGCCTCTGACGCCTCGCTCCCCTACGACCTTATAGGTTATGGGACTCCTTTACTCCCTCCTTTTATTCCAGTGGTAACAGCTTTTCAGGTGTGTTTCAACAAATTGAGATTCCATACTGATCATAGATTCATTTTCCTTTCGCTTTCAATGTTAAGTCTTGTTTTCTTTTTCAAAAAATGCTGTGGTGCTCTTTCACTCTTTACAAACTTAGAGCCATAAGAGGTGTGACTTGATGGAGTTACTATGAAATGTCTTCAGTAGTTCTTTGTGTTTTATTTTTCTGAGAGATTCATATCTGTGGATTTTCTTTTTTGTCCCTCAGCTTTATTATTCCTGTCCTTTTCTATGTGTTCTTCTTTTCTTCTACTTTATATCCTAATTAGGCAATATCAATAATAGAACATGTTGTGTCCAATCTTTTCATAAGTGTCAAGGCAACGAGATAAAAAAAAAAGTCATTGATTCATTCTACCTGTTTGGAAAGGACTATATTTTAGTTGCCAAACTTCTGATTTCGTTTTGATAGGTGTTTCAGCATCCTGTAGGGTCTAATCTGTTTACCTCTTGTTGCTCCTAATGAATTTGTGTACGATCTGTTCTTTCCTGAACATACATTCGTTTAAACAAATACTTCAGGTCATCAGTTCAACGTGACATTAAAGAGTTGTGGATGCTGTATGTGGCGCCATATTCCTGAAAAAGGTCTTAAACACGCCATGTACATGATAAATCCTAAAGCGAACGCTGATTGTTGCAAAGCATGCAAGAAATAATCGGTTGTAGGAAGAACAAACGACTTTTCAAATTAAAAGACGGCTATTGAAATCACACACAAAATTATCGACCACGGTTGTTTTGAATACCCATTCATGTTTGTTTGTTTATTTATTTGATGGTTTGTTTCACTTTCTTCTTCCTCTTTTCTTTTTTTTGGGGGGGGGGGGGGGGGGGGGGGGGCAAGCATGGGTTTAAAACTGTCATTTACTAAAGGAGGACCCATCACTTAAAATTATTTTCTGGTAACATAATTTTTTTAAACAAAAACGTAAATCATGCTAACAGATACTTTTCATATGCGGAAGTGGAAACCGACCACACCAACACGCATTGTGTCAACATTGTCGCGCCGGTGCACACACAAAATTAGCTTCGGTTTCAGTTGTTTTTTCCTCAAACTGCACGGCATGGGGTTATCTTTAAAACTAATTATACACCTATCTTAATACCTGACAGCCTATTGTCGTGTTATCCTCTCAATCAAAAAAGAAAGAATGAAAAAGAAAAACAATCTAGAACATCCATCATAACGTATCAGCTTGGCGTCCCCTTTAACTGCCCACCTCCGCTCTGCCTCCCCCCCGTGCCTGGCTTATTTATGGCTGAGGATTCCTCTCCTAAATCTATTCTCCCTACCCTATCGCCAGGGTCTCACGTTGTTACATGACACCCCGAATCCCCGACGTTAACAACCTGCATAAACTGGGAGGGAAATCCTGCCGTAAAAGAGACAGACATTTTGTCTGAATGCCTGTGATCATTCCCATTTCCACCCACAGGCGTTTCCTCTTTTTGCTGTTGGTTTTTTGTGTGTGTTTGCGTTTCTTCTTTTTTTTTTTCTCTCTTCAGGGCGGAGAAACGTCGATTCTAAACGCTGTGTGCTTCCTTGACAATAACAGGAAGAGCGCTTCGATTTTACCATCTGAGTGCAAGGGGTGACGGAAGTGGGAGTAACGAACGTTAATCCTATGAGGGTGGCCCATTGAGACTAATAGCAGCAGCAGCAGCAACAGCAGTAGTAATAGTAGTAGTAGTAGTAGTAATAGTAGCATTGGTGGCAGAACGATCACAAACCTCCGCTTCGCAGATGACATTGATGGAATAGCAGGATCAGAAAAAGAGCTTGCCAGCCTAACAGAACACTTGGATAAGGCCTCCAAAACATACGGCATGGAAATCAGTGCAGAGAAGACCAAACTGATGACTAATAACACCAACGGCATTAGCACTGATATCAGGGTTAATGACCAGAAGCTGGAAACAGTTCAAAGCTTCAAGTACCTGGGAGCCATTGTATCAGACCAGGGATCCAAGCCAGAAGTAGTATGCAGGACTGCACAGACAATAACAGCTTTGTCAAAACTAAACACCATCTGGAGAGATAAGAATATCTCACTTATCTCCAAGATCAGACTAATGCTCTCCCTTGTCATATCCATATTTCTGTATGCCTGTGAATCATGGACCCTGACTGCAGATTTGGAGAGAAGAGTACAGGCAGTGGAGATGAGATGCTTTCGGAGACTCCTTGGCATCTCCTACAAAGACCACATAAGCAACGAAAGCGTGCATAACAGAATCCAGCAAACCATTGGACCCTATGAGAACCTTCTAATGATCGTGAAAAAGCGTAAACTTAAGTGGTATGGGCATGTCACAAGATCCCAAGGAATTACAAAGACAGTTTTGCAAGGCACTGTCCAAGGAGGAAGAAGAAGAGGCAGACCAAGGAAGAGCTGGGAGGATAACATCAGCGAATGGACAGGCCTAGAACTCAACAAAACCCTGAGAAAGGCAGAACAGAGAGAGGAATGGAGGGAACTGGTTGCTGAGTCTTTGAGGGTGCCCCCACGGTCGTCAGACTACGGGACAGATAGATAGTAGTAGTAGTAGTAGTAGTAGTAGTAGTAGTGGTGGTGTGTGGTGGTGGTGGTGGTGTGGTGGTGGTGGGTAGTTGTAACATAAGCAGCAGCAGCAGCAGCAGCAGCAGTAGTAGTAGTTAGTAGTAGTAGAAGTGGTGGTGGTGGTAATGGTAGTAACATCAGTAGTAATAGTAGTAGTAGTAGTAGTAGTAGTAGTAGTAGTAGTAGTAGTAGTAGTAGTAGTAGTAGTAGTAGTAGTAGTAGTAGTAGTAGCAGCAGCAGCAGCAGCAGCAGCAACAGCAACAGCGATGGTGGTGCTGGTGCTGGTGCTGCTGCAGCAGCTGTCGTTAGTAGTAGTAGATGCTAGAGGTGGTGTTGGTGTTGGTGGTGGTAACAGCAACAGAAGCAGCAGCAGAAAATAGCAGTAGTAGCATCAGCAGTAGTTGTAGCAGAAGAAGCAACAGCTGTAGTAACAACAGTAGTGACTCTTACCAACAGCAACAGTAGTAGTGCGAACCGTGCTAGTAGAGGTTGTTTTTGTAACGATTCGTAATGAAAATCTTCAATCATCATCATCGTCGTCGTCGTTGTCATCATCAACATCACCATCATCGTCATAATCATCAACATCATATTTCCCACAATTAGTCATACTGTTGCATTGCTAATAGGCACAAACATGTATGAATACGTGGCCCCCAAACCCTCCTCCTTTCTTCCTTCGTTCTTTTCTTCCCTGTTTCATGCTCCCACTCTCGATGTCTGTCAGCCCTCTAATGAATACGCGCGCGCGCGCGCGAGTGTGTGTGTGTGTGTGTGTGTGTGTGTGTGTGTGTGTGTGTGTGTGTGTGTGTGTGTGTGTGTGTGTGTGTGTGTGCTTGCACTCGTGCATAAAGAGAGGTGTGTGTGTGTGCGTGTGCGTGTGTGTGTGTGTGTGCGTGCGTGTGTGTGTGTGTGTGTGCTTGCTTGCACTCGTGCATAAAGACAGAGAGAGAGAGAGAGAGAGAGAGGAGAGAGAGAGAGAGAGAGAGAGGAGAGAGAGAGAGAGAATGACAAATTCTTTTATTACAAGGATAATGAAGCACTCATGTGCTTTTTTACATTCAGTCCCCGCACAGAGAGAGAGAGAGAGTGAGAGAGAGAGAGAGAGAGAGAGAGAGAGATGGGAGGGGGTAGTGATCTGACAAGGGAAGAAAATATTCTAATGGAATGATAGACGATCTGAAAGACTGACTGAACAGAATCAAATGAGCCATGTGCAGCACTGGTGACAAAAAATATGAAAAATTGTATATACCATAAACAAAATGTTCATAATTTCACAAATCCCCTCAAAGTCTCACCCACTGCTGAGAAAGCTATCCATGAAAAAAAAAGTCAACTACCATTTGTGAAAAAGATTTTAAGCGTAAAATGCGAAAGAAGAAGCCAACTCGCCTACATAAATGGTAAACTGAAAAACCTGAGCAATAACAGGTAAACGCTGCATGCAAAGAAAGATCAACTGCAAAGACACAGTTGGCAAAGATATAAAACTAAACATTTTCAATTTTACAGTGCCAAATACAAAATACCAGTAATAAAGAATTACGCCACACAGTACCCCAGATCGATGTACAATTTCAGAAGGTTTTTTTTTTTTACACTGTCATCTGAAAGTACGTGAAAGAAAATTTAAAAAATACAGAATTGCCCGTCTGGTGAAAGTAAGCTAAGATATAGAAACACTGGAAACAGGTTGGGGGGTGGACGCACATTCAGTGAAAGTAAAGACTTCAGACCCATACTCAATTTATCTGTATTAAAAAAAAATAACAACAAAACCCAAACTAACGAATAACAAATCCAGCTCTGCCACGAATAAGCGAGGCTTTTTTTAAATGCACTTATGCATACTTTTGAATTACTGTTTTGAACTGAAACTTTCAAAAGAGTGAAAACAGAAAATACGTTCATTTCCTTCCTCTCGTCTCCATCCTAATTTTTTTTTCTTCGTTTCATTTTTCTTTCTTCCTTACTTTAGATTCAATGACATAATCAGCGCAGACTAGTAAGAACAAATAAAAACCTCTTGGTAAAAAAAAGGCAGGACATATGCGGAAAACTTCACAGCACAAGCGGCACATTTGGTGTGTCAAGTGAACTGTTTCTATTAAATAAAGGTGGAAGAAATAGTCGCTATAAAAGTTCCCTGTCTCCCTCCTAACTGCCGTCTGTGAGGGAATTTAAATTCGAACAACTTTGCCGAGAACTACTGCTAGCTCCTCCCCTACCTCCCCCCCAGCCAGACTTAAGACAATTTTGAACTGAACGGTGCAGCCTGAAGATTGTAGCTACGGATGTAATTTGGATTTTACAGTCAAGTAGCAATCTGTTCTTGTTCTTCTCCTCTGGTTTCAGCTCTTCAAGACACTGGCACGAGTTTAGAGGAATTTCAGACGGGGGGAGAGATACGGGCCATTCCGAATCGAAGAAGCAGAGACAAGCACTTAGTTGAATGTTCGCTTCCTTCCGACCCTTCTGCAGTGCGAAAACTGTGGTGAGTGATTTCAGACGTGTCGTTGTGTGTATCGTATTTGTTCGTTGTGGTTATCAACGTTTATAGATTTATTCTGGATATCCGCTTCTTTCAGTGTTTTCATTAATTTTTATAGGGAGACATCATAGCGTACTGAGTTGTGCACTTGGTAAGCTGTCTGCTTAGTAAATGTTTTTACAGATGTTGCATAGCATATTGAGTATGTTTTCCACACTGTGGAAGGTCTGCATTTTCTTCTTCGTCGTCGTCGAATGCTCAGACAGTAACTATTGTATCATATGAGCAAAAATGCGTTGCGCTGTCGTTAAGCGCCTGACAAGTCAGGCCCAGCGCATCCCACTTCGGTATGGGAGAGAATTGTTATCTTTTAAGTCTTTCTGGAGAAAAAAAAAGGCAGAAGAATGGACCGAGAAGGCAGAAGACAGACAAGAAGGTGGTGGTGACAGGAAGAAAAGGAACAAGGCAGAAACAGATATAAAGCATAGAAAGTGGGAATTTCAAGCACAGATATTTCAGAAGGTAGGGATGCTGTTGACACTGACAGCCCCCCCCCCCCCCCCCCCCTCCGGCATCCCTACAGGAGTGGTCTGCAAAGTAATAAGAATCCACACCATCCGAACGCCGCCGAGATTCGAACCCGGATCTCAAGCCTTTCGTCTTATCCAGTCTGTTACGCTGCCTGTGTGTTCCTGGCTGCAGGTGATGACACTTCGGACAAGGAAACGGCAAGAATAATAATAATAATAATAATGTATGGAATTTATATAGCGCTGAATCTTGTAAAGCAACAAATCAAAGCGCTCAGATTTCATTTCATACCACTTTAAGTCACGACAGATTTCTCTCCGTGAAATTCGGGCTGCTCCCTCCACAAGCGCTGCGCCACCCTTTTTTTTCCATGTCTGCAACTGTATTTGTTTCCCTATCAGAGTGGCTTTTTTCTAAGAGAGAGAGAGAGAGTGTGTGTGTGTGAACACACCGAGTGCAGCAGGGGTTTGGCTGTAACAATGCCCTGTTGACAGAGACATCTTGTCTGTGTTTGCCTTCAGGTTCCATCTACGAGCTGCTGGCTTGATCTTGTTTTGTTCCGTCCTTTACTCGCTGTGTGTGTGTGTGTGTGTGTGTGTGTGTGTGTGTGTGTGTGTGTGTGTGTGTGTGTGTGTGTGTGTGTGTGTGTGTGTGTGTGTGTGTGTGCGTGCGTGTGCGTGCGTGCTTGCGTGCGTGCGCTACATAGCTGCACACACTGTTGTTAATGGTTTCTCACCACTGCAAAGTAGATGCTGTTTGTGGTCGTTGATTTTGACCCGTACTTCGTGTTTGTTGTTTGCTTGTGTAATATTCCACACCCTAACTGATTAAAAAAAAAGAGGAAATTCAAGTTGTTTGCTGCAAACGCATACGAAAATGTGCATTTTGAGCTGAAAGATGGCTCTCCAAGTATTCAAATTTCTGACACCCAGTGGAAAAAAACAACAACATTGGCCTCTGGTTGTGGATAATGCAGTTTACCCACTATAAACATTCCACGGTGGGTTTTTTTCTCTTTCCTACCTTCTCGGGGACACCCCCCCCCCCCCCCCACTCCCTCTTGCATACAATGACAAAAACACATGACATTTTGAACGATATAAGAAGAGCATAGAAGAGCACACAACATAGAAGGAGAGGGGATGGGGAACTGGTTCATATTTCTACAATGCTCGCGCCATCACTTTCATGAATCCTAACTGATCCGATTCTGATTAGCAGTCCGTTTCAAAACAGATCTGCTTTCATTCACTGTTTTCACTGCATGGGTCCACTTCAGTTCATGTGTGTGTGTGTGTGTGTGTGTTTGGGGTGGTCGTTGGGAGGGGGGAGGTTAGCCAGGAGCTTTATCTGCTCCAATTTACTTCCTTCCCTTCCCTTCCAATTCTACTGCAAACATGTGCTGGGTGATGACAAAGGGCAGTCTGTAACAAAGGAAACACGCAGGTAATTTCATTGGAAGGGACCCCGTGTCTTCATTCATATTTCTTTATTTGTTTGCTGGCTGGCTGGCTGGCTGGTTGGTTGGTTGGTTTTAGTGTTTGTAGTTCTTGCGTTGTTTGTTGATGTCTTTTTAAGTTTTGCATGTCTTTATCGCTTTTTACAATTTGTAGACTCTTTACTGCTTGACCTAATCATTCAAGAGTACTTTTCTCCTTTGCTCTTTATTTGTCTCTGTCAGTCTCTCTCTCTCTCTATCTCTCTCTCACACACACACACACGCGCGCGCGCATGTATGTGTTATCTCCCTCTCACACCCCCCCCCCCCCCCCCCAATTCTCTCTTTCAATCTTTGTGCCTGGGTGAACATGACTGTGTGAGCGTGGCAAGTAAACTTAATGAAAACATCGATAAACTGAGCTAGTAGCCTTTGAACAGACTCGGCATCTGTAGCTTAGTGTCTGTGATCTGGTGTCTGCGCACTGCTGAAGTCACCCCGTGTTTGTTACCTTGTTCAGGTGGGCCTCTTTAAAGATGGCTTCTTAACAACACTCACAAACATCGACCACCTCTGCTGTTGCTGCTGCTGCTGAATAGCACCTTAGAGGGCAATACAGTAAAAATCTGGCACTCACGCCTCGCTGCAAGATGAGGAGGAGGAGGAGGAAGAGGAGGAAGTAGTAGAAGTTGAGGAGGAGGAGGAGGAGGAGGACGAAGAAGAAGAAGAAGAAGAAGAAGGTGAAGAAGAAAAAGAAGAAGAAGAAGAAGAAGAAGAAGAAAGAAGAAGAAGAAGAAGAAGAAGAAGAAAAAGAAGAACAAGGAAAAGAAGAAGAAGAAGAAAAAGAAGAAGAAGAAGAAGAAGAAGAAGAAGAAGAAAGATGATGATGATGGTGATGATGATGATGATGATGATGATGATGATGAATAAAGGTAAAGGTAAAGGAGTCCCATAACCTATAAGGTCGTAGGGGAGCGAGGCGTCAGAGACCTCACTTCTCTAGGGCCAGCATAGTGAGGGCGGCGCCCATCTCCTCTCCCTCGCTGCTTTACCTTCCCTGACCCTAAAGAGGGCAGGTACCCATTTACAGCTGGGTGAACTGGGGGAACTGTACTGAAGCCAAGGCGCGCAAACGGTCACCCAATGATGAATACAAATTTGAAAAAGCTTGACAGAACTTTCCAGCATCAACAATCTCTTATCAAAAGAGCCAGAAGAGTTTATCAGAATAGGTAAACTAACCAAATTTTGATGAAATATTGTCACCTTATATTTTTTCTAGTTCTTTTCTTTATAAAATGTCGAAATCAGATCTGATTAATTTGACAAAATGACCCCAATAAAGACAGAAAAAAGTGTCAGGTAACAGATCTGTTGTTGTTGCTCTCTGATATTATTGTCATCGTTATCATTATTATTTATTGTTGTTCAGTCTAACTCAGACGTTATCATTTTCATGATAGTCTGATGAGAGAGCTGGTAAGTCCTGATGTCTGACAGTACTGAATCTCTCCCTAAAATGAAAACACATTTTAGAAGAAAAAGAAAAAAAAAGACATCCTCAGCTTTATAGAAGTGTTGTCATCACATAATATATTATCGACAACATTAGGTTCGTATTTGTTCCACTTGGGATTTTTTATTTTCATCTTTCTTCTGATCAGTGTGAATGTGCACGATAATGAAAATTATTGCATTGTTCAAAGCCGTACACAAATTAGTGTGTGTGTGTGTGTGTGTGTGTGTGTGTGTGCCCACGCACTCACGTGTGCCTGGGTGGATAGGTGTAAGCGTGGCCAAAGAAAAAAGAAGAAGTAAATTTCAAGAATGTGACCCAGTACCCTTTCAATAGTGTCGGCTTCTTCACTGCCATTGATCTGGCGTCTACGCACTACTCAAGTCTCAATGTCACGCTCACGATGGTTTCTTTGAAAACTGGTTCTTAACAACACTCAGGTAAAACAGATACGAACATCGACCATTTCAGTTGATAAATAACACCCAAAGAAGAATCAAGTCTGTCTTGAAAGTACAGTGCAAAAAAGACCAAGCAAGCAGCTTTGATACACCATAAATATATCCAATATTCTTGTGAATGCCACTAACGCATCTTAATTTTGTAAAAGTGTCTCGCTGTAAGGTACCACAGAGGGTGAAGCTTCAATCACCACCGCGGTCTCTGACGAAGGCTCATTCGCAAGCCAAACTTGATTAAGGTCAGGCCAAAAGCATGGTTCTTACTCAAAAGTAGCTAAAATGCTGTCACTGAAAGATATTATTTTCTAGATTAAAAAAAGTAATTTAATCTTTGATAAGCCATTTTCAAAATGATTGAGAAGTTGTAACAGGCTACCTGCATTTGGTTTCCTCCACTACTGTTTTCTGAATAAGAAAACAAAAAGTAACAAATAAAATCATTGAAAAAAAATCAGCCAAAACAAGCAAATAAACAAACCCTAACTGGAAAACTTGCCAGAACTCTGCTGTTTTATAACTATTTTTGCCAAAAGAGCCAGAAGAATGAAGAAGAATGGGCAAACCAACCAAATGTGGATGAACTATTGCCACCTTTAACATTGTCACTGGTTATTTTCTTTCAAAACTTTCGAAACCAGATGTTCTGATTGATTTGACAGAATAAGAAGAAAAAAGAGAACATGTCAGATAATACACGTGTTGTCACTGAACCCTAAATCATTATTAGTTTTATGTGTTGCTGATTGTGTTGCTCAGTCTCATTCAAACCTCATTATTGTAATAATATCCTGATAATTATGGGAGCTGGTACATCCTGATTGCTGAAAAAGATAAAACCCTCCCCCAAAACATTCCCATCAAGACAATCAAATACCTTGTCAGCTGAACAGATTCGGTATCATATTATATATCATAGGCGAGATTGTTTTCTTCTTGGTTTCGCTAGTTTTCCTGCTTCATCAGTTTCTCTAATTAAAGGGAAGCATGGAAATGAAAATAGCTCCACTGTTTAGAAAACGCACGCTGTGTGTGGTGTGTGTGTGTGTGTGTGTGTGTGTGTGTGTGTGTGTGTGTGTGTGTGTGTGTGTGTGGTGTGTGTGTGTGTGTGTGTGTTTGTGTGTGTGTGTGGGCGCGCGCGCGAGCGTGCATGTGTGTGCGGGATGTGTGTGTGTGCGTGTGTGTGTGTGCGTGCGTGCGTGCGCGCGCATACGTGTTTTATTCTTCATTTTATGCCTATTCACTACTAAGTACTAGACGATTTAGACAGGCCAATTTTCCTAATGAAGAAAAAATAAGTTAAATCAAAAAAGAGGGAAGCGTAGATTGCTGCAGCAAGGACTAGAAGAGCCTTCCCATAGTCGAATGGTCAATGACTTCGGAAATGATGTGAAGAATTGCTGAGAATCATAAAATGTTGTTCAAGTTCCCATATTTTAAACCGCTATCAACTCATTTTTTGCTTACACGTAGTTAATGAATAAGGTAACTTTGATGATGGACTGTTATTGAATGAGAATATGGGCATGTCGCATTTTGGGAGTATTTTGGGTTCCAGGCATTTTCATCATAATGCACAAACAGTTTTCTCTATACTTCTTGGGGAAGAAAGCTTTTCAACATGCTGTTTCCGGAAATTAGAACACACAGAACTTGTCAAAAGCGATTTCATTTCAGCTGGTTCAGTGAAAAGAAATCTAATTCTGTACATCGTGACTTGATACCATGTATCAAAAATCTCTTTTCAAATATAATGTCATTTGTCATTCCTCGGTTTACCGTGCCAACTTTTCAAAGCCAACAGAACTGATTTTGAATCAGAATGTTACGAAACCCCAAAATGGAGGATGAAATTACTTTAATTAAGGCCAATAAGGTCATTTGTAGTTCTGCTATAACTTTTGGGGAAAAATTGCTGATATAAAAAGGCGTGTGTGTGTATGTGCGCGTGTGCATTTGTGTGTGTGCATGTGCGTGCGTGCGTGTTGTGTGTGTTTGTGTGTGTTACGTGTGTGTGTGTGTGTGTGTGTGTGTGTGTGTGTGTGGTGTGTGTGTGTGTGTGTTGTGTGTGTGTGTGTGTGTGTGTGTGCGTGCGTGCATGCCCACACATACACTCGACCTAGGGCGGAAGTAACGACTGTTTTATGAGTGTCGTTAGCTACTCATATACGTCTGCTCCTTTTTCCTCTTCGTCGAACCCGTGAAGCGCCCGACAAGTACGGCCCACAGTATCCGACTTTGGTGTGGGAGAGAACTGTTATCTTTTAAATCTTTCTGGAGAAAGTGCGGGAGAATGGACCAAGAGGGCAGAAAATAGACAAGAAGGAGGAAACCATAAGAAAAGGTAGAAGGCAGAAAACAAAGAGAGGGATAGAAAAGAGGGAATTCCTAGCACAGAATTTCCAGAAGGTGGGGATGCTATTGATACGGACAGGCTCCCCGGCATCCCTACGGGGGGAATCAATAATATGACCCAGTACCTTTTTGATACTGCTAGCACCTTTATTATTTATTTATTATTAACTTGTCTCTCTGTGGAATATGGAGGCACCGTGGTCGAGTGGTTTAGGCGGTCGACTCGTGATCCAGAGGTCGCGGGTTCGATCCCCGCTCGGCTCGGTGTTGTGTCCTTGGGAAAGACACTTTACTCCTATTTTCCTCACTCCACCCAGGTGTACAAGTGGGTACCAGCTCTGCTGGGGAAGTATCTGGCGACAGACTAGCGTCCTGTCACAGGGGTGGTGAAAAACCATCAGTTCGCTTAACGCTACAGAAACCGGGATAAGCTCCGGCTCTATGGGCCTTCTGGCTCGAAAGAACATACTTCTCTGTGGAATGCTCAATTCAGTTACCTTCACGATGAATACGTTTAGGCGATCATCAACACTCCCCCAAACATCGACCATTCTTATTGATAACTTCAGAAAAAGATCAACTATTGCTTCAAGCAACGCAAGAGAACTTTTTTCTAAATTACAAAATTCAGCCGAATCACAGTTTCAGCCAAATAAATGAATAAAAATGATGAGTAAATGTAACCAGGTTGGATATATTATATTGTCACTTTTTACATTTTCGTTAACCTTTGAAACCAGATATTTTGATGATTTTGCAATAATGAGCGCACAAAATTGGAAGACAGCATCAGCTAATAGATTTGTGACACTATCTCCTGTTTTCACAACTGTCTAATGTATCATTGTTTGTTGTTGCTTGTTGTTTTTTCAGTCCTTCTTTAATCTTTATTGGTTTAAGAATACGCTGATGTAAGAAACTATTTGTTCTGTTCCTGAAAGTGCTTAATCTCTCCTAAAAACAATAACAAAACACTATTCATTAACAATGATAACAAAAAACTATCCATAAACAAAACATAACGAAACGATCAGACAAAAGAAAGACATCCACCTGCGCTGCCTCATGAATTTTGTTGTCAAATAAATTATTAGGGAACTGTGTTTGTGCTTAAGCCACTTATTTTCTTATTTCGTTGTTTTTCTTATCAGAGTAAATCGTGTGATTGAAAATGAAAATAATAGCACTGTTGGAACACGTGTCGGTGCACAAGATGGTGTGTGTGTGTGTGTGTGTGTAGTGTGTGTGTGTGTGTGTGTGTGTGTGTGTGTGTGTGTGTGTGTGTGTGTGTGTGTGTGTGTGTGTGTGTGTGTGTGGTGTGTGTGTGTGTGGTGTGTGTGTGTGTGTGTGGAGGGAGGGGGGCGTGTACATATGATACGTATGTGTGATTTTCATACTGCATGTGTCTAGACATAAAATCGTGTTAGAATGGATATGCGGGAGAGGGGTACGCAAACTTAACATGACTAAATCGACCCAGAACCTTTTTAATAGTG
This sequence comes from Rapana venosa, assembly GCA_028751875.1. NCBI lineage: Eukaryota > Metazoa > Mollusca > Gastropoda > Neogastropoda > Muricidae > Rapana > Rapana venosa. The sequence goes on along the minus strand of CM054146.1, from coordinate 46,466,180 downwards.
TCTGCGCCTATATTGTCTCTCTGATAACGTGTTCGTCTTTGCAGTGCTCAGCTTACAGTGTTACGTTCATGGTGGCTCCTTTATCTATCAACTCTCACATTTATAGATAATTTCTATTTCTAACCCCCTTCCCCCCAAAAAAACCCCCACAAAAAACCCACAACCAACCCAAAAACCCAAAAACCAATGACTCTCCTATATATAGATCATTTCTATTGCTAAATATATTTGTGAACTAAGTTTTTAAGCCATACAAAGGAGACTTTGTTTAATACAAGATTCAGCCTCACCACCACAAGTTTGCCAAATGAGCGAAAAGAAACATTCAAAGTGAATAAGCTAAACCAAACTTGGATTAAATATTGCCACTCTTCACGGTTTCTTTTCAAAACCTTTGAAACCAGATAGTTTGATGACTTTTGTGCGGGATACGCATAAAAAACCCGGGAAGAAAGCATGAAAAACAGGACTGTGCTATGGTATCTGTTTTCTTATCTCTCTGATTTATCAGTTGCTGTTGATGAGTTTTGTGTGATCTTTATTGGTTTGATGATATGCTGATGTAAGAAACGGTGTGCCCTTACGCCTGGAAGGGCTTGATTAATCTGTCTTCAAGTAACAATAACAAAACAATCAATACGCCTGGAAATGCTTAATTACTCTGTCCTCAAGCAACAGTAACAAAACAACCAATCTCCCAAAAACGGTAATAACAAGACTAACAAAAGAGAGATAATCAGCAATCACGTACATTAATTATTGCTATAGATAATTGGGAAATTTCTGTTGTTTGTTTGTTCCCCTAATGCTCTTACTCCGTTGGTTTTTCTCTGATCACAGTAAATTATGAGAAGGAAAATAAGTGTGATGTTTAAAGACGTGTCTGTGTGTGTATTTTTCTCTGTGTGTGCCCACACGCTCGCGCGAAAGAGCGCGCGCGCGCGTGTGTGTGTGTGTGTGTGTCTGTGCCTGTGTGTGTGTCTGTGCTGTGCGTGTGTGTGTGTGTGCGTGGTGTGTGTGTGTCTGTGTTCTGTGTGTGTCTGTGTCTGTGTGCGTGTGTCTGTGTGTGAGAGTATGTAAAAGTCAAAGTCCTTTCTCCTGATGGTACATTGAATAAGCAAACAATCTTTTTTTTTAAATCAAGCCATCCAGTAAACAAAAAATCAGCTTTTAAAAAAATGAGTCACCATTCAAAATTTAAGATTTGAATTACTCAAGAGCAAACCAGAACAATGAAGAAAAAACAAATACCACCAAATCATCACCAGGTACAACAACAACCACATGAAAAAGTAAAATGCATTGAAGTATTTGACGTAGTTTACATAAGCATACAGGTGTATGTGAGTGGGTGCGTGGGAGGTGGGGATGGGGGGTGGGGTGGGTGGGGGGTGAGTGGGTGCAGCGTTCAAATGCGCACACTGTGTGTGTGTTGTGTGTGTGTGTTGCACGCTTGCTTCTGTATCTGTACCTGGTGCGTGCGTGCGTGCGTGCGTGTGTGTGTGTGTGTGTGTGTGTGTGTTTGCGCGCTTGCTTCTGTACTGTGTGTCTGTCTGTCTGCCTGTCCGTGACTGTGTGTGTGTGTGTGTGTGTGCATGTGTGTGCATGCCTGTGCGACAGCGACCAAACCCTATTTGCTACTGCTTCTGCCTGTGGCCAGAACAGGGGCGCCCTAAATACCGTGATCTGCCCCCAGCCCCCAAACCCTGGTTTTATGAAGAATCAGATTCCCGTCCATTCCCTCCTCCCTTCAGGCACCGCTACAGGCTAACACCTCTTCACTAAGTCGGCATTACTCGCTGCTGCTACTTTTTTTTCTTTCTTTCTTGAGTTTTTTTTTTAATCTTTTGCTCTCTCTTTCGCTTTTTTTTTTTGCTCTACCTTTTTCCTGTTCTATTCGTCCTTCTGTTCACTCTTCTTCCTCGCTCTCTCTCTCTCTCTCCTCTCTCTCTCCTCTCTCTCTCTCTCTCTCTCTCTCTCTCTCTCTCTCCACACACACACACACACATACACACACACATGCATGCATGCAATTGGGATACACATATACACAAGTGTGTGTGAACGTGCGTGCGTGAATGTGTGTGTGTGTGTGTATGTGTGTACACGCGCGCGCTTGTGTGTGTGTACACATGCGTGTGTGCTTGTGCGCGCATGCGCATTTGTGTGTATGTGTGTGTGTTGGCAATTGATCCGACTCTTATCAGTTTTCATTAACAAAGCAGTAAGTAGATTGTGCAGCAGAGATGAAAAGAAAACTTTGCCGCATGGAAAATATGGCCGGTTTCCCACTAGATCATAGCTAAGCCCATCTACACGCCTGAAGGTAGGTGGGTCAGGGCATCAAGCTTGTGTGTGTGCGCGCGCGCGCGCGCGCGCGTGCGTGCGTATGTGTATGTATGTGTGTGTGTGTGCGTGCACACGCGTGCACTCCCTCTCCTGCTCAAAGAGGCTGAGAGTGGATGGCTGGTATGTCTCGGGGGTAGCAGACGATATTGGATGCTCGCCTTGCGCCGTTAAGTGCAGAAGAAGGGAGGGACAATCACCTGTGTCAAGGGAAGTCAACAAGGCATGAAGTCTGCTTACACAGCCAGCCCCCCTCCCTTTCATCCCCACTCCCCCTCCCTCCACCCCCCCCCCTGACTCTCTCTCTCCTCCAGCCCCCCTGGCCTATAACGATCAGGAGTCTGCTTTGAACCCATCCTCCATCTCATTAGGTCTGCCTGGTCCTCACCAGCCCCTACAGCCTGCCTTTCATGCCAGGAACTTCCTAGTCGGCTGCCTTTGACCCAAAAACTGAACATGACGAGGTTTCCACCCCAAATGCTTAGTCCTTAAGACTCGTTGAACATAGAGACAACGTCCCCTCCACTCTCTCTCTCTCTCTCTCTCTCTCTCTCTCTCTCTCTCTTCTCTCTTCTCCACCCTCACACTCACACACACACACACACACACACACACACACACACACACACACACACACGTCAAAGCCTCTATGAAGGCCACCCAGTTTTGCTAACACTTGCTTTTCAGTGTGCAAAGTTTGCCGCTGCATTTTTTTTTTTGGTAGCGAAGTTAAAACACTTTCAGCAAAGGTTTGACTGACTCTTCACAAACATGACTGGCAAACTAGTTAATCAGAGTACAGCATATGCATGGCATAACTGGCAAGCTCACCTGTTTGTATTTCAACGCATACTGTCAAGGAGTCCAAAGATAGAGGGTGATATAATATAGTTCAAAAATAGCCATTTGAACAGATTGAGTAGAAGAATTGTACTTAACCGCTTATGAATTGTGGGTTGTTTTATTAAACATTTTATTTCAGATTTTACACTGATTAAATCACTACAATACCTGGCTTGGCTTCAGTACAGTCCCCTAGTTCATCCAGCTGTAAATGGGTACCTGCCTCTTTAGGGTCAGGGAAGGTAAAGCAGCGATAGAGAGAGAGGAAATGGGCGCCGCCCTGAATATGCTGGCCCCTTGCGCAGATGAGGTCTCTGATGTCTCGCTCCCCTTACGACCACATAGGTTATGGGACACCTTTACCGTCTTACCTTTAATACATGTGAAGCTATCCGAAATGTTTGCACGTGCGCAAATACCTCTAAACGTAGTATCATCCTCACCTTTACCTATCCCGCCGTCTAGCAGACCGTTGGGGCACCGCTGAAACCTGCAACGAAGGCTATTTTCGACGACGATGCAGCCTGAAGCAGCAACCGTCGCTACAGGCATCTGTCGCTGCTCGTGTGCACTTGGCTTTACACGCCGATAGTGAGAATTTTCTCTCTGCTCAGGAAGGGATCTGAAGAAGCCATGGGGCAAGGGATTGGGGGGAGAAGACAAAGAGTGGTGGTGGGTGGTCCTCTCGCTTCTCCAACATCCAATTCAAATATTTTCTACACGTTTGTCCCTTCAAAGACAGGGGGTGCAAACAGGCATGCAAGGATCTACTCGATGCTCGCTACTCATCCGAAGAGGCATTTACCGATGTATATGTATAGCAGCTTAAACTGATTGTTTTGACATCACGGCAGCCAACGCAGGAGAAGAAGACATGCAGAACTTGGATGGAGCAAACAAGAGGAACGATTGAGTCTCTAGTGACCGCAAAGAAGAGAGACGTAGGATTTACAAAGCCTTTACTGCACTTTTCATACCAGTGCTTTGGGACTGTTTCATTCAGGTTCAATGTTTGGCTACTCATCTTTCATCAAGTAGATTCTCCAGTTGTACAATTTTGCAGTTATACAGATCTTCAAACGGTTTGAGGCATAATCACTGTGATGAAGTTGTCAAAATTAACATGGTAACCAACTCAGTATCCGACCAATACTAAACGAAAGATGGATCGTTAGGTTTATAAAGTCCGCTGGAAAAAAAAAGGTAAAGATTCGGCAAGTGCAAAAGAGTATTGATAACTGCACAAGAAAGTGGTATTTCCTAAATTCTATTTTGACCTCTATTATTTTCATATCTCTTCCCATGCGCATGGTAAATTTACTGCTGCAGTATAAATGCTCTGAGACCAAAAAAATAGACAAAAAGAAGACGAAAGGAGGGAGACAGACAGAGAGGCTGAGAAAATAAAATCACAGAATAAAACACAAGAACATAGCTAATCCGGGGGAAAGAGTCTGAATGAAGGAACGAACGAAAGAATAAATGATACCTTTTCTACTGTGACCTCTCAATGAAAAAGGTTGTGGAAACATTGGCTGACAAAGAAAGAATAAACTCATGGTTTGAATTCTGTCACACATGTTACGTAAACCGTTCGATTCAATTCATAAATTCATCGTATAACTTATCTTAAATGCTATGTACAAAATACACTCAGGTTTTTAAACAAATGTTTCTTCTTGAATTGAAGACATTTTAATTAGGTTGTTGGGTTTTTTTCTTTATAAGACATCCATGTAAGTCATAGTTTCCAGGAAGAGCTTCAGAGAGAGAGAGAGAGAGAGAGAGAGAGAGAGAGAGAGGAGAGAGAGAGAGAGAGAGAGAAGAGAGAGAGAGAGAGAGAGAGAGATTCGGATTGTTTATTCATTTATAGGCCAAGGCCCCTTATGAGAGAGAGAGAGAGAGAGAGAGAGAGAGAGAGAGAGAGAGAGAGAGAGAGAGAGAGAGAGAGAGAGAGAGAGAGAGAGAGAGAGAGAGCGAGGAGGAGAGAGAGAGAGAGAGAGGGAGAGAGAGAGAGAGAGAGAGAGAGAGAGAGAGAGAGAGAGAGAGAGAGAGAGAGAGAGGAGAGAGAGAGAGAGAGAGAGAGAGAGAGTCTGTTATTCACATTTATTTTCTCTTTGTGATTAAAACACAGCGCTATAAAAATCGGATCTCCCCCCACCCCCACCCCCGCCCCCCCTTACTCAACATCCTAGTCCAGTGTCCGATATTCCCTGACCTCTTCCTGTGCACTTTGAATATGACGACACTTGTTCGCAAAGTAATCTGTAAACTACTACTCTTCTCGCCAAGTTTCTTTCAGTTTATTCCTTTGTTGTTGTTTTTTTTATGGGGACAGGGTTTTTTCTTTCTTTCAAGTTGTTTTGATTATACCCTCTCTCTCTCTCTCTCTCTCTCTCTCTCTCTCTGTACGCACGCACACACACACACACACACACACACACACACACACACACAACATAGTCCTTACGACCGCAGCGGCACTACAGATGACCTGACAACCAGCCCTCTCTCTCCCCATCTTTCTCTCTGTTTTCCTTCCTTCCTTCCTTCGGCCTCTCTCTCTCTCGCAGTGCTTCCTTCACTCAGCCTCAAGCCTGTCCTGTCTGAGATGCTGTCCTCCTCCTCCCATCTCCTTCTCTGTCTCCCTAACATTCTCTCCCCTTACACTGTGCCTTGCAGGACTGTCGTAGCAAACCCTTTTGATCGTCAGACGTGCCCATACTACCTCAGCTTTCGTCTCTTCACCGTGATCAAGAGGTCTTCTTCATAGGGCCCGATAACTTACCAGATTCACTGATTTACTCACCACATTGTTAGTAACATTCTCTGTGTAGAAAATGCTGTTCAAAGAGTTTTTGTAGCATCTTATCTCCTTCGCCTTCTTTTCTTGGCCTGTATCCTCTTCTCTTTCTCGGTCTGCATCCTCTTCTCTTTCTTGGTCTGCATCCTCTTCTCTTTCTTGGTCTGCATCCTCTTCTCTTTCTTGGTCTATATCCTCTTCTTTCTTGGTCTGTACTCACTTCTTTCATGGTATTATCTTCTCTTTCTTGGTCTGTATCCTCTTTTTATTGGTTTGTATTTACTTCTTTCATGGTATTATCTTCCCTTTCTCTGTCTGTATCCTCTTCTTTCTTGGTCTGTACTCACTTCTTTGATGGTATTACCTTCTCTTTCTTGATCTGTATCCTCTTCTCTTTCTCGGTGTGTATCCTCTTCTTTCTTGGTCTGTACTCACTTCTTTCATGATATTATCTTCTCTTTCTCGGTCTGTATCCTCTTCTCTTTCTCGGTTTGTATCTTCTCCTCTTTCTCAGTTTGTATCCTCTTCTCCCTCTTGGCTGGTATCTTCTTCTTTCTTGGTCTGTATTCACTTTTTTCATGGTATCCTCTTCTCTTTCTTGGCCTGTATCCTCTTCTCTTTCTTGGCCTGTATCCTCTTCTCTTTCTTGGCCTGTATCCTCTTCTCTTTCTTGGCCTGTATCCTCTTCTATTTCTTGGCCTGTATCCTCTTCTCTTTCTTGGCCTGTATCCTCTTCTCTTTCTTGGCCTGTATCTTCTTCTTTCTTGGTGTGTATTCACTTCTTTCATGATATTATCTTCTCTTTCTTGGTCTGTATCCTCTTCTCTTTCTTGGCCTGTATCCTCTTCTCTTTCTCGGTCTGTATCTTCTTCTTTCTTGGTGTGTATTCACTTCTTTCATGATATTATCTTCTCTTTCTTGGTCTGTATCCTCTTCTCTTTCTTGGTCTGAATCCTCTTCTCTTTCTCGGTCTGTATCCTCTTCTCTTTCTTGCCCTGTATCCTCTTCTCTTTCTCGGTCTGTGTCCTCTTCTCTTTCTCGGTCTGTATCCTCTTCTTTCTTGGTTTGTATTCACTTCTTTCATGGTATTACCTTCTCTTTCTCGGTCTGTATCCTCTTCTCTTTCTTGGTCTGTATCCTCTTCTCTTTCTTGGTCTGTATCCTCTTCTCTTTCTTGGTCTGTATCCTCTTCTTTCTTGGTCTGTATCCTCTTCTCTTTCTTGGCCTGTATCCTCTTCTCTTTCTTGGTCTGTATCCTCTTCTCTTTCTTGGTCTGTATCCTCTTCTCTTTCTTGGTCTGTATCCTCTTCTCTTTCTTGGTCTGTATCCTCTTCTCTTTCTTGGCCTGTATCCTCTTCTCTTTCTTGGTCTGTATCCTCTTCTTTCTTGGTCTGTATCCTCTTCTCTTTCTTGGTCTGTATCCTCTTCTCTTTCTTGGTCTGTATCCTCTTCTTTCTTGGTCTGTATCCTCTTCTCTTTCTTGGCCTGTATCCTCTTCTCTTTCTTGGTCTGTATCCTCTTCTCTTTCTTGGTCTGTATCCTCTTCTCTTTCTTGGTCTGTATCCTCTTCTCTTTCTTGGTCTGTATCCTCTTCTCTTTCTTGGCCTGTATCCTCTTCTCTTTCTTGGTCTGTATCCTCTTCTTTCTTGGCCTGTATCCTCTTCTTTCTTGGCCTATACTCACTTCTTTTATGGTATTATCTTCTCTTTCTTGATCGGTATCCTCTTCTCTTTCTTGGGCGGTATCCTCTTCTCTTTCTTGGTCTGTATCCTCTTCTCTTTCTCGGTCTTTATCCTCCTCTCTTTCTCGGTCTGTACTCACTTCTTTTATGGTATCCTCTTCTATTTCTTAGTCTGTATCCTCTTCTTTCTTGGTCTGTACTCACTTCTTTGATGGTATTACCTTCTCTTTCTTGGTCTGTATCCTCTTCTCTTTCTCGGTGTGTATCCTCTTCTTTCTTGGTCTGTACTCACTTCTTTCATGATATTATCTTCTCTTTCTCGGTCTGTATCCTCTTCTCTTTCTCAGTTTGTATCTTCTCCTCTTTCTCAGTTTGTATCCTCTTCTCCCTCTTGGCTGGTATCTTCTCTTTCTTGGTCTGCTTCCTCTTCTCTTTCTTGGTCTGTATCTTCTTCTTTCTTGGTGTGTATTTACTTCTTTCATGATATTATCTTCTCTTTCTTGGTCTGTATCCTCTTCTTTCTTGGTCTGTATTCACTTCTTTCATGGTATCCTCTTCTCTTTCTTGGCCTGTATCCTCTTCTCTTTCTTGGCCTGTATCCTCTTCTCTTTCTTGGTCTGTATCCTCTTCTCTTTCTTGGTCTGTATCGTCTTCTCTTTCTTGGTCTGTATCCTCTTCGCTTTCTTGGTCTGTATCCTCTTCGCTTTCTTGGTCTGTATCCTCTTCTTTCTCGGTCTGTGCTCACTTCTTTCATGATGTTATCTTCTCTTTCTTGGTCTGCATCCTCTTCTCTTTCTTGGTCTGTATCCTCTTCTCTTTCTCGGTCAGTATCCTCTTCTCTTCTCGGTCTGTATCCTCTTCTCTTTCTCGGTCAGTATCCTCTTCTCTTCTCGGTCTGTATCCTCTTCTCTTTCTCGGTCTGTATCCTCTTCTCTTTCTCGGTCTGCATCATCTCCTCTTTCTCAGTTTGTATCCTCTTCTCCCTCTTGGCTGGTATCTTCTCTTTCTCGGTCTGTATCCTCTTCTCTTTCTTGGTCTGTATCCTCTTCTCTTGAACGGTCAGTCCGAGAAAGAGAAGAGGATACAGACAGAGAAAGAGAACAGAGTACAGGCTAAGAAAGAGATATTCAGGCCAAGAAAGAGAGAAAGAGAAGAGGACACAAGTCATGGAGAATCGCAGGAGGAGGAGGAGGAGGTGTGTGTGTGTGTGTGTGTGTGGTGTGTGTGTGTGTGTGTGTGTGTGGTGTGTGTGTGGTTGTGGTGTGGTGTGGTTTGTGTAGGGGGATGGGGTAAGAGAGAGACAGGCAGAGAGAGAGAGAGAGAGAGAGAGAGAGAGAGAGAGAGAGAGAGAGAGAGAGAGAGAGAGAGAGAGAGAGAGAGAGAGAGAGAGAGAGAGAGAGAGAGAGAGAGAGCTGCAAACTTTTATGACCCAGAAGCCCAAAATACCCCTGTAAAGATAACCGAATGGAAACAAACAACAAACACAAGAACAGCATTAATAATAATTCTAGAACCGTTTTCCAATCAAAATGTCACTCTGTGACCACCCAAAACAAGCAGTCAGTAAGTTTAGCAGGATCGTATAACCCTGCAGTTAAATTAGACAAAAGGCATTTTCATTTGTTGCTTTCTAATTGAATTCTGATCTTTTTTAGCCAGCACCACTGATCATTTCCCTTTTGTTGTCAAAATCTGAATGCCACGGCGATGAACGTTGCTAATGACAATGATGCTGAGTCTTCCTGCAGATGTTTTCAACAATACGAAAATGGTTCCATTATATTCTCTCCACAATGTGCTTTTAACACTCTACATTTCTTCTTCCTGTGTTTTTTGTACAAAGGCTTATCATGTAAGCTTTACAAAGAAGCAAAAATGCAACTCGTCCTTCCGTACACCGGAGCTGTTTACACAGCAAAGAAAGAACAAAAGAGTAGTAGTTGTGTCTGAAAGCAAGTCCCTCTTAAAGGAGTAGCCGTGTTTGTCGACAACGCATAGGACAGAACAAATTATAAATATTTGTCCATAATTCAAAAACAAATTTGTATACAAAGATATCAAATTTTATATATCCTCTTGTTTTAGAATTCATCCCCAGGAAATGTGAATAAGAAGATAATCACACACACACGCACACACACACACACACACACACACACACACACACACACACACACACACACACACATGCGCACGCGCGTGCGGACAACAGGAGTCCTTCAAAATCATGGAGACTGTAACCCGAGGTCCCGTGTGCGAACGCACATATACACAGAACATCTTGCACACACGTTAAAACCTGCTCCGCCTTTCGGAAGAGCAGGCCAATGCACCAGTGGGAAATGGATTACAAAATTTAGAAACTGCATATACACGGGAAATGAATGTAAAAAAGAAAAAGCATGCGAGCGCTTATTCCATTATCAAAATATAAGAATATGAAAATGATAAAAATATCAAGGGAGAGAAATGACAGTGCAGTCTGAAACCATTACTTACCATATGTTTGAACTGTAGACCAAGTGAGATTCATTCCGTGGCATTTTGTTGGTTACGAATGTGATATATTATTTCAAAAATATTTTTCAAGCTGAAAAAAATCATTTTGTACCTATCAGTGTTTTCCAGTTTGCTATAGCGGTTGTGTTTGTATTAAGCTACATGTCTGTCTTTAAACTCTGACATAAGTCCTGCTTCATTCCTAGCTCCTTGGCACAATTAGACAATCCTGCAGCCATGTACAAGAATAATAGTACCTTCTTTATCGAAGATAGGGGGGACAGGATAGCCTAGTGGTTAGAGTGATGTATTCGTGATTTGCTGACCCGTGTTCGATTCTCGTTCAAGAGAATTTTTCCTCTGGAGTTATCATCAGTGCCGACTCCACTCTCCCCAAAAGTCCTTCGAATGAGACTAGAAACCGAGGTCCCGTGTGCGAACGCACGCAGATCATCCTGCGCACACGTTAAAACCTGTTCCGCTTTTCGGAAAAGTAGGCCATTGTGTGCCGGTGGGGACGGATGACTGAATTTACAAAAACTGCATACACACGGGGAATGGGAAAAAAGCACATGAGTTCTTATTCCATTATCCTCGAAATAAAATAAATAGAGAAATAAATAAAGATAGTGAGTTTTGCAATCCTTTCTCGTATTCTCATTTAACTGCAATTTTGGAGAGAGAGAGAGAGAGAGAGAGAGACAGACAGACACACACACACACACACACACACACACACACACACACACACACACACACACACACACAGAGTATTTCCTAAGGCTACAGAAAACCATTCACAAACTATTTTTTTCATCCAGCCCTAGCCCTGAATAGGGTCTTCAGTGATAAAATTCAAGCTATGATTTCAGAACAAGAAAAACCAAATCGTTCCAAAAGCGGCATGTACTCAACATACTGAGGTCAAACTAGTTTTAAAATGATGCACAGTGAAATAATCATAAATATCTACACTGTACATATATAAATGTTAAAAAGAGAAACATGATCCTTAACTGACATAATAAGCACGGGGGAGACGGAGGGGGGGGGGGGGGGGGGAGAGAGAGAGAGAGAGAGGAGAGAGAGAGGAAGAGAGAGAGAGAGAGAGAGGAGAGAGAGAGAGAGAGAGAGAGAGAGCATTATGTGTATGCGCTTGCGCGCGCGTGTGCGTACGTGCGTTTTATGCTTGTTACAACACTGCATCCACGAATGAAGACTTTAGCTTGAACACTTTTATTATCCCTTTACTGCATTAACACCACTGAGGTGAGAAAAATCCTAACAGGGGTTGCTTCCACGAACTCGTGAAAGAATAAACCACCACCCACAGAATTAGCCGCCCATTATTAGCACAGCGATGCTAGCACGAAGAGAAACATGGTGTGAAATATGCTTACACATTTTCTCTCCTCGCCCTATCAGCCCAGCCTTGGGCTATATAGCTATCTGCATCCGTGACTAGGAGGCTCAATTTACCGCAGTGTTAATCTGGTCGGCTCTCCGAGGTCGTCTTCAGCCCCTGAAGCATGCTATCCATGTGGTCTTCTTGGTCAGATGGTTTTAAGCCCCCATGATGTGATTTTGACTGTCAGCAACTATTAGCCTCAACCTTGAGGAAGAATTCTTTCACACATCAAAACAGTTGTTGGTTTTTTTGTTTTGTTTGGGAGAGTTTTGTTATAGATGATTTTTTTTAGCAGTATCAGAGTAGGGAGGTTTTTTTTTAGTAGAGTCATAGTAGGGATGATTTTTAGTAGTATCAGAGTAGGGGTGAATTTTAGTAGTCATAGTAGGGTATGGTTTTTAGTAGTATCAGAGTAAGGATGGATTTTAGTAGAGTCATAATAGGGTTGATTTTTAGTAGTATCAGAGTAAGGATGGATTTTAGTAGTCATAGTAGGGATGATTTTTAGTAGTATCAGAGTAGGGATGGATTTTAGTAGAGTCAGAGTAGAGATGGATTTTAGTAGTATCATAATAGGGATGATTTTTAGTAGTATCAGAGTAGGGATGATTTTTAGTAGTATCAGAGTAGGGATGGTTTTTGAGTAGAGTCATAGTAGGGGATGATTTTTACTAGTATCAGAGTAGGGATGATTTTTTAGTAGAGTCATTGTAGGGGATGATTTTTAGTAGTATCAGAGTAGGGATGGATTTTAGTAGTATCAGAGTAGGGATGGATTTTAGTAGTATCAGAGTAGGGGATGATTTTTAGTAGTATCAGAGTAGGGATGGATTTTAGTAGTATCAGAGTAGGGATGGATTTTAGTAGTATCAGAGTAGGGATGGATTTTGAATAGTATCAGAGTAGGGATGGATTTTAGTAGTATCAGAGTAGGGACGGATTTTAGTAGTAATAGAGTAGGGATGATTTTTAGTAGTAATAGACTAGGGATGATTTTTAGTAGTAATAAAGTAGTGATTGATATTAGTAGTAATAAAGATAATTTTTAGTAGTAACAGAGTAGTGATGATTTTTAGTAGTAATAGAGTAGGGATGAATTTTTAGTAGTAATGGAGTAGGGATAATTTTTAGTAGTAATGGAGTAGGGATAATTTTTAGAATAGAATAGGGATAACTTTTAGTAGCAATAGAGTAGGGACGATTTTTAGTAGTAATAGAGTAGGGATGACTTTTAGTGGTAATACAGTACGGATGATTTTTAGTAGTAATAAGTAGGGATGATTTCTCGTAGAATCAAAAGAGGGACGATTTTTAGTAATGATAGAGTAGGTATGACTTTTAGTAGCAATAGAGTAGGGACGATTTTTAGTAGTAATAGAGTAGGGATGACTTTTAGTGGTAATACAGTACGGATTATTTTTAGTAGTAATAAGAAGGGATGATTTCTCGTAGAATCTAAAGAGGGACGATTTTTAGTAGTGATAGAGTAGGGATGATTTTGCGCAGTATCAGAGAGTAGGGATGGTTTTAAGTAGTATCAGAGTAGGGATGATTTTAAGTAGTGGCAGAGTAGGGATGATTTTGCGCAGTATCAGAGAGTAGGGATGGTTTTTGAGTAGTGGCAGAGTAGGGATGATTTTGCGCAGTATCAGAGAGTAGGGATGGTTTTGAGTAGTGGCAGAGTAGGGATGGTTTTGAGTAGTGGCAGAGTAGGGATGGTTTTAAGTAGTGGCAGAGTAGGGATGATTTTTATTAGTATCAGAGAGTAGGGATGATTTTTCGCAGTATTCAAATAGAGTAAGAGAAGGTGAAGAAGGAAAGCAGAGAGAGGAGAGAGAGAGAGAGAGAGAGAGAGAGGAGAGAGAGAGAGAGAGAGAGAGAGAGAGAGAGAGAGAGAGAGAGAGAGAGAGAGAGAGAGAGAGAGAGAGAGAAGACAGACAGACAGACAGACAGAGACAGACAGACAGAGACAAAGAGAGAGAAACAGAGAGACAGACAGATACAGTCAGAGAGAGACGGAGAGAGACACAGAGAGAGAGAGAGAGAGAGAGAGAGAGAGAGAGAGAGAGAGAGAGAGAGAGAGAGAGAGAGTGTGTGTGTGTGTGTGTGTGTGTGTGTGTGCGAGTGGTGTGTGTGTGTGTGTGTGTGTTTGTGCACGCGCGGGCGTGCGTGCGTGCGTTTGTGAGGGGGCGGGGGTTGTTTTGTTGTTGCTGCCGTTGTTGTTGTTGTTACTGTTGTTCCACATCTGTAGGTCTAGATGCTTTACGCTTTTTCAGCATGACCAGTATTTCTACCTTACTTTTTTTAACAAACGTCCTCTTGTTCTTGTATTCTCTTTACCTCTGTCCTTCCACTCCCTCCCCTCCCCCTTCCCCATTACGTTCGGTCACTTTTTTCCCACCTGGCCTTCGTTCAGCACAAAGGGAGGGAATGGGGAGAAGAAATGAATTTTGCAGGACAATCTTTGCAATGCTACAGAAAGACAAGACAAAATGAGCACGGGAAGAAAGAGTATTCCAGAAGTGACTGTTTTTGATTCCGCATGTCAGAGAGCGATGCAGACATATATCATGCAATAATCCATTGGTCGATAAATGTATCTGTTTGCCCATGTTTCGATCGTCATTTATCTATGATGAAATGTAGTTTTGTAACTAGGAGGCAACTATCCATCTATCTATCTATATATTTATGTATGTGTATATATATATTATATATATATATATATATATATATATATATATATATATATATATATATATTATATATATATATATATATATATATACCAGTGCACGCACGTACGCACGTACAAGTTCTGTGGATGTGTGTGCATGCAAGTGTGTGAACGTGCAATTTAAGTTTGCGTGTGTGCACGTACACGCACGCTCGAGTACATGCGCGTAAGCACACACGCGCACGTACATGCGCGTAATCACACACGCGCGCTCGTGTATCTTTCACTAAGACAGACTCGCAGAAAAAATTGGGGGTAGGGGGCAGAGATGGGGGAAACTTTTTTTTAAAAACCCCAACCCTGCCATGCCAGAGGTTAGAATTCAAAATGATATACAATTCCTTCACGGCGAGAGCAAATGGCTGAAGATCCCCATACTACTCCCCTGTCCCACTCACACACACCCCGCTCGTTGTGATCAGCAGATGCTCCTCTATCTACTCCTTGCTTGCTCTGGGCGCTGCTGGGGGATGACAGCTCTTTCTTCACACACTCTGCACAATCATCATTCTGCTCTCGGTCTTCTCTTACTTTCTCTTACTTTTCTTTCGGCACTCCATTTCTGCTTAACCCCATCCTTACGCATACAAAACTATGAATCTCTCTTCCCCCCCTCCCCCCTCTCTCTGATTCTCTCTCTCTCTCTCTCTCTCTCTCTCTCTCTCTCTCTCTCTCTCTCTCTCTCCACACACACACACACACACACACACGCGCGCGCGCGCGCGCGCGCTGCAGGCGCGTGCACAAACTGTTCACATTTTCGACATTATTTCATCCTCCCTCAACACTCATCATTTTTCTCTGATACTATTCTTTCTCCCTGCGTATCTCTCGTACCCCTCCCTACACTCTCCACACATACACATTACCATGGACATTTTTCATCCTTGTTGCTCTTTCTCCCATCATCAACATCTTTTCTCGTTATTCTTCCTCCATCTCACCAAACTTCCAACAGTTTTCCTTTCTTCGCGTTGTTACCCTTGTCCTTCTTGGGGGATGGGTAGCTCAGTGCTCAGAGCACTGGCTTTCCCCAGCCAAGGTTAAGCAGCATCGAGCGTGGTTACCACTTGGGTGGGTGACCGTTTGCTCACCTTGGCTTCAGTACAGACACCCAGTTCACCCAGCTGGGTACCTACCTCTTTAGGGTAAAGCAGCGAGGGAGAGGAGATGGACGCTGCCCTCAATATGCTGTCCCCTGGAAAAGTAAGGTCTCTGACACCTCGCTCCCCTACGACCTTATAGGTTATGGGACACCTTTACCTGTACATACTTGTATCTCATCCTCATCATTCCCTATGTTTTGCCGGCAATCTCGTTGTCATTACCTCTTTCCAGACTTCTATAGGTGGTACGTGCCAGACTTCTATAGGCGGTACGTGCCAGACTTCTATAGGCGGTACGTGCCAGACTTCTATAGGTGGTACGTGCCAGACTTCTATAGGCGGTACGTGCCAGACTTCTATAGGCGGTACGTGCCAGACTTCTATAGGTGGTACGTGCCAGACTTCTATAGGCGGTACGTGCCAGACTTCTATAGGTGGTACGTGCCAGACTTCTATACGTGGCGCTTGCAAGACATATATGTGGCACTTGCAAGACATACATGTGACGCGTGCCAGACTTCTATAGGCGGTACGTGCCAGACTTCTATAGGCGGTACATGCCAGACTTCTATAGGTGGTACGTGCCAGACTTCTATAGGCGGTACATGCCAGACTTCTATAGGCGGTACGTGCCAGACTTCTATAGGCGGTACGTGCCAGACTTCTATAGGCGGTACGTGCCAGACTTCTATAGGCGGTACGTGCCAGACTTCTATAGGTGGCACGTGCAAGACATACATGTGACGCGTGCCAGACTTCTATAGGTGGCACGTGCAAGACTTCTATAGGTGGCACGTGCAAGACTTCTATAGGTGGCACGTGCAAGACTTCTATAGGTGGCACGTGCAAGACTTCTATAGGTGGCACGTGCAAGACTTCTATAGGTGGCACGTGCAAGACTTCTATAGGTGGCACGTGCAAGACTTTTATACGTGGCACTTGCCAGACTTCTATACGTGGCGCTTGCAAGACATATAGGTGGTACTTTCAAGACTTCTATAGGTGGGACTTGCAAGACATACATGTGACACGTGCCAGACTTCTATAGGAGGTACGTGCAAGACTTCTACAGGTGGCACTTGCAAGACTATTAGCGGCACTTGCTAGACTTCTGTAGGTGGCAGATGCCAGACTTCTGTAGGTGGCACTTACAAGACTTCTGTAGGTGGCAGATGCCAGACTTCTGTAGGTGGCACTTACAAGACTTCTGTAGGTGGCAGATGCCAGACTTCTGTAGGTGGCACTTACAAGACTTCTGTAGGTGGCAGATGCCAGACTTTTATAGGTGGCAGATGCCAGACTTCTATAGGTGGCAGATGCCAGACTTCTATAGGTGGCACTTACAAGACTTCTGTAGGTGGCACTTACAAGACTTCTGTAGGTGGCAGATGTCATACTTCTATAGGTGGCAGATGCCAGACTTCTGTAGGTGGCAGATGTTATATTTCTATAGGTGGCAGATGCCAGACTTCTATACGTGGCACTTGCAAGACTTCTATACGTGACACTTGCAATTGCAAGACTTCTATACGTGGCACTTGCAAGACTTCTATACGTGGCAGATGCCAGACTTCTGTAGGTGGCACTTACAAGAATTGTATAGGTGGCACTTGCAAGACATCTATGTGGCACTTGCAAGATTTCTATATGTGACACGTGCCAGACTTCTATAGGGGGCACGTGCAAGACATCTACTGGTGGCACCGTGGTTGGTTCTCACCAAACCATACAGCATGTCTTTAATGTGGTCTTCTCTGTCCGCTGACTTTAAAGATATTGTATCATTTTCGCTGCAACCTCTTTTTCCAGTTGTACAACTGATGAAAACTTTTTTTTTACATGGTGACAATGTCTAAGATGTTAGTTAATAATGCTTGCTATGAAACGATTTGCTTTTAGATCATGGGGTTAGTTTCAATATATAGTTGAGTTTTTAGGATACTTTCAAAATATAGTTTGAGTGTTTTAGAACAAAGGGATCATTTCAAAATGAATATTATGTTCTCGAGAAAAAGACTTATTTTCCTCTCTGTAAACACCTCTGCCCCCCTTTATTCACTGATACACCGGCAGAAAAATTTACCAACGAAGGGCAGGGTGAGTAGGTGTGCTTTAAAAGCAAATCAGTTTTAACTATAAAGTTTTGACGCACACAAAATCATTCCGACATGTTACTGTTGTTGTTGTTGTTGTTGTGCGTTCCCCAACGTTCCCGTTGTTGTGGGTCACCCAGAATATGCACTCTTGACTCTCTCATACCACCTGGGAATTACTGTGTGATAAGAAGCACACCAGATCAGAAGTTTGCGTGTATGACGGTTTTCAAGTACCTCGCCATACAGACAGCCATACTCAGACTTCAGAGGATTTTCCCCCTTAATAGAAAATGCAGGTTGTAAGAGCTTGTCATGGCTGAAGGCGATCTCAGCACAACATGTTACAACATTTTAATGAAGGCCTTGGCACTTGGCTGACCCATCAATTCCTGACACAGCTTTTGGCCTGGGACAATTTCCGACATGAGTTGTTGCAAGATGACTAGCTATGTATTCAAAGATGTTTTTATGTCCCAGCTTTTAGTTGGTGTCAATTTTGTTCTGACTGTAACAGACACACTGAGAGATGCACTGCCATTGCAAGTTACTGCTGCGGAGGTAGTGCCCATCAGTGAACACAGAAAACTGGCTAAAGTAGAACAATAAAAACGAAAGAAAACTTCGGAATATTTATTAATCAGACATCGAGTACATTAATGCACAGAGACAAACTCTTATTTTCTCTGAGTCGCAAGGTAATGGTAACTAGCTCCGAGATGATTTAAAATGCTGCTCCTAGCCGTGACAAGCTGAATCTTCAAGACTGGCAATATAAAGCAGAACAATTACTTTCTTTATGAGACTGCAGCATTTACAGTCAGCGTAGGCCTGTGTTATTGTCAGTGTTAACTGGTTTATCGCATTATTTCTGTAAGAATTGTTAAACCAGAACCTATGCTTTCACATCCCTCATTCCGATTACAGCTTATTTTAGCCCCACTTAACATCCCTCTGTCGCATCCTCAATAGACAGGAACCACAGGGATTCGTCCATCAATCTTAGTCTACTGTGGAGACCTCAACAAGAACACTGGGCGCTGCAACTGATCCAACATAACGCAGGGTAATGCCCACAAAGCTCCCAACTAGTGACACTAATCCTTTCGTCGCGGTGCCAGACTGAGAAGGATGCCCAGCACTGGAATAGTAACTGTCTCCGTGTCCTTGCAACAGCAGTCGCCCAATGAATCCTCAGACCAGACTTAAAAGCTCTGACACTGATCATCACAGAGATGTAAGTAGGGGAGAAACCTAAATTGAATTTGCCATGAGAACAGGACTTTAGGAATCATGACAACATAGACAGCCTGGTCGTAATTATAACGCAGGTAATTGTAGCCATGATGATTATGATGATGATGATGATGACAACATAAAGGTCTAATAATGTTTGAGATGCAAACACCTGCAGTATTGGTCAAGTAGTTTGAGAAACACTCTCAAACTACTTTTGTGAAGTAGATGATGCTGGCTGGACTGTGTCGTCCAAGGTTAAGTTATAGCATACTCAGCTCCGAATAGGAGCAGTCACAACCCGAAAAATCTTGTTATGTACTGGGATTTGACCTTATCAGTTTCCTGTCAGAACCTGGACTATCATTCTATGCACTGGGATTGGACCTTATGTTTCCAGTTAGAACTCCTCTGCATTACCCTACGAGTCAAGGGAAATAACGACAGCAAGTCAGTCTGGAGGATGGGGACAAGAACAGGAATGAAAGTGGGAGGACAGGCAGCCATCATATAAAAAGACAGCAAAAGCTACGGTATGAACTATGACTGTCGTAATTTCAATCGCCTTTCCATTCAACAGCGAGTAACAAAAAGGTGCATTACAGACTTGTATTTCTTAAGACATAGTTATTGATCAAGACATAATAACTTCTTGGACACACCAACTCTTAGCGCCCTGTTAAAATAGAAAATTGATTCAAGATTTCTCATAAGGCAAAATGTAGCAAGGCCGGGTAAAACAAAGAACATCAAGAAAACATCGTGACAAAATCTCAGGTAGAAGTACTTTGAAGCAGGAAACACCAAGAAAATGGCCAAACAAAGTTGTGCTTTCAAGCCCTGTATAACAGAACACTGACCTTCAGTTGTTTTTATGTCTGTAATGAACTGCCCATCCCCTCAGTCTCTCGATCAGTTTCTTTGTTTCTCACATAATCTCTGCTATCAGGCACAAGCTCCGCGTTTGGAAGGCGACAAGCTTCCAGACATAATGTCCTGATGTCGACAGTGGATGGCTCAAATCTCAGCGGCGCCTGTCTTAGGATAGGCATTTTTAGGATGTCCTGATTCATCTATATGCGAACCTTTCAGTCAGCGCATTAGTCCATGTTTCTATAAACGAATACAAAAGATCAAAACATGCACGGAGGATGTATAGTGCACTTTATTATTTCCCACACTGTGTCACCTCTTTGGAAACTTCTCTCAGAAACAATGAAACATCCGCAAGGGCTCATTACAATATTCTAGGCCAGCATCCACTGTCTGTCTCTACTCAGAGTCCACCGAGTTCTAAGGTGAGGTGGGGGGGGGGGGGTTGCAAGAAAAAGAGGGGTAGAAGAAAACCAGTCACATTGCCCATGGCTTATACAGTGATGGATAAGGACAGGTGGGGATTTACATGGCATCCCTTCTGAAGTGCTGTGACGCCTAAATTACTGAAACTTGAATATGTCTTTCAAAGTTTCTATCCCATGTTTTGTTTGTCATGCATTTTCCTAATCATCTGTTCTCACTTTACTTCATCTCACGTAAAAGATCCCCCCCCCTCTCTCTCTCTCTCTCTCTCTCTCTCTCTCTCTCTCTCTCTCTCTCTCTCTCTCTCTTCCTCCCTCGTCCCTTCCTCTCCTCTGTATGCATATGTGTATTTGCACATATGTAAATACGTGTCTGCATATGTGTGTGTGTGAGTGTGTGATGTGTGTGTGTGTGTGTGTGTGTGTGTGTGTGTGTGTGTGTGTGTGTGTGTGTGTGTGTGTGTGTGTGTGTGTATGTGTGTGTGTGTGTGTGTGTGTGTGGTTGTAGCATGAAAGTGCATGTCTGCACAGACATCCGTGCAAAGCCGTGCACATTTACTTGTACACCTTTCGATCACAGGCACTGAAAATGAAACTAAT
>CM054146.1:46425530-46438030 GCA_028751875.1 Rapana venosa | reverse complement strand
TGACCCTTGTAAAAGAAATTCACAGATCAACAAAGTATGAGGGTTGATATTCTCCTTCTTATCACACACACACACACACACACACACACACACACACACACACACACACACACACACACACACACACACACACACACACACACACACACACGTATTAAAGCGTTTAAAATATCAAGCATTTGTTTTCGCCACACCTGCCAAGAAATTCGCTTGAAGATGCTTTGATAGCAAAAGAAAAAACCAAAACAATGTTTTAACAAAGCATCTAAAGCAGGCTGGATATTTTTCCTTTTGCACAACCCACTGAACGCTGACCTGGATTAATGGGCTTTCAAGGAACATCCTTGATGTGATGCAGTTATGGCTCTGCGAATCAAAACAGAAACAAAATGTAGGAGACTGTCAGGAAAAAAACCTTAAGCGGCTTCTAATCTGTCTGGCTCTGTTAAGACAGAAACCGGTGGCTTCAAGACTGTCCTATTAAGAAACAGAGAGAAAGAGACAGACATAGAGAGACAGACAGAGAGAGACAGACAGACAGAGAGAGACAGACAGACAGACAGAGACAGACATATAGAGAGAGACGCATTCATGAAACAACAAATGCAAGGACTTAACCATAAATTAATAATTATGATGACATTCTATATAGAGCCCAATTCTGTATTCATTCTGTTGATTAACAAATAAAAATGTTTAAGCAGATTCATTGCTTTTGAAACTACAATACACTCAAAACTAAAAGCAAGTGTGGTTATGAAATGAAACATTCATCAAATCAAGACCAAATAGACAAAAAGTCAGACAAACACACAGACAGAGAGAAGTACCGAGAGGTAGGGAATAAAAGCAACAACTACAGCAAGGCAAGGACAGTGAAAGATAAAGACAGACACACAGACAGAGATGTCTAATTCGGACAGGCTGCTGTCACTCTCCATTACACAGATGGAGGAAGGAATCAATGGAAACACTGTAAATCTCTTGTCGCTTGTCAGAAAAAATTGCACTGACACACAGACTACAGCAGGGACAGAAAGCAAGGATGCGTTTTCACGGTAACAATTAGGACTTTTTTTGGTCTTCCTTGTGCAAACAAAGTGAGTCTACGTAATCATGATTGATTTGTTTGTCCGTGTGTGTGTGTGTGTGTGTGTGTGTGTGTGTGTGTGTGTGTGTGTGTGTGTGTGTGTGTGTGTGTGTGTGTTGCGTGTGTGTGTGTATGTGTGTGTGTGTGCTTGTGTGCATGGATGCGCGCCCACGCAGGTACAGGCAAAGATAGCAACAGAAATAAAGAAGAGAGGGGGAACTGAACCCCCCCCCAAAAAAAAACCAAACAAACAAACAAAAAAAACCCTGCCTTGCCAGAGGTTAGAATTCAAAATGATATACAATTCCTTCACGGCGAGAGCAAATGGCTGACGATCCCCACCCTACTCCCCTGTCCCACTCACACACCCCGCTCGTTGTGATCAGCAGATGCTCCTCTATCTACTCCTTGCTTGCTGTGGGCGCTGCTGGGAGGATGACAGCTCTTTCTTCACACACTCTGCACAATCATCATTCTGCTGCTCTCGGTCTTCTCTTTGCTCCTTCATTTCGGCCTAACCCCACCCATACGCGCACAAAATGATGGAGCACGCGTGGTGACAAAAAAAGACAAGACAAGACAGACAGACAGACAGACAGACAGACACACAGACACACACACACCGTCGATAACTCCTCCTACCATTATTTTTTTGTTCTGTGCTATTTTTCTTCGCCTCTACTTTTCTTTCGTATCTACTTTCCAACTCCTTTTCTCCCCCCCCCCCCCCCCCCCCCCCCCCATCCCCCACACATACACCTCAACACGGACATTTTGGCTTTGTTTCTTTCCATCCTCTTTCTTCCCCTCCACTTTAACCCCTTCCAACACTCTATCCTTTTTTTTGGTCGAAGTCTTCCTTGGGTCCCATTCTTACCAATCCCTGTTCATTGGCTGATTTTTCACTTTGTCACTCTCCTTGTCATTTCCTCTGGAACTTTTCTCAACTTGTAGAGGTGCCACGGGTGTCAGAGATGGGGGAAACGGGGGAGTGGGAGTGGGAGGGTGTGTGTGTGTGTGTGTGTGTGTGTGTGTGTGTGTGTGTGTGTGTGTGTGTGTGTGTGTGTGTGTGGTGTGTGTGTGTAAGTGTGTTTGTGAGAGAGAGAGAGAGAGAGAGAAGCAGACAGTAAGACAGAGAAAGAGAGAGAGAGAGAGAGAGAGAGAGAGAGAGAGAGAGAGAGAGAGAGAGAGAGAGAGAGAGGGGTGTGTGTGTGTGTGTGTGTGTTGTGTGTGTGTGTGTGTGTGTGTGTGTGTGTGTGTGTGTGTGTGTGTGTGTGTGTCTCTATGCGGGCGTACGTATATTGATGTGTGTGTGTGTGCGCGCGCATGTGCGTTCCCATCACTACTCAGGCCTGTCCGCAAACGTGTGTGCATGTGTCTGCCTGTGCACCTGTGTGTCCACGCAAACGTGTGTGTATGAGTCTGCCTGTGTACCTGTGTGTCCGCGCAAACGTGTGTGCATGAGTCTGCCTGTGTACCTGTGTGTCCGCGCAAACGTGTGTGCATGAGTCTGCATGTGTGCCTGTGTGTCCGCGCAAACGTGTGTGCATGAGTCTGCCTGTGTACCTGTGTGTCCGCGCAAACGTGTGTGCATGAGTCTGCCTGTGCATCTGTGTGTCCACGCAAACGTGTGTGCATGAGTCTGCCTGTGCACCTGTGTGTGTCCACGCAAACGTGTGTGCATGAGTCTGCCTGTGCACCTGTGTGTGTCCACACAAACGTGTGTGCATGTGACCTGCCTGTGCACCTGTGTCCACGCACCCAAGGTATACCTTCAATGTGACCTTCCTAGTCGGCTGACTCTTTATAAAATAAAAGCAATTAACGTGCTTTCCGATACAGCATCTCTTTTTTGATCAAATGATTGAGGGTTCTCGAATGGGGGCAGTTTTAGGTGTAGGTTAACCACAGTATGAAACACCTTGCTTTTAGAACTAAGGGATGGTTTCAAAAATACTGTTTTAAAACAAAGACGCATTTTTAAAATGACTGTTCTGCCCTCAAGAAAAAAGTTATATCCTCAATGTACATACCCCATTCTTTCCCTCTCTCTGACAGAAAATAACCTACAAAGGTTCACCTGTCAAGGTCATGCTTCTGTGTTTGTGACACTTTTCTTCCAATGAATTTTGTTAGAAGTAACCTACAAAGACAATGGTGAGTAGCCGTACTCTTTTTTATCTGCAGTCCGAACTATTAAGTGTTGACACATGAAGTTGATCCTATGTGAATTGTTACAAAATGACTGCTTACGTAATAAATTTGTTTTTATCTTGTAGCATTAAGTCGATATCCATTTCTCTGATTGTAACAGAGGCACACAGAGAAATGCGCTGCCATTAATAATAATAATAATAATAATAATAATAATAATGATGTATGGAATTTATATAGCGCTGAATCTTGTAAAGCAACAAATCAAAGCGCTCAGATTTCATTGCAAGTGGCTGCTGTGCGGGACTTGTCCATCAGTGAACACACAACACAGGCTTAAGTGCAATAGTAAAACGAAAGAAACTTCGGAATACAACGCGCAGAGTACAGAGTAAAACTGCCACTTTGTTTGCGTCAGAAGGTCATCTTAAAGTGTTCCGAGTTCATCTAAAAGCTGCTCCTGGGCGTGACAAATTGCATCTTCAGGCGGGCAATATAAAGCAAAACAATCACTTTTTATGTCAATGCTAGAGTTACAGTCCGCGTAGGACTGTGTTATTCTCAAGGTTAACTGGTCGCCAGTCAAACAAAAAGTTTGGTATGCTGCTACTGCTTTCGGTTGCCTGGACATGAAAGCTCTAAATAGAAATAATGATAATAGCAATCGACACTGGTGCTACTTTATTTGTAAGCTATTTCATCAGTTTTCTTTCAGTAATGTTTAGTATGGAACGACGAAAGAAGCGGGGTAACACTGCCAAACGTGCAGTAGGCTGAAACCATTCACTTTTTCAAGTGTAGCATCTCTCCTATCCTTTGCTTTAAGGCCACATCCCTCAAATGAGCGTGTAAAAGGCTTCTGAGAGTTTACAGTTCCCTTTAAAATACCATTTACACATCCATGTATACTTAAGCATGTTCTTTCTGTGGCAAATAGTTTAACCGTACCTGTTCCGTACACATATCCCTCATTCTGATCTTAGCTTATGAAGTGACACACCAGTTCCTTCCGTCTCAACCTAAACAGATAGAATGCACAGGGATCAGTCAGTCTTTGCCTGCTGTGGAGTTCTTAGCCAGAAAACTCTGTTCTGTAACTAATCCAGCCTTACACTGGACAATACCCGCAAAGCTCCAAACTGTTGACATTAATCCTAGAGTCACGGAACCAGACTGAGAAACATACCAACACTGACATAGTAACTGTCATCAAGTCCTTCCAACAATGGTCTTTCAATGAATTCCCAGACCTGAAAGCTTTGGCATTAATTTTCACACATATTAAAGCGTGGGAAGAAACCAAATCTGATATTACCATGAGACCAGGACATAACGATCATGCAAACTGGTGCCATGGGATCTTAATAATGATACGGGTGATGACGATGCTGTAAAGGTCAAGTAATGTGATGTGTAGTGCCCTTTAAAACATAGGCTATTTCTCACGCCACCACACCGATTCAGAAACTTCCACCAGAGACTGTGAAACAGCCATAGGAGCTCATTACAATATTCTAGTCCAGTCTCCACTGTCTGTCTCTATTTGGAGTCTTCTGAATTCTATAGGAGAAAACCAGTCACATTTCCCATGGCTTATACAGTGATGGATAAGGACAGATGGGGATTTACATGGCATCCCTTCTGAAGTGCTGTTACGCCTAAATTACCGAAACTTGAATATGTCTTTCAAAGTTTCTATCCCATGTTCTGTTAATCATGCATTTTCCTAATCATCTGTTCTCACTTTACTTCATCTCACGTAAGAGACCCCCCTTCTCTCTCTCTCTCTCTCTCTCTCTCTCTCTCTCTCTCTCTCTCTCTCTCTCTCTCTTATTTGTTTATCTTTTAAAGTTTTTTCCTCTTTGTTTCTACTGTGTGAGAGTAAGAGTACCGGGTTTATTATTAAGATCTATCCCTACGGGCGGGTCCTGGATGTAAAAAAAAGCACGAGTGCTTATTCATTATCCTGGAAATAAAAGAATTTGTCATTGTCATTCTCTCTCTCTCTCTCTCTCTCTCTCTCTCTCTCTCTCTCTCTCTCTCTCTCTCTCTCTCTCTCTTCTCTTTCCCCTTTCTTCTATGTATGCCTGTGTGTAAATGCACATATGTACACATGTAAATATGTGTCTGCGCGTTTGTGCGGCTGTATATAGCTTGGAAGTGCATGTCTGCACAGACATTTGACCACAGCCATACACATTTCTTTGTACACGTTAGATCACAGGCGTTAAAAATGAAATAAATAGATCACGTCAACATTAAAACACACCCTTGATAAAGGCAAAATAGTGGGAAACACCCAAATATGGTTGTTGTTTTACTTAATTTTCCACAAGTGTGTGTGTGTGTGTGTGTGTGTGTGTGTGTTTGTGTGTGTGTGTGTGTGTGTGTGTGTGTGTGTGTGTGTGTGTGTCAGTCTGTATGTGGTTGTTGCATAACTTAATTTTCCCTCTGTGTGTGCGTCTGTGTGTGTGTCTGTGTGTGACTGCGTGCACGTGCACACATGCGTGCGTATGTGTGTCTCTAACTATCCAGAATAGTAGCGGGAAGATCTGCATAGCATTACGTGCATATGCTTTATTCCCCCAAATATCCTTGTATACCCTGGATCACAGGCATCGGAAATGAGCCGCCCAACGTGCCGTAAACCACACAGCCCAGAATGCAATAAGGTGTGAAGTGTACTTGTAAGTCTTTGCCAGCTCCCCTGCAGCCTTCCTCAGAAAAAAAAAACTCCTTTGAACACAGCCCAGCCCTCATCTCACTGGGTCTGTTTGATCAGCAGCAGCAGCGGCGGTCCCTGCAGGCGTGGCGCTTTCCTGGTCCTGCTTGCTTGCTACCCAGATAGGTTGAAAAATGACATGATGTCCACTTCTGCCCTTTCTTCCCTACGGCGCTGGTGGAAAAGACCTCTCACGTGACAGAACTCTGGAGCGAGGAAATCTGTTTTCAACCCTCACGCTCTGTTTCTCTACCCCTCTTTTTTCTGGCGTTTCCTGCTCGCTGCGCTGCAAAACGGAGGATGCTTTTGTGTGTTTTTTTTCTGTCTTTCTTTCTTTCCGTGTCTTGACAAATGAGTGTGTTAACTGGCTACTCCGTCTTCAGTGACGGCTAAAAGAGGCATTAATCACCCCTTTTATTGAAGCATAACCTGCCGCTTGTGCAGCCTGACAGCGCGGGAGATGCAGAAATTAGGAGCGTCGTGCAGGTTAGTGAATCATCGCAATGACTGGGGACAGACAGAAATGAAAGAGAGAGAGAGAGAGAGAGAGAGAGAGAGAGAGAGAGAGAGAGAGAGAGAGAGAGAGAGAGAGAGAGAGAGAGAGAGAGAGAGAAGCAGGATCAATGAAGTTTGTTGTAGTTTGATTCCACCATGTCAAGACTGATGCAGAGCTATCTTAATCAATCCATCGGTCGATCCATTCATTCTTCAACTCTTCATTCACTCGTTGATCATTGTCAGGGATTCTGAAGAACAAATTTCCTTTTTTTTCTTCAAACTTTAGCTCTGCAGACACACAATCATTGACTGTTATGATGGGATGAGATAGTTATGATCAATCCCATGTCCAAATATCCCCTAAATCGGTATGCATCTACCTTAATGGTAGGTTAAAAACTGTCGCATACGCAAAATCTCACCATTGGTGAGCCTTAGAGTTCTATCCTAGGAACGGGGAAAAAACCAGACAGCCTGATATTGCAAGCAATAGTAAGTTAGTTTTGTTAACTTTCAGCAAAGCAAAAATCGACAAACATTACCAAATCTCCAAACAGTGCCTTCAAATAAGAAAATAAAAATGAAAGTTTCAAGCACATTCTGATATCACAGACAACAAATTTGTATTCAGATACCTTCTGTGCAAACAACAGTTTGTTATTCAAAGGTACTACTACTAAAATCATAATGAAGAGAAGATTCGAGAACTTCTAAATTTAACAGAGCGAATCACAATAAAGAAAGAAGTGTTGCATACCATTCTAGAAGTGTGATAGTTTTACAATTCATAACGGAGGAATGCTTCATGTACTTTCTAGAATTATGGCATGGCACAGCCAATCAATCACACGAGAATATTTTATGGTATTTCAGAATCATGACGTAGCAAAACCAAGAACAATGGTATAAAAATTGGAGAATAACTAGTCACTCGGCGATAGACAGCCTTCAAATTGCCACTACTCCAAGAACTTAATACAATTGGTACGTTTTACATACACATGTCTAAAGCAAGGAAATACAACGAAAGAAACATCCAAAGCAAAAACCCTGTGGTTTGTATAACAGGATCTGACAATCATCCTTTCATCCATCTCGGATAGGTTTTGCATGCACGAGTATGAGACAGTACAAAATAAAGAATACAAAAGTATGCCCACTTTCATTCGGTAACCGTGCTTCGATTCTCTTCTGACGATTAAACTACTGAGCGTGAGCTACCAGTCTCGGTGGCGAAACCTAAAGCAGTGGTATTCGCCAAAATTTTGATCTAGGAATCAGGAAAATCAATGATATTTGATAGCATTTAACTTGTGCTGAAATGAACAAAAAAGCAAGACTATTTTACAGCAACGTTTTCCAAATGAATGTTGAATAATTTCATAAATACT
Organism: Rapana venosa; assembly: GCA_028751875.1. Classification (NCBI taxonomy): domain Eukaryota; kingdom Metazoa; phylum Mollusca; class Gastropoda; order Neogastropoda; family Muricidae; genus Rapana; species Rapana venosa. The sequence continues at coordinate 46,430,175 of CM054146.1, read as the reverse complement.
ATTCTACGTTGATCAGGTTTTTACACTTATGCTACTTGTACAAACCTTTTTTTGGAACAATCAGCTATATTATATCACAGGTACAGATTTTGAGGCGACTGTTGATGCTGTCAAGAGAATTGTGCTAAGGTGCTTGTAGTTGTGCTATGGTGCTTGTAGTTCATATTTGCCATTCTTGGAAAATTGTGCGAATATGAGAAAAGCTAAGGTTCATTCTGATCATGCTCTGACAGCATTACATATTTATGACGATAAAGAAAAAAACAAAACCAAAAAACGGCAGCAAACAAACGAAAAGCTGATATTCACAACTTTTTTTTCTTTCCTGCTGAATAAATGCTATAACTGAGGAATTCAGAAACTTCAGGTCATACAAAGTGCAATGTTTTCCAATAAATCAGAAAAAAACATCAACCATTTAAGATGATAATGTGTTCCGTTGATAATGTCATGAACAATTATTGGGTCGTGAATTCAATAACATGTTGTAAAACAATGTCACGTTATCTTGAGATATCCCAATTAATTCTCTCTCTCTCTCTCTCTCTCTCTCTCTCTCTCCTCTCTCTCTCTCTCTCTCTCTCTGCAAAAATGCGTGTTTTGAGCTGAGACAAATAATGAGGCAGACAGACAGACAGAGATCAAAAAGAGAAATAAACAGAAACAGAGAAGAAAAGAGATATTGGGGGGGGGGGGGGGGGGTAGAGAAGAGCGATAAAGGGAGAGAACATCAGAGAATTGAAGAGAAAACAAACGAAAACAAAAATTTATTTTCTGAGGGAAGGAGAGAGATAGAGAAAAGAGAGAGAGAGAGAGAGAGAGAGAGAGAGAGAGAGAGAGAGAGAGAGAGAGAGAGAGAGAGAGAGAGGGAATGGAGTCGAAGAGAGAGAGAGGGAGAAAGGAGAGAGAGAGACAGAGACAGAGACAGACAGATGAAGAAAAGAGAGAGAGATGTGTAGAAAGATAGATAAAAAGAGACAGAAAGTAGAGAAAAACAGAGAGAGGAGAGAGAGAGAGAGAGGAGAGAGAGAGAGAGAGAGAGAGAGAGAGAGAGAGAGAGAGAGAGAGAGAGAGATAACGATAACGAAATTTTATTTTCTGAGGGTAATAGAATAAGTACAAGACTTTTTTACATCCAGCCCTCGAAAAGAAAGAAAGAAAGAACGTAAACAGACAAAAATATAAGCAAAGTGAATCATAAAAATTACAATAAACATCACCACTATAATCATCATTGTCATCACCTCTATCATCATCCCCATCATCACCATCATCACCATAAACAAAATAATTATGATCACATAAAAACTTTATGGAGCTTGATGGAATGATGATATGACAAATACACCTAATGTTTCTTCGAGTCATATTGTTGAACAACATTTATAAAAATTAAAAAAAAGTGTCAGAGAGAATACAAACATGAGAGTGAAGGGGGGGGGAGGGAGAGGTAGGAAGAGAGAGAGAGAGAGGGGAGAGAGAGAGAGAGAGAGAGAGAGAGGGGGGGGGGTAGAGAGAGAGATCATCAAAGCTATATATACCAAAACGAAATATACTCTGATACAGTGAGGAAAAATATTTATGCATATAATACTGTTCTCAATACATCTTTGGACATAGACAGCTCAAGTCAGAGAGATCCATAAGGTAATTGTACAAACTGCTTTTGAATTTTTTAAAGTTTGATTCAGATCTTATGAATTCTGGTAAATTGTTCCACAACCATCCTCCAGAATATTTTAGACTAGATTTGCATAGAGTAATGGTCGTAAAAGGAAGGTTCAGTTTATGTGAATGTCGATATTCATTAATGGTAAACATGTTCTTAAGAACAAATGGAGCATTTCCGTGCAGTATTTTATGCATAAAAATCCCTTTGTTATATAAAAGTTTTGCTTGGAGAGGTAGAACATTTGCTTGTTTGTAGTCAGATGCTATTAATGAAGTTGATTTGCCAATGGTAATTTTGATGGCTCTTTTATGAACACTTATTAACGGTTTAAGTATATTTTTGCTAGCTAGATCCCACAATGTAGAACCATAATCAATGTTACACTGAATATATGCATAATAGAATAGTTTTTTTGTATGGAGGTCTAAAAAGTTTTTTATTTTTTTAAACTGATACAATTTAGATGCAATATTTGCAGTAAGTTTTTCACAATGTTTTGACCATGATATGTTATCGTCTATGGTTACACCTAGGACTTTGTGATTTACTACTTGGTCAACTTTTACATTAGAAATATAAAGATCTGGTAATGTCTGAGTAAGATTCTGTCGCTTTTGTCTATTTGTGACTAACATAAATTTAGTTTTATGTGGGTTAAGAGCCATATGGTTTAAGTGTGTCCATTTAACAAGGTGATCAATACTTTTTTGCATGGTATCATAGACGTCATGAGCGTTTGATTTAGTTATTTCTAAGGTGGTGTCAGCTGCAAACATTTCGCACTGAGTTCCTATAAATAAAGGAAGATCGTTGATATACAATAAGAACAGCAAAGGACCTAAAACAGAGCCTTGGGGTATACCAAAAACATTTGGACGTAAACTGGAGATAGATGCGTTCAAGAGAGAGAGAGAGAGAGAGAGAGAGAGAAGAGAGAGAGAGAGAGAGAGAGAGAGAGAGAGAGAGAGAGAGAGAGAGAGAGAGAGAGAGAGAGAGAGAGAGAGAGAAGGTATGAAACAGAAAGGAGAATAAGAAAGACAATGCATATTTATTTTTAAAAAGCAGGCAGAAACAGGAGATGAGTGCGATAGGAAGGGCACAGGAAATGTTATGCAACAGCTAGAAACTTTTTGATGGGCAATTTCCCCCCAGTTGACAGCAGCTGCTGAAATCGGGTAACCACAGATGGAACTTAAGTTTGCCATTCACTTATTGGAGTGCCAACACACACACACACACACACACACACACACACACACACACACACACACTGGACAGGGGGGAAAAATGAGTGGCAGACAGAGACAGACACCAAGAGAGAAAAACAGAAAGACAAGGACAGAGAGACAGACAACCAGACAGACTTGTCTAATTCTGACAGGCTGCTGTCACTCTCCATTACACAGATGGGGGAAGGAATCAATGGAAACACTGTAAATCTCTTGTCGCTTTTCAGAAAAATTGCACTGACACACAGACTACAGCAGGGACAGAAAGCGAGGATGCGTTTTCACGGTAACAATTAGGACATTTTTGTCTCGCGTCTTGAAACATAGTGAGTTTGCGTAATCATGATTGATTCGTTTGCCCACACGTGTGTGTGTGTGTGTGTGTGTGTGTGTGTGTGTGTGTGTGTGTGTGTGTGTGTGTGTGTGTGTGTGTGTGTGTGTGTGTGTGTGTGTGTGTGTGCGTGCGAGAGAGAGAGAGATGTGTGGGGCGGGAGAGAGACAGACAGACTGACAAACAGGCGGACAGACAAACAGGCGGACAGAGACAGACAGGCAATCAGACAGTAGGACAGATAAACAAACCGTCCGATAAATTCTCCTATTGCTCTTATCTCATAATGTCTTTTCTACACGGATCAGATTTGGCGTGGTTGTCAGTACAAATGTTGCTTCTGTCCCGTTTACAAAGGACATGCGCACCAGAAAAATCCAGTGATTATTTTAGTATAAGATCGTATCTCAAAGAATCAACATTGCCCCCCAAGCTTTACAAGCTCCTGAAATTGTTACCAACATCATTTTGTTCGAATTCCTTTGAACAATGTTACAACTTGTGATTGGAAAGAGTATACCAAGAGTCCTGAGTAGAGTACTTCACTTTTACAGGGAAAACATTTTAGCAAGGAAAGATAGTATTGTTTCCACCTAAACCTCATGAATATAAAACGCTGGAATTAACTTATTCATTAATAAAAATATAAAAATACTGCATTCACTTCTTGATCCCTGCTTCAATTTTTGATATGAAAAAGTTATTTTGTTTGGGTTTTCTAAAAGAAAAAAGCATCGGAGTGATCCATATATTTACTGCCAAGGTTTTGTCTTGAGTTTTTTCTTCTTTTTTTTTTAGTTGTTTCTTTGTGTTTGTCTCTTTCTTACTTTCTTAGTTTTAAGCAGAACTCCAAGCTCACACTTAAAAAGCCAGACGTAAATGCTTTTTAAACACTGGAGATGCGAGTCTGCAATGAACCTTCAGTCTGTCTGTCTGTATGTCTGTCTCTGTCTGTCTGTCTGTCTCTCTCTCTCTCTCTCTCGATCTTATTTTCCCTAGCTCCTTTTTCTATCTCACGTTTTTCTTTTCTTTGTTGTCCTCCTTCCCCACATTCTCTGTCACTCTCCATTACACAGATGGGGCAAGGAATCAATGGAAACACTGTAAATCTCTTGTCGCTTGTCAAAAATTGCATTGACACACAGACTACAGCAGGGACAGAAAGCGAGGGTGCATTTTCACGGTAACAATTAGGACTTCTTTCGATTGTGTGTTGAAACAAAGTGAGTCTATGTAACCATGATTGATTCGTGTGTGTGTGTGTGTGTGTGTGTGTGTGTGTGTGTGTGTGTGTGTGTGTGTGTGTGTGTGTGTGCGTGCGTGTGTGTGCCTGCGCTCGCTCTCTCTCTCTCTCTCTCTCTCTCTCTCTCTCTTCTCTCTCTCTCTCTCTCTCTCTCTTTCGCGCGCACGTGT
>CM054146.1:46410530-46423030 GCA_028751875.1 Rapana venosa | reverse complement strand
ATAACCTGGATGATTGTCAAATGTACTTGTTTAATATATCAGGTGCTACCACCACCATATGGAAAAGTAAAGAGATCAGTTTCCCAATCAAACTAAAGCTCTACAAAGCCCTAATTCAGTCGATCCTGCTGTACGGAAGTGAAACCTGGACATTGACTGCTGAAACAGCAAAGCGAATCCAGTCATTCGAAACAAAATGCCTTAGAAAACTACTGGGCATATCCTGGAGAGAACGAAAGACCAATGAATTTGTCAAGAGTCAAATAACACGGCTGGCAGGTCCACAGGAACCCCTTCTCACCATCGTCAAGAAGAAAAAGCTGACATGGTTCGGCCACGTCACCCGCCACAACACTCTGCCCAAAACAGTACTGCAGGGAACACTCGAAGGTGGCAGAAAGAGGGGAAGACAGAACAAGTCATGGATGGACAACATCAGAGAATGGACCAGGATGAATGACTCGGCACTACTGCGCAGAGCCGAGGACCGAGATGGATGGAGGAGGCTTACCACGGCATCGTCTTTCATGTCTCCCCCACGACCGCCAAGGTCACGGGTCTGATGATGATGATGATGACCACACTATAAACACAAGACCGCTACCTTCATAGCAACTCAAATATAAAGACTGATACTTTTGTCTACATAGCTATTGCACCCACTTTTGTGCAAATGAGAGAAAGCGAAAGGCTGGGGCGCGGGGAGGAAAGAGAGAGAGAGAGAGTGAGAGAGAGAGAGATGGAGATGAACATAATTTGAAATGAATTAGATTGAATTGAACTGAATGAATTATATTTAAAGAGGGTAATAGCATGAGCAAACATGCTTTTTACAACCAGTCCTCTGGAGAGAGAGCGCGCGCGCGAGAGAGGAGAGAGAGGGGGGGGGGGGGGGAGGAGTGACAACAGGAAGACTACCAAACACAGAAAATCGGAGTTGGAGACTAAAACACCAGCGTAAGTGTGATCATCATCACTAAGCTAACACCCTGCCTTGCCTGCTGTAGTTCAAAATTAATGTTAAAACGTAATAATAGTGGGTAGGCAGCATGCAGGCTTTTTTGTCTGCTTCTGCTGTCAGTACACCCTGATCTGATCTTTGAATGCCGTGTGCTGCTCTTCAACTTCTGCCCTCTTCATCACCTACCTCGAGTGTTTTAGCGATCAAAGCTTCCAACATAGATAAATATATGCCAGTAAAAGCTACAGCGCAGGGCACCTATGTGCACACTGCGTAGATATGCACAAAGCATTACTGAACATGGCACCTATATGTATACCTACATACCCGTGCAAATGTACGCATGTACGCACTGACACACACACGCACGCGTGCACGTACACCACACACACACACACACACACACACACACACACACACACACACACACACACTCGCACAAATACATTCACGTGTTAGCGCAGAAATGGTATTGAAGTCGGTCCCCAATCTCATAAAACGTCACCACTGACTGATGAATTCAACGTTTAGAAGTTGCAAAGCAAGGAGGCTTCAGTTAAAACTACCAATTTATTCTGTGGGTATTTACATGACTTTTCCGTAAATGTAATCCCCATCAACTCCAAGGTTACAGAATCCTCTCTTGATGTACACTCTTGTTTTGTTAGAATAGCGATGCGTTATTATAGTTTAGTTTGTCAGCAAGGCATCCAAAGTCTTGTATGCGAGTTCTCTCTCTCTCTCTCTCTCTCTCTCTCTCTCTCTCTCTCTCTCTCTCTCTCTCTTCTCTCTCTCTCTGTCTGTCTGTCTGTCTGTCTGTCTCTTTTTTGTATAAATGCCTGTCTATCCATCCGTCTGTCCGTCTGTCAATTAGTCTCTGTATTAAACTCCGCTGCTCTCAGACTCTCTCACTTTTTTCTTTTGCAAACAGTCTATAAACTAAAGCGGATCTTTCCTAGACAGTGAAAGAGAAGAACTGGGAGGCAGAGGAGACAGAGGGAGAGACAGTCAGATAAAAGATCAGACAGAGAGACAGAGGGAGAGACAGTGAGACAAAGCAACAGACAGAAAGGGGGTGAGACAGACAATCAGACCAAGAAAGCGACAGACAGACAGATTGAAAAACAAAGAGAGAGAAAAGCTGATCTGTTTTGCTTTCCCCATTCCATTCCTCATTGCATCCTTCAGAGGAATCAATGAGTGCTCCATAAATCTGTCACTGCTCATATTACAGCTTCAGCATCAATGGAAAACACACAAGCACGTCTACATTAATTTGCTTTCACTACCTTTTGCATTCTTCCAAAATGTGTTTGCAGCGATATCTCTGTTACTTTTTTTCCAGCACAGTTTGTTTTCCTCCTTGTCTACAGTTGCAGGGATCTTTTTTTTCTGCCATGTAAGGAGAAAGAAGTCGCGGCGTCTGATTAGAAGCTACTGTGAGAAAATGACCAGACAAAGGGACTCTGAGGACGATAATGATAGCTGATAAGTGTGGTTTACCGACTCTGAAAAAAAACATTTGTTCTGGCACTTGCATCGACAGGGCAAGAATACCTTACTCAAGGATTATCATTACAACTACTTACTTTCCCATGTGTATGTTCTCTAAAACTTTTCCCGATTCATTCTTTGTATATAATGCTTCTTTGATGCAGCTGCCTTTTTGACATCAGAACTTCGAAGACTGATAGTGTAGCTACTGTCATGCTGTAAAGGAAGAAGGAGAAATGCATGTCAAGTCAGTCTTCTTCTTCTCCAGCAACTATTGTTGTCTGTTATAAGAGCAACAATGCTTTGCACTGCCGTTAAGCGCGTGACAAGTCAGGCCCAGCACATCCGACTTGAGCGTGAGACAGAATTATTATCTTTCAATCCTGTCTTTTTTTTTTAAAAGCAAGAGAATGAACGAACCAAGAAGGCAGAAACAGACACAAGAGGGGGGAAAAGTGAACAAGACAGAAACAAAGAGAAGGATAGATAAGAGGGAATTCCTAGCACAGAATTTCCAAAAGGCGGGGAATGCTATTAATACTGACAGCCCCCCCCCCCCCCCCCCCTACCCTCCCGACAGGGGAAGCCGATCTCAAAAGTACGTGTTTTCAATTTTGTTGTTAGCTTACTCTTATGCATAATTATCCTTATTTTTGTTGTTCGGATTTTTTTCCCCGTTCCGTCTTTATTGTTCCATTTCTTCCCTTACTATCGATCGATCCTCTCTGGTTTTTCGTGTGTGTGTTGTTGTGTTGCTTTTTTTGCCTGTGTCTGCTCTTAAATCTTCTGTTGTGTTGATGGCAATTATTTCTTCACACATGTAAAATGAGTCTTTAAACGTCACAAATCAAGCTAACGTGTGCCCATTCCGTGAGAAATATCACCTTGCCTTAAATACTAATTTGTGTGTTTTAGGAATGCACGTGATGTAACACAAATAAAACAAATGGTGAGAGGGGAGAGAGAGGGGAAGGGAAAAGAAGAGAGGACAAGAGAGGAGGAGAAGAAGATTGAGAAACAGGATGAGAAGAGAAGCAGAAGTCGAGGAGGAGGAGGAGGAGGAGGAGGAGGAGGAAGAAGAAGAAGAAGAAGAAGAAGAAGAAGAAGAAGAAGAAGAAGAAGAAGAAGAAGAAGAAGAAGAAGAAGAACAACAAACAACAACAACAACAACAACAACAACAAGAAAGAGAAAAGAAGAAGAAGAAGAAGAAGAAGAAACAGAAACAAAGACATAAATAGAAAAAGACAGACAGAAACCAGAGAGCAAGCGTGACAGAGAGAAACAGAGACAGACAGAAAGATATAGGCAGAGAGTCAAAACGCAAGCTTAAATAAAGACACAGTCAGAAACTGGGGAAAAAATTAAGTCGACAGGATAGAGGAAGACAAAGAGACAGAAAGATACCATTGGGAGAGGACAAGGTAAGAATACAAAATACACCACAATTAAGTCTGACAAGAAAACATTGGTGAGAGAGAGAGACAGAGACAGAGACAGACAGACAGAGAGCGAGACAGACAGACTCAGAAACTTAGTGTACCTCGACCTTGGGCCATGATACATGGTTGACGTAGGAGAAATTGACAATGCCACAGAGTGGGCAAAATCCAAATAAAATACATAATACCACGCTAAATTGAGAGAGAGCAACACGTTTAAAGTAATAATGGTAAAAATTTAGCCATAATTAGTATAATGAGATTATCAATACAATTTACGATTATATTCATTCTAAAAACTGAAATTTTTAACAGAACCATCCTAAGCATGTTTATGCCTAAATTACTTACAGAACTACAAAACAATCGAAATCAAAAGCAAGTGAGATTATGGAAGAATAAGACATTCATCAAGATAGTGACAAGCAGAAATAAAGACGGATAAACTGACAGACAGACAGACATAGAGACATACTGAAAAACAAAGAGATGTACAGAAAATAAGAAAACACAGAGGCAAAAAGAGCAAGGAAAGGAACGAAAAAGAGAATTACATACAGACAGACCAGAGATGTCTAATTCTGACAAGACTGCTGTCACTCTCCATGACACAGATGGGGGAAGGAATCAATGGAAACACTATAAATCTCTTGTCGCCTGTCAAAAATTGCATTGACACACAGACTACAGCAGGGACAGAAAGCGAGGATGCATTTTCACGGTAACAATTAGAACTTCTTTGGTTTGCGTGTGGAAACAAAGTGCGGCTATGTAATCATGATTGATTCACCTCTCTCTCTCTCTCTCTCTCTCTCTCTCTCTCTCTCTCTCTCTCTCTCTCTCTCTCTCTCTCTCTCTCTCTCTCTTGTACGCAACCCAGCATACATGTGTGTGTGTGTGTGTGTGTGTGTGTGTGTGTGTGTGTGTGTGTGTGTGTGTGTGTGTGTGTGTGTTTGTGTGTGTGTGTGTGTGTGTGTGTGTGTGTGTGTGTGTGTGTGTGTGTGTGTGTACACGGAATCGAATGAGGCACTGACGGATCTGCAAGTAAGATGGTCTGGGCCATTACGTTGTTTTTAAAAAGTCCTTCGCAGGAGACTATTAACCGAGGTCTCTCTGTCTCTGCCTGTCTGTCTGTCTGTCTCTATTTCTTTGTCTGTATGCGCGCGCGCGCGCGCGCGCGTGTGTGTGTATGTATGTGCGCGCGCGCACGCGCGCGTGTATGCTTTTCAAACTATTTGAGAGACAAATTCTGGCGTGCCATCTTTACATAGCTTTTTATCTATACAAATAACTTTGGCATGGTTCTAAAATCGGACGGATATTGCTTATAATGCCTATTGTTTATAATGAATATACACAACAGGAAAAGTCAGCTGGTCTTTTAACCTAAAGCTACGTTTCAAAGCGTTGACATTTTTCTCCAAGCATTTAAAATTACTTTTAATTTTCAGCTTTGAGTTGTTTACAAAGACATTCTTGTTCTGACAGTATTTACAAGCTTTGAATTGTACTTCAGCTCCTTTGAAATGTTTGGTGGTTGGGGAGAGTAAAACATCAAACACTGTGAAAATAAATATTGTGTTAATCTACTAACACAGGATTTAAATGTATATTATCACGGAAAACGAAGAACATGCACACTCTTTTCGACCCCTCTCCTGCTTTCCACTGAAATTACCATAAAACAGCATAGGTTTGTTCGTTGATTTCTTTGTCTTTGTTTTGAATTTCTTTTCTACAGAAACTCAGAACTCACATTGGGAAAAGATGACGCAACTGGTTACAGAGGGTAAGGCGAAGTCTACAAACAACAATCAGCGATTATAATAACTCTATCCACACACTGGTGCTCTCCTAGGGGGTGCTGGTTATCTTTCTGTTCGTCTGGACAAATCTGTGCCCCCCCCCCCCTCCCCCTATCACTCTTTTTTAATTCTTTACATTGGTAAACTTTCCAGGTCACTTACATAACCTACACACACACACTAGCACATAGATAGATAGATAGATAGATAGATAGATAGATAGATAGATAGATAGATAGATAGAAGAAGATAGTAGATAAGAAGAGATAGATAGATAGATAGATGAGAGAGAGAGATAGAGAGAGAGAGAGAGAGAGAGAGAGAGAGAGAGAGAGAGAACGTGTGTGTGTGCGTGCGTGCGTGCGTGTGTGTGTGTGTGTGGTGTGCGTGTGTGTGTGTGTGTGTGGTGTGTGTGTGTGTGTGTGTGTGTGTGTGTGTGAGGTGTTACTTAAACTCATTTCAAATCATTTGGTCAAGGATTTCATATTTCTCTTATGCAGAATTCCCTGCCATTTTCTATCAGAAATATCTTCTACCTCTGGTGAGAAAAAATGACTTGCCCCGCTTGGAAAACCACTATTGAAACCACTGCGCCAAGATAGTAATTGTTCTCTTCTCTTTTCTTCTTCTTTTTTTCATCCTTTTCTACCACCCACATTTTCCCCTTTCCTTCTTTCCTCTGCGTTTTCTCCTTTCTACCTCTTACCACTATTTTCTACCTATACTGTTTCACGTGGGTTTTTTTCTTTTTCTTATTCCCGGTCTAGTATTTACCGAAAACTTTCATTTTTCTTTATTTTCATCTTTTCTGTTTTGTACTGTTTCTTTTGCCCTGCATTCTCCTCCTCCTCCTCCTCCTCCTCCTCTTCGTCTTCTTCTTCTTCTTCTTCATTGTTTTTACTTCTGTTTTCTTTGCCTTCATCTCGAACTTTCTTTCCCTCTCAACCTACCTACCTCCTCCTCCTCCTCCTCCGCCTTCTTTTTCTTTAATACGACACACGCTGAGTCTGTCACAAAACACCTTTCTTCAGAAAACTGTGTGATGTCAGCCACGTACAGACTGTCATTGTGTTTTATTGGTACCGTATTGACAGGAAACTCGCGTAAGTCGTTACGAATCAACACCAAACCTGGGTTTTGTTTTCACTTTTTTTTTAAACTGTGGCAGCTTACACAAAGGTGGTACCACACCTGCCGCGACACTCACTGCAAGAGGCATCATCGGCTACAAAACTCAATGAGCTAATAACCCCCCCCCCCCCCCCCCCTCAATGATGCATGCTAGAGACTTTTTGTTTATTGTATGCAACCTACTGAACACACGCGGGTGCACACAGAGCCTGTGAAAAACAGAGGCAGGCAGAAAAAAAAACATAAGGAAGAGAGAGAGAGAGAGAGAGAGAGAGAGAGAGGAGAGAGAGAGAGAGAGAGAGAGAGAGAGAGAGAGAGAGAGAGAGAGAGAGTAAGAGAGAGACAAACAGACAGATAGACAGACAGACAGACAGAGAGACACAGACACACAGAGTCAGAGACAGACAGACAGAGAGAGACAGAGAGAGACCAGGAAGACTACCGAACACAAGAAATCGAAGTTTGGGACTAAAATGTCAGCCTAAGTGTGATTATCACTAGTTGGCGAAATGCACTGCCTGCTGTAGTTGAAAATGTTCAAACTTGACAAAAGGTAGGCAACAGGCTTTTGTCTGCCTCAGCTGTCAATACACTGTTATCTTTGATTATCACGTGCTGCTACGAACCTTTTGGCTTGGGTGTTCTGGTAATCGAAGGCTTCCAAGTGTGTCGAGGTATAGCCAAAAGAGCTATAGCACAGAGCACCTATATGCAAAAGGGATCATTGCACAGGGCACATGTATACTCAAGGCATCACCACAAAGGGCATATGTATACCAATGCAAATTCTCTCTCTCTCTCTCTCTCTCTCTCTCTCTCTCTCTCTCTCTGCACGCACACACACACACACACACACACACACACACACACACACACACACTTGCACAAGCGCGCTCGCACGCGAGTACCAAAACGTTCTTGAAGTCTACCACCGTCCTCTCGTAAGACGTTCGTTAAACTCTGAAAGATGAATCATAAGTTTTAAAATTTGCAAAGCTGGGTAGCTAATGAAAGTGAAAATTACCAGTTTATTCCATGAGTAATCATACGGTTTTTTTCATATCTGTGCACCTATCACTTCTTGTCTATAACTGGGTTACAAAAATGTGTGTGGTTTTTACGCACTGGTTTTCATAGAAATGCCAAGCGTCATGCGTCGGTGAAGCAACCCTAGCCGTGTGTGTGTGTGTGTGTGTGTGTGTGTGTGTGTGTGTGTGTGTGTGTGTGTGTGTGTGTGTGTGTGGTGTGTGTGTGTGTTCGTTTGTCTGAATGCCTGTCTGTTTGTCTATTCACCTGTCTCTGTGATAAGTTCTACTGCTTTCAGACTTTCACATTTTTCTTTTGGCGAAGAGTTGATGTATTAAGACAATGAATTAAAACGGATCCTTTTTTTTTTTTGGATAGTGAAAGAGAAGTGGGAAAGCGAGAGAGAGAGGGGGGGACACACAGACAGACATACGACAGACAGACGACAGACTGACTGACTAACTGACTGACTGACTGACTGACTGACTGAAAGACTGACAGACTGACACAGAGAGACAGACAGAGAGACTCAAGGAAACAGAAAAACGGACAGATTTTTTTTTAAAAGAGAAGAACAGATCTGTATTGCCTTCAGATCAGTATTGCCTGTATTACTTTCCCCCCTATGGCATCATTCAGAGGAATCAATGACTGCTCCATAAATCTGTCACTCTTCATATTACAGCTTCAGCATTGATGGAAAACACACACACAACACGTCTACATTAATTAGCTTTCATTACTTCTGCATCCTTTACCTACTTTTTCAGCAAGTGGATGGGTGGTCTAGAGGTAACGCGCCTACCTAGAAAGCGAAAAGACCGGGTCGGAAGTGTGCGGTGGTTCGAATTCCGTTTAGACCCGAAACTTTCCCCCCAATCCATTAGACCATGAGTGGTGGGCTGGGTGCTAGTCTTTCGGATGAGACGATAAACCGAGGTCCCGTGTGTTACACATAATTATTTAGCGCACGTAAAAGAACCCACGGCAATAAGAGAGTTGTTCCTGGCAAAATTTTGTAGAAAAAAGCCACTCTGATAAGGAAACAAATACAGTTGCAGACAGGAAAAGAGAGAGAAAAAAAAGGATGGCACGGGGACAGCAGCCCGAATTTCACTCAGAGAAATCTGTCGTGACGTAAAGTGGGAAAAACTAAATAAATAATAAATAAATAAATAAATAATGTATCTCCTCCCTGTTCATCCTTTTCTTTCTTATACAGCAATATATCTCCTCTTTGTTATCTTTTTTCAGCGCAGTTTTCCGTTTTCCCTCTAGTCTATACTTCTAGGGATCATATTTTTTTCTGCCATGTATGGGAAAGAAAGTTGTGGCGTCTGAGTGGAAGCTACTGTGAGAAAGCCACCAGACGAAGAGACTCTGGCGGAATAAAAACGATCCCACGTGGAGATGCCGGGAGCCTGCCAGTGTAAACAGCATCCTCCACCTCCTGGAAATTCTGTGCTAGGAGTTCCCTTTTTTCTATCCTTCTCTTTTGTTTTCTGTGTGTCTCGTTTCTTTTCTTCCAGTCACCTCCTTCTTGTCTATTTTCTTTTGGGTCCATTTTTCTCTTTTTTTCCAGAAAAGACTTTTTTTTTAAACCACACAATTCTGTCCCTCGCTGAGTCGGGTGCGCTGGATCTGACTTGTCAGGAGCTTAACGGCAGCGCGACGCATTTTCGCTCATATGACAGACAGCAGTAGTTGCTGTCTGAGCGTTGGAAGAAGAAGAAGAAGAAGAAGAAGTTAAAGATGATAGCTGATAAGTGCGGGTCACAGATTTTGCAGAATCCCCCCCCCCCCCCCCCCCCTGATACTGGCATTGATGGAGTCAGGTTACCCCCACTATAAGATTTTCATCACGATTACTTTCTGCCTCGTGAGTACGTTCTCTTAACTTTTGCCTAACTCATTCTTTGTATACAATGCTTCTTTGGTGCAACAGCCATTTGGGCATCACAGGTTCCAAAACTAACACTTTGAATATTAGATTGTATTGTATTGTATACCATTTTAAGTCACATCAGATTTCTCTACGTGAGATTCGGGTTGCTCTTCCCGGGGGGAGCGCGTAGCCACAAGAGCAGTGCCACCCCCTTTTTTTCTTTTTCCTTTCTGCATGCTTATTTATTTGCTTATGAAAGTGGCTTTTTTTCTACAGAATTTGGCCAGGGACAACTCCCTTGTTGCCGTGGGTTCTTTTACGTGCGATAAATACATGTTGCACTCGGGACCTCGGTTTGTCGTCTCATCCGGAAGAGTAGCACCCAGACCATCACTCACGGTCTAGTGGACGGTTGAAAAAAATTTCGGGCACAAACGGGGATCGAACCATCACCCACTTCGAACCCGGACTTTTTGCTTTGCGTTACCTCTACACCGCCGATCCACTGTCGTATCAACGTGTGTTAAAGGCAGAGAGATGCATTCAACGTCAGACGATCTTTAAAGTACATGTGTTCGTTTTCCTGCTGTTTTTATGCATGTTCTTGGGTTTTGTTTGTTTTGTTTTTCTTTGTCGTTTTCTTCTAGTCTGCCAATTTCCATCTGCTGTTCTGCCTTTACTGTCCCATTTCTTCCCTTCACTTTCATTCGATACTCTCTCTCTCTCTCTCTCTCTCTCTCCTCTCTCTCTCTCTCTCTCTCTCTCTCTCTCTCTCTCTCGCTCTATTTTTTATACCCCCTATATCTGCTCTTAAATCTTCTGCTGTGTCGATGACAATTATTTCTTCATGTATGTAAGATGATTCTAAATGCGTCACGCTGCAAGCTGACGTGTGCCCAATCCGTGAGAAATATCACCTTGCCCTTTTATAGTAGTTTGTGTGTTTTAGGAAGCCACATGATGTAGAGCAAATAAACACATATGACAGAGGAGGGAAGGAGATAGAGGGTTGAGACAGAAACAGAGACAGACAGAGCGAGAGAGCGAGAGAGAGAGAGAGAGAGAGAGAGAGAGAGAGAGAGAGAGAGAGAGAGAGAGAGAGAGAGAGAGAGAGAGAGAGAGAGAGATGCAGACAGACAGACAGTCGAACAGACGAAGTGAAGGAGGAGGAGGAAGAGGAGGAGGAGGAGAAAAAGAAGAAGAAGAAGAAGAAGAAGAAGAAATACAGATTTTTTGACATGTTCATTTTCAGACGACAGGATAAAAAAAATGTCTGGACTTCCTGCTATTTGTAAAGTTAAGAAATTATGTTTACTAAAGTTTTACATGCTTTATATATAAATGAAAAGTTAATTTACATCATCAACATTGTGACCACATGATGGACATTGTAATAGCGTGGATATGTCTCAGGCTTGAACCATCCCTCGTCTGCATTCAAACCCAGTGTTCTTAGTCTGAATCTAGCATAATTAAGCCTGTGCCATTTATTCGGTGTTTTTTTTCAGATAATTTTTTTCTGTTTAGAAAACATATTTTAACAAAAAGAACCAGCTGTAATTACTGTTATTTTTCATGTCTGTGTGTCAGTTTTGTTTGAAAAAAAACCGAGTTTGCCTTTGAATTCTGAAAGAAACTAGCGGGCATTACCTTCTTACTGCGACAGCCACACAAACGAATCCCAAAACCATGTTCTGACCAAACTTTTCTAATTTGATATACTCAGTTCTCTTTACCCAACTCCATCCGTACAATCATCATATCGTATGACTGTCTGCATAAAAGTGTTTGTGGAAGTTTCAACAGGTTTAACCAATATTTGATGCACTTTAAGGATGTTTTTATGTATAGAGGCTATCTTCACGTCTCTCCATATAGTACAGTATTGGGAGAATGAACTGGCACATTCCAAAAACGCTTTATGGCAACCGTATAAACATTTTTCTTTTACACTCGTGGATTTACATCCTCGTATTTCTAAAGTGTATGTTAACAAATGTTCTATTTAAGTGTCGAATACCGTCAAGAGAGAGAAGGGGGGGGGGGGGGGGGGGGGGGGGGGAGAGAGAGAGAGGGAGAGAGATTTTTTTCTTTAATATCGAGGATAATGGAATAAGCACTTATGTGCTTTTTTACGTCAAGTCCCCGTGTGTATGCGGTTTTGTAAATTGTCATCTGTTCCCACCGACACACAATGGCCTACTCTTACGAAAAGCGGAACAGGATTTTAACGTGTGCGCAAGATGTTCTGCGTGCGTTCGCACACGGGACCTCGGTTTAAAGTCTCATCCGAAGGACTTTTAGGGAGAGGGGAGTCTGCACTGATGTTAACTCCAGGGGAAAATGTCCCCTTGAACGGGAATCGAACCCGGGTCGTCAGATTGCGAGCGCAATGTTCTAACCACTAGGCTATTCCGTCCCGAAGAGAGAGAGAGAAGCAGACAGACAGAGAGAAAGAGAGAGACAGAGAGGGAGAGATAGAGACAAAGAGACAGAAAGAGAAGCCAATACTATGGGACAGAAAAAGAGAAAATCGACAGGATACAAAGACACAAAGAGACCGAGAAATACGCTTAAAAGAGGACTAGGGTAAAAATACAAAGCAAACCAGAATTAAGTTCACAGAAAAAATTACCAGCATGTGTGATTGAAACAGAACAAAGCAATACAAACAGAAACAAATGCATTAAAACAAAAACAGAGAAGCACTCAGTGAGACACAGAGAGACAAGAGAGAGAGAGAGAGAGAGAGAGAGAG
>CM054146.1:46398030-46405530 GCA_028751875.1 Rapana venosa | reverse complement strand
AGAGGAGAGAGAGAGAGAGAGAGATGAGAGATTGAGATTGAGATTAAGAATAAAGGAAAGACAGACAGACAGAGACAAAAAAGTCACAGAGAGAAAGAAATACATAGAGAAACAGAAATACATAGACTGATACGGTTTTTTCCCCCCATTTCTTGTTGCATCCTATAAAAATGACCAGTGACTACATCGTAAATCTGTCACTAGTCATACTACAACTTTAGTAGCAGCAGAAAGCATAAAAGGACACCCACGTTGTATTTTTTTTTTAACCTCTGTCTCCTTTTTTGTCCTTCTCTTCTACAACATGTTTCTTTTCCTGCCAGCACCAAGTGTTTCCTCATTTGTCTACTCTCTTTTGCCCTCAGAAGAATTTGTTTTCTGACACATGACTGCCCGGAAAAAAGTGGCAGGGTATGATTAGAAGTTAGCTAATGTCAGACAATGACCAGGCAAGTCAGACTCTGACATACAGCTTGACACCTGCGAAGAATGATCGCAGACTTGGCCCAACAAAATAAGTCTATTATCTTCTGCAATTTGTGGTCGCAGTCAGGTGGGGGGCCCTTTTGTTAGAATTTTATGCGTAGTTACTTTCTTTTGCCCAGGATTTCTCATTATGTTTTGCCTTAGTTTTTGTTTATATTTCTGCTCCTTCAATGCAAACGTGTTGTTTTTTGCTGTTGAAGCGAGATGATTAGAAACTGACAAAATTTAATAGATTTTGATGAGGTGTGTGTGTGTGTGTGTGTGTGTGTGTGTGTGTGTGTGTGTGTGTGTGTGTGTGTGTGTGTGTGTGTGGTGTGTGTGTGTGTGTGTGGTGTGTGTGTGTGCGTGTGTGCGCGTGTGTGGGTGCGTGTGTGCCTCTGCGTGTGCATGACTGTGCGTGCGTGTCTGTGCGTGCGTGTGTGCATGTCTGCATGTGTGGGAGGGGATATTTCAAGTCGCAAAATCTCAAAAGTGCATCGTTTGATGTTGCTTTTGTTCGTCGACGCGTTGTTCCAGTCTTCCATTTTCAATCTCCTGTTATATTTTCATCGTCCCATTTCTTCTCTTCAGTTTAACTCGATACCCTTGTTCTCTTTCTTCCATGTCTGCTCTTAAATCCGCTGCTATGCCGGTGACAATTAGTTCTTCACGTGTGTAATGTGAGTTCTTAAACATCAAGCACTGAGGGCTAACGAAAGCCAAGTTTGTGGGGAAAAAATAATTATCGCTTGTCCCTTTTATCGTCGTGTGTGTGTGTGTGTGTGTGTGTGTGTGTGTGGTGTGTGGTGTGTGTGTGTGGTGTGTGTGTGTAGTGTGTTGTGTGTGTGTGTGTGTGTGATGTGTGTGTGTGTGTATGTGTGTGTTTTGTTGTAGTGTGTGTATGTGTGTGGTGTGTGTGTTAGAAAGCTATGTGTGTAAAGACAAATAAAGGATGGGGTCATTCATTCATCAGTACCATCTTTGTTGAAGAAAAAAAAACTGCTTTCGCTGCATGGGAGACGAAGACAGAGAAAAGATGTACAGAGAGAGAGAGACAGGACAGACAGAGAGAAGAGAGAGAGGAGAGAGAGGAGGAGAGAGGAGAGAGAGAGAGAGAAGAAGAGGAGAGAGAGAGAGAGGAGAGAGAGAGAGAGAGAGAGAGAGAGAGAGAGAGAGAGAGAGAGAGAGAGAGAGTATGAAAATGATAAATGACAAATTCTTTTATTTCGAAGATAATGAATAAGCACCCATGTATGTGCTTTTTTACATCCAGTCGCCGCCCTTAGGGATACTTATGATAATAAAATAGAGAGACAGAGAGACAGAGACAGAGAGAGAGAGAGAGAGGGAGAGAGAGAGAGGAGAGAGAGAGAGAGAGAGAGAGAGAGAGAGAGAGAGAGGAAGTGATCAGATACAGACACAGATTGTATTACTTGAAAGACACAGAGAAACACAGAGACCCAAAAAAATTTTCAAAAGACAGACACATAGAGAAACATTTCAAAAGTCGTAATGCAGCTACCTTCATGGTGGGCAAAACCGGTGGCATACGCAAAATCTCACCACTGGTGAACCTCGGAGCTGTAGCTGAGGAACGAAAAAATTACATGGAGAAATAGACTAAAACACACACACACACACACACACACGCACCACAAAAGAGAAGAGAGAAGAGGAGAGAGAGAGAGGGGGAGAGAGAGAGAGAGAGAGAGAGAGAGAGAGAGAGAGAGAGAGAGAGAGAGAGAGAGAGAGAGAGAGAAAAAGAAGAAGAAGAAGAAGAAGAAGAGGAGGAGGAGGAGAGGAGGAGGAGGAGGAGAGAACAAGAAAGACAAGACAGAAGAACAAGAAGAACCAGAAGAACCAGAAGAACAAGAAGAAACAAACATATCCAACACGCACGAACACTGCATGCATAAGATGAAAACTTCGTTAAGTGTAACTGTCCATCACTCCAGCCGATACCACAGATAGATTGTCTGCTGCTGCTGCTGCTGCTGCTTGATGCCGAGAACAGCAGGAAGGCAAGAGGCCTGTGTTCTCCTTCAACTGTCAGTACACTGTGATGTGTGTGGGTGTATAGTGCATGCTGTCCACAATCCTATGTCCTCACTGAGGCAAACAGCATCACTTTTCTAAGAAATCGAAAACGTGTAGAGAGTTTACACTTTTGAATCGACAGCAGCAAACTAAACGAGGAAAAATATTACATGTGCACACATATATCCTGCGACACACACTTTGAAGATTGGTGTATCTACGTGCATGTAGCACACAGACAAAGAGACACAGACACATAGATACACACACACAGAGGACACACACACACCTCTCCACACACACACACACACACAACACACTCATCACTCTCTCTCTCTCTTCTCTTCTCCTCTCTCTCTCTCTCTCTCTCTCTCCCACACACATACACGCACTCACGTACCACACACCACATACATACATACATACGCACACACTTCCCTCCCTCCTTCCCTCAACTAACAGCTTAAGTGTGTTTTGATATCCCCTACAGATATTGTGACATCCTCCACACGTCACGTTTTCTCCACATAGCTCTGGTATTCATCTTTTGTTTTTATCTCTTATATCTTTCCTTCCATTGTTATAGCTTGTTTATCCGCTTCTTTTCTCTCTCTCTCTCTCTCTCTCTCTCTCTCTCCTCTCTCTCTCTCTCTCTCTCTCTCTCTCTCTCTCTCTCTCGCTGATTTCATTACGTTTTCTGGTCCTATGTCCTCTCCACACGCATTGTTTGTTTAAAGGCCTGGCATTACTGATGGAAAAGGATTGATCACTGTTGTCTGCAGTGCAGAAACAATATTTTGACGACAATCACACAAAAAAGGAGAGACGGAGGAGAGAGAGGGAGAGTGGCGATCAGACAGACAGACAGACAGACAGACAGACAGACAGACAGACAGGCAGACAGAGACATAAAGACAGAGAATGGGGATGGGGGTGGGATTCAAGTTTAAATCTTTTCATTCCTCTGCTTGCATTTCCTAAAAAGCAAGTGGTCACCTCATTTTTTTTTAAATGCAAACACACGCGCCCACGATGTGCCCACAGCGCGTGTGGCACGTGTGTGTGTAATGTGCGTGTGACTGTGCATGCACACATATGAGAGACAGACAGAGAGAGAGAGAAAAAGAGAGAGAGAGAGAGAGAGGAGAGAGAGAGAGAGAGAGAGAGAGATAGAGAGAGAGAGAGAGAGAGAGAGAGGAGGGGGAGGGGAGAGGAAGAGAAAGAGAAAAAAGAAAACAGAATGCAGACCGACAGGCAGACCAAAGAGAGAGGACAGAGAGATAGAGAGAAACACAGAGAGGGGAACACAAAGACATAATCAAACAAAGAAGCACTAAGGTAGACAGAGAATAGACAGTGGAGAGGGGAAAAAGGGAAAAACCCTTAAGTCTCAAAACCGCGTCTTTTGACTCAGGCCACAAGCGTTGTCAATTATTAATGATGTGAGCTAAGTAAGGGCCAAGACATATGTTAGATTGTTGTTATGCTGAAAAATGTTATTTTGAGATTGTCTTCTTTAGGGGACGGGATAGCTCAGTGGTCGGAGCACTCGCTTTCCCCCAGCCAAGTTAAGCAGCGTCGAGCGTGGTTACCAGTTGGATGGGTGACCGTTTGCGCGCCTTGGCTTCAGTACAGTTCCCCAGTTCACCCAGCTGTAAATGGGTACCTGCCCTCTTTAGGGTTAGGGAAAGTAAAGCAGTGAGGGAGAGGAGATGGGCGCCGCCCTCAATATGCTGGCCCTAGAGAAGTGAGGTCTCTGACGCCTCGCTCCCCTACGACCTTATAGGTTATGGGACTCCTTTACCTTTACCTTTTACCTTCAGTCATAACATAATTATACTCTGGCCATAACAACCTCCACTTACACTTCATGGAGGAGAAAAAAAAAATCATATGAGGTTGGGAGTACGACTGGTGCCTTATTCGCGAACATTTTGTCTAGGTTTTACTTTTTCGTTTCTTGGCTAGAACCCCGAGGTCCACCAACGGTGAGATTTTGCGTTATGCGACCGTTTTCACCACGATTTAGGTTGCTGCATTCCGACTTTGGAGGAAAGGGGTAGGGGGGTATGGCAAAGTATTTGAAAACTGTCCTACACGTAAACATCTCGTTCAGAGTGAACTGTCCGGCCTCACTGTGATTCCCGAGTGGGATGAGTCTGAGAGGGTGCACGCCTGTTCTGAGAGGCGCAACTGGTTGTTAAACTGGGGAACGCACAACAGCAACATCCAACACACAAAAAAACGTGTCTGACTTCTCCCAGTCTAACTCACT
This sequence comes from Rapana venosa, assembly GCA_028751875.1. Classification (NCBI taxonomy): domain Eukaryota; kingdom Metazoa; phylum Mollusca; class Gastropoda; order Neogastropoda; family Muricidae; genus Rapana; species Rapana venosa. The sequence goes on along the minus strand of CM054146.1, from coordinate 46,400,753 downwards.
ATCCGGGTTTTTTCTGTATGTGCTAAATTTGTACCGTGAATGCCTTTGGATGGTTTGCCCTTCAAAGTGAAACAAAATGAAATGTGTTTGTGTCTGCTTCCAAGATATATAAAAAAAAAAAGAAATCTATTTGAAAAAGATTAGTAATGAAAAAAATGTCGTTGGGTTCGTTTAAGTGTGCTCATCGGTTTTGCTTCGAATAGTTTGGTTGGGGTTGTTTTTTTGCTTTGAACTTGTTTTTTTTTGTTTGCTGCTGCTCATTACAGTTGTATTGCTTGTTTGTTTGGAGGGTTGTTGCTTTTTTGTTTCTTTTTAGTAGTTATTTTTGTTGTTGTTTTTGTTTCGAGTTGTTCTTGTGTTTGTCTTTTTGTTTTGTTGTTAACTGTCTTGTGCAACGACTGGCAGCTCGTTTGTCCTCCCCTCCTCCCTCTCTCTCTCTCTCTCTCTCTCTCTCTCTCTATATATATATATATATATATATATATATAATAATAATATATAATATAATAATATATAGAGAGAGAGAGAGAGATGAGATGAGTAGTAGAGATAGATAGATAGATAGATAGATAGATAGATAAGACAGATAGATATAGTGTGTGTGTGTGTGTGTGTGTGTGTGTGTGTGTGTGTGTGTGTGTGTGTGTGTGTGTGTGTGTGTGTGTGTGTGTGTGTGTGTGTGTGTTGTGTGTGATGTGTGCGTGCGCATTCTTTTTATTATACCGACTTAGTTGGGGTTTTTTTGTCCTCTCCCCCTATCAAAAGGCTTGTGTTAGCAATACCAAGAAATCTGTCAGTGCTCTCTCTCTCTCTCTGTATCTCTGTCTCTGCCTCTCTCTCTTCACTCTCACCCAACCCACCCTGATTAAAATCATTGCTTGTACAAGACGCTAAACAGAACCAAGAACATTGCTTCTCCTCTTCCATTTAATCTCTCTCTTTTTCCTCTTGTCTCTCTCTCCCTATCCCCCCCCCCTCTCTCTCTATTCTCTCTCTCTCTCTCTCTTCTCTCTCTCTCTCTCTCTCTCTCTCTCTTTTCTCACTCTTTGCCTATACCCCTATGATTAAAATCACTGCTTGTACAAAACGATTAAGAGAAGAAATGAACAGTGTATATATATATATATATATATCTCTCCATTGATCTCTTTCTCCTCTCTCCCCATCCCTCTCTCTCCCTCTCACCTCTTTACCTATACCACCCTTATGAAAATCACTGCTTGTAAAAGACGATTAACAGAAGAAACAAACAGTGCATTTCTCCCAGTGTTCTCTCTCTCTCTCTCTCTCTCTCTCTCTCTCTCTCTCTCTCTCTCTCTCTCTCTCTCTCTCTCTCTCTCTCTTTCTCTCTCTTTTCTGTCTTTCTTTCTTTGTGGGGTTGTCAGCAGAAGAGGAAGTGGACATGAAGTAGATAACTGAACATCCAGCGCCGCGTGAAGCGAGAGAGGGGCAGTGTCCAGTGTGGAGGGCCATGCAAACAGAGGGGACTTGAAGCTATCGCTGTGTACACACCTTACTCAAGTGGTGCTTCATCAATTTACCTTGCCCTGATTCCTGCCCCGACATTTCTTCTCTTGCACTGACGCTCCCGGTTTTTTTGTTGTATTTTATCTCTCTCTTTCCGGGAAAAGAAGGGAAGGGAAGGGGTGGTGGTATGGTGGGTGTAGGAGAGAGAAAAAGATGGGAGCTGGGGGTGGGGTGGGGGTGATTTTTCTCCCAGTTTTCAGGTTACCTCTCAAAGCAATACATTGAGCAGAATCTTCTAAAAAAACAAAATGTTACGTCTTCAAACTTATACTTCTTTCCAAATGCTGGGTTTTTTCTCTCTCCTTTGTTTAATGTCTATTCGGTACTAGGTTACTTTGAATGCTTGGTTTAACTGTATGATGCAGTACGCTGATGAAACCCTGAGTGCATGCTGGGAATGTTGGGTTTCTTTTCTACCATCCCACCAAATGTTACAGAATTACTGGATGTTTACCATGCGTAGTTGATCTTCTGCATGCACAAGAGGGCAGTAAGAAACTAGCAGTCTTCACGTACGTAAGGATGCCCTGAAAGATCGAGAAAAAAAGTCCCTACACTTGAATCTCTCAGGCACCGCCAAGATTCGAACTTGCAACCCATAGCTTGGGGATAATTAAATGTATTGGAATTCCCTCCACTCATTCACTCGGTACTACACGCAAGTTCCTGACTTACCTTGGCAACCTGACAGTCCAGCTGTTGAACTCGAGAGAAGATGTGTGTTTTCGCCGCCGTCTTCCCATCTGCGGAATAGGGTTTGCTGCTGAAGTGTATGTACTTGGTCTCCTCATTGCACAGGGTTCTTTCTATGCCTAGTCCTTCTTTAGAATGTAGGACACACTCGGGTCCTTTTGTATTGGCCACACACCTGCAAATAAACCAAACCTCAACACTGCTGTCTTTGCAACCTTTCTACAGATTTGGATCTTACTTTTCTTTTAAGTCCGTTCACTCCCAGTGATGTTTGACTTTTAAGAAAGCTTTTGAAAAAATGAATTTAAAAACAAAGAAGTAAAAAAAATCATATGTGTTAAAAGGGATGAGGCAAAGAAAAGGAGATCAGTTGAATTGGATCAAAGTGACTGGGCAATTAAATTCTACAGTCATAAGTTACTGGTAGATCGAAAAATGAATTTTGCTTTGTCAGTACTTAAGGTGTCTTTAAATACACTTCAAAAGACTTTGCCATAGTCAAT
>CM054146.1:46385530-46393030 GCA_028751875.1 Rapana venosa | reverse complement strand
GGAGACGAGAACAGACGATGAAAACTCCCATAAACTCAGAGACCAAGCATTTAAACATGTTTTATTACAATGAATTCTTGAGAGAAAAAAAAGTCATGACACAAAATAGACGTGATTCAACAATTTTCCTCTCGTAATAAACAATCATCTTGCGATCAACGATGAACAAGAAAGGTAGCGTTTGTTTCTCTGTAATAGTCAGATCACAGCAGTTCCAAGTCAGCAAAGATTATTCCACCTACAAATTAGCATACGGGTAAACGATATGCTGCAGAGAGCGAATTAAAAGTCTGTCTCTAAAAGTCAGGCGCGGCTCCAAGTTGTGAATATGCCCGGGGTTTTTTTTATATATCAAATCAGCAAAAATGCAGAGCAAAATGTGCAGACATATACGCACACATGAACATATCATGCTCGCACATCTGGTCCAATCTTGAATATAACTATGAAACCAATAGATAGATAGATAGATAGATAGATAGATACTAGATAGATAGATAGATAGATAGATAGATAGATAGATAGACAGATAGATAGATAGATAGATAGATAGATAGATAGATAGATAGATAGATAGATAGATAGATAGATAGATAGATAGATAGATAGATAGATAGAATATAGTTGTATGTGTGTGTTTGTGTCCGCGCTTGCTTGCTTTCCATACCACTGCTTCTGTGTGTATACATAAAACATCGGTCATATGTGCTAGAATCTTCTTTTTTGATGAGGCGTTTCCATTTGTTTCACTACATGCATTGTTTCCTATAGATTAGCTGGTATATGACATGAAAATCAATACCTAAAACTCATATGCCTCGTCTGGTGTTTTGTTGGGAGGGGGGGGGGGGGGGGAGTTAAGAGAAACAAAATATACCTGCATAGTAAAACCCATTTGATGAACTGACAACTGCCCGGGTTAGCAAAGACGACACGATAGGTCCAGTAGGTAAGGAACATGGTGAGACAGTTTGATATTTGCACCATAGATTATACAAATGTCAAGAAATAATGTACCAACTAAAATACTGCTATTCCGAACAAATGAAGACGCAGTCGTGTCACACACACACACACACACACACACACACACACACACACACACACACACACACACACTCTCTCTCTCTCTCTCTCTCTCTCTCTCTCTCTCTCTCTCTCTCTCTCTCTCTCTCTCTTTCTCTCTCTCTCAACAAAGAAAGAAAAATCATATAGATTCGCAGAACAGTTTCAGTTTCTTTCTTTTTACCGTGAAAGGCTTTCTGATCTATTTTTATAAAGTTTATTGTCTATTTATTTTTTTTATAATAAATAAAAAATAAAAAGTAACTAAAATGAATAATTTCAGTTTCTTTCTTTTCTCATGAAAGGCTTTCTTATTCTTTGCATAAAGATCTTTTATCTGTCTCGCTTTTTCTTAGTTTGCGTGCTTGTCACTTTGTATACAGGTCGGTGCCCTTATATTAAAATTCGCTGATCCGTCGACTCTCTCCCTCTCTCGCACATACATGCACACATGTGCATGCACACGCGCACACATGCGCGCATGCACACACATACACACACGTTTGTGCAGTAACTATAATTATGAACTAACAGGGGGGAGTGCTTTGCCTCGGAGTGGCCAAAGAAAAGGTTTTAAACAAAATATCTCACGTGAAATTATTTCAAAGTCACACACACACACACACACACACACACACACACACACACACACACACACACACACACACACATTCTCGCAAGGTGTTCATAAACCTGTAGTATATACGATTACGCCGCTTTGTGTTGAATTACAGTGTTCTACGCAAAAACTGAAAATAGGCCTTTAAAACAAAAAAGAACAAGACAAAAAAAGAACAGAAACAGTTTCTGAAGGCGAAGGCTTACAAAAATTAAGAAAAGTATACATGACAAAAAAAAGGATAAAGCAGATACGACGGAATACTGGCACACCAGGAAATCATGATTTCTAAATAAGGTTGGGGTTTTTTTCAGAAAAAACAGTTTCCTCTTTGCCGATGCTGACAGTGACTGGGAGAAAAACAACTTAGAGCACACATAAAACACGTGATCATTTCAAACAATTGTCTCACTAATCATTCTTTTATATCGGCAGAAAACATTGTAAACAATTGACAACAGCCTTCTTTTCAGTGTCTGTCCCACATTCTAGTTTTCAATTTGACAGACGCTACAGATGAGTGGATAAGAACGTTTGACTTAGATCCCGTGTGTCAAAGAAGCCGCGCGTTCGAATCTCGGCAGCGGCGTCTGGTGAATGAAGAGTCAAGATTAATTTACAATCCCTGTGGTCAACTTAAAGAGCAGACCTGCCAGTGCCTTCATTCCCTTCTTGTACATACATACATGCAGAAGATCAAATATGCATGTTAAAGATCCAATATTTCATCAAATCGTGTCAGCTTTCAGCAGGTTACGGAAGCACGAACATATCCAACATGTACCTGGAGCTCTGCCAGATTCAGCTTGCTCAAGAGACACTGGCAGAAAAAATGTGGACCCATGCCCAACGACTCTTCACAGAGTTAAGGGAGAAGAGAAGAAGTGTTCAGTTTACCCAAGGAGGTGTCAGGGCGTGCGGAATACTCCGTAACCTTGAATTAAATCTGCCTAGAAATCTCTTTGCCGGTGCTACACCAGTTCATACTCAAAGAAACGTTTGTGAAGCATCAGACGTGTGCAGGGTATCATTTGCGTCCCTCCACAAACCTCTGGACGCTGAATGAATCGCAGGATCTTTAATTACCTTGCATTACTGGATCTTCTACAGTCGGGATTACACAAAAATAAATATGGCACTGGCAGGTCTGCATAGAAGTAAACTACTAGTTCCTAACAGATTCCCTCTTCTTATAATCCTCTGCCCCCTGGTATTTGAATCTTCATTCCCACGATTTGACATAAGGATTACAACTATTTTGTTGCCTTCTCCGTTTGTCGCTCAAGGCTGTTCTTGTTCCCCATTTTGACATGAAAGATGGTTAACTGTTTTTCATCCATTCTCTGATTGCTTCTTCATTTGATTCTTTCCTAATCATAGTTTCACTCCTTCTTTCTAATGTAACTCAAAATTGGATTGCCTTTTTCTGTTCTCCAAACAGTGATCTGATTTTTGCGTCTGTCTGCGCATGCGTGTGTGCATGTATATGTATGTATATGCACATTTGTGCGTTTGCAGGCACGCTTTCGTGTACACGCGTGTGTATATGTATCTTTACGATAAACCTGACATTTCATTATTCTGGGAAAATTTCTCTAAGGATGTCAAATTCGAAATAATTTTTAATTCAAAACTAGAGTCTACTTTCTACATTAATAGCTACAGCAACTGTCGACATAAACAGCAGGTTTTTGAAGACAATAACTGTAGGTGTAATTATCTTTTGGGAGTAAAGGGTAGCCAGATCATTCATCTCGCAGCCCTCTCTTTCTTATGTTTAATATGTATGCTACGCTTCTAGATTATCATACCACGCATTTTTCCCCGAAACTATATTGCTCTCTCCCAAACTGCATAACTAATCATTACCCTCCCCAATAAAGGCAATCTAAAGCAATGCCAGAATGACTGCATGTGTCACCCACGCAAAGTCATGTTGAAATTTTTATTAAACAGACTGAAGTCACAAGCATAGATAATCAATGCTGAGAAACATGGAGGCTCTAGAGCAAGGCGTAACGTAACAGAGCGGATCTTCAATCTCAGCATAATATGTGAAATGTTCCTCCAACACCAGCAAGACCTTCACCATGTCTGTATAGACATCAAAATGGCGCTTGAAAAGGAATGGCGCGTACCAATATGGGCAACTATGAAGCTGTGCATCAATGCCAACCTAATCAGTCATACGGCAGCTCTACAATGCCACCAGTGTTGTTTGCTTCAACGGTAGAATTAGGAAATGGCTACGTACAACAGGTGTAGTCAGGCAAGGCTGCGTGCTCTCACCCACTCTCTTCAACATCTTCATTGAGAAAATGTCTGATGCATTGGAAAATCTTGATGGAACACCTCAGCATTGCAGGCAGAACAATCATGAACCTAGATTTTGCTGAAGATATCGACAGCCTCGCAAGAAAAAGAAGTAGGGGTCGCAGATTCTATGGAATGCACAATTCTTATTCGGCCGTATATGCACAGAAAAACGTGCTTCAAAAACAAAATCGGCATCAACATCAAAACTAAAGGCTAGAAATTGGTAACAGTTCATCGAATCAAACACCTTGAAGAAAGGATCAAAGCCTAAAATTTTCTTCAGGACTGCACAAGCTGTAACAGCACTGATAAAGCCGAAGACCATATGGAGTCACAGACACATCACAATTTGCTCAAAGACCGAACGATGCGCTTGTTGGCTGTCTTAATACATTCCTGTATGCCTGTGAATCTTAGCCCTTGACAGCAGACCTAGAGAACATGATAGAGACCGTGGAAATAAGATGTTATTGCAAACCCCTCGACATTTCCTACGACGATCATATTAACAACGCAGAAGTGAGGAACAGAATCGCGCAAGCTATTGGACCCTATGCAGGTTCTTAAACATGGTGTAGATACTAAAAACTGAAGCGGTATAGGCACGTCTGACGATCAAAAGGGCTTGCTATGACAATTCTACAAGGCACAGTGCAAGGAGGTAGAATAAGAAAAAGACAGAGGAGACGGGAGGGCAACATCCCAGACTGGACAGGCCTGAGATTAAGGGAAGCACAGCCAAAGGCGGTACACAGAAAGAAATGGAGAGGGCTGGCTATGAAGTCATCCATGGCACCCCCACAGTCGAAACCACTACAGGATGTTTCAAATGTAAATATACTGTAAACTGAGTAAGTTAAGGTTTTAAAAAAATGTCATCATAATAGGCAACATCACAAATAACTCACTTACTTTAGCTTTTTAAAAATATTCTTTTATATCGAGGATAATGGAATAAGCACTCATGTGCTTTTTTACATCGAGTCCCCGTGTGTATGCGGTTTTGTAAATTCTGTCATCTGTTCCTACCGGCACACAATGCCTACTCTTACGAAAAGCGGAACAGGATTTAACGTGTGCGCAAGATGGTCTGCATGCGTTCGCACACGGGGCCTCGGTTTATAGTCTCATCCGAAGGACTTTGACATTCAGTTCGATTTTTTTGTCAAACTGGGAAGAAGGGCGAGGCTGGGAATCGAACCCACAACCTCACGGTTTACTTGTTGGCAGGCGAACGTCTTAACCATCCTGCCACCCTCCTTCCTGCTTATTCAACTTTAACAACTTGATCAGGAACACCCTAAATTTTTATAAAAAATTTGTGGTAGAATACCCTTGCACCGTATTAGCAATATTAGTAATGAAAAATCACATGTTATGCAATTAAACTTTTTTATTTAAATGTGACTATGTCCTTTTTTTTAATGGAGAAATTCGTGAGAAATAACCCCCCCCCCCCCCATTAAATCCTTCTTGAAGAGTTATCTCCCTTTTTTCTAACCACCAGCAACTCGTTCAAGGTTTTGCATCGTTGCTCAGTTGTAAGATTTCATTAAAGCCGCTTTGAAATTAAATTCTGTTCAATTATTGTATACTCTTTCTCTGTAAAAATGTTCACGTTTATAGTTTGTGTGTGTGTGTGTGTGTGTGTGTGTGTGTGTGTGTGTGTGTGTGTGTGTTACATATATAAATACCAGTTCACCTGTGTTAAAGAGTTCCAGACATGTTCACACACATGTGTACTTGCAACAATGCATAGTTTGTTTTGGGTTTGTTCGGTTTTTTGTGAATGGATTTTCTTCCTGTTCCCTTTTCTTCCCTCGTCACCTTTTCAGCAACTCAAAATAAACGCCTCCTTTTCAGTGAAAGAACAGCAAGTCTAAAGACTAAATGTTTGTGCGACCTCACTTTGCACTACAGATCAATATTTCCTCTGTGAACACTGACAATGACTTATTAGCTCATCCCTGACAGCGCAATTTCCTGTTTGTTTTCCAAAAGATCGACCAAAGCCGTTGTGAACAAAAGCTGTTTGGCTGTTGCGCACGCATGATTACGGGAGTAAACTCAGGGAAAGCTTTAACCAGTTCCCTGAGAAAACCGTGTTGCGTTTGTTTAGCTGATTAAACAACTTTTCTGCTCTCAGAACTCCATTGATTTTAAAAAAACGTGTCCTGGAGTGCAGGTGTTCCAGTCCTTAAAATGAAATGCGTTTCTGTTTATAACTTCTAGTTCGGTTTTTCCAGAGCGTAAGTGACAGATGAGCTGATGATTTGAAATCTCAAGCATTTAAAATCACTTTTCATTCGTAAAAAAAATCTTCCAAGTTAGTGAACGAAATGCTGTCGGGGCAGAAAAGAAGGAAATTTGATTTTTAGGTTTTCGGTTTTTCTTTTCCCAAGGAGGCATTGCTGCTATACCATATCTAGTCTACCAAAAATAGTCACTGAAGATGTCTCCGATCAAAGAATAACCCGTGTGCTGAAGATGACCCGGGCATGCCCAGCACACATGCTGCGTATGCTCATGTTAAAGCTACCACCGAATGCTAGCATAACTTAGAGTCCTATACATGCATATTTAATCTTTGCCGTGCACGTATACACAGAAGGTAGAACGGAAATGGCTGGTTTGTATATGAATTAACCTTGGAGATCGTCAAAAGTTCTTTCGCTTCAAATTCCAGTCAAACATTTTATCTATTTGACTCAGAAGCTTACTTCGATCACAACAAGGAAGATAAGTCTCTCATAACAAAAAAAAACTTTCAAAAGGCGTAATAATACAACCTCCGAGTATCAATATACAATGTAAATTGATAACTTCCATATTTTGATCACTTTTTCTAAGAAAGTAAGAAACGAACAGAGCCATAATATGTTCAAACAGAACCACTGTCTTAAGCTCATTAAAGTCTTTTTTCTGGTCTTTTTCGCTCTTCACCTGGTTCATGTTCTACTACATAAAAAAACAGCATAAACAAAAACAACAAAGTTTCTTACAACAGAACAAGAACCAATAAATTGTCTCACTTATCATCATAATCATCAAAAATCACAAATCCAAAAGTGAGTAATAGAGGTATGTAGTGTGTGATTAATCCAAGTTTTACATAGGATATCGAAAATTAACGAGAAAAGGTATGAAAAGATAACAATGAATTGTATATTTTGGATCTCCTCTGACTGTCTTCACACTGCGCAAGCTGAACAGTCCTATTAATACTGATCACTTCTGACAACTAATTATCTCTTAATAGAGACACAGCTGAAATGATCTTTACCATGCCACAGAAACTTCTTACTTCGGGTTTATTCCCCTTTTCTACTTCACGACATGGGATAAAACAGCACACTCTCAGAAGAGGCTCAAGTTCTGGGTATTAAAACTGACAAAACTCTCAATTCCCAGCAATTTGTTTCAAGTATCTATCGTAATAGCTACTTGTCTCCTCTCGGAAATATATCCGTTCATCTCATTTTTACAGTTTCTCTTTAAAA
>CM054146.1:46373030-46383030 GCA_028751875.1 Rapana venosa | reverse complement strand
CCACTACCACAACTACTTCTGCCACTGTCACTGGTACTTCTACTACCACTTGAGTTTGTTACTGTTGCTGCTATTAAGAACGCCGTCACTTCTGTCGCCACCGTGATACCCAGTGCACCTGTCCTTCCACTGTTCGATACAACACCATCACTTAGCACGAGACAAGGTCTACCCAGGCAAAAACTACTTCATGAAAGAACGTGCATGAAATTATATATCTATCAAAAGATACGCTCCAAAGGGGATGCTGCATGAAAAGATAAAAAACAATAAACACCTGAGAAAGTTCTAACACTGTGTGAATGCAACCCATCTGCAAAACATCATCATTAGCAAGCAGAATCCTCATCAATAACCATACAAGGAAAACTGTCTCAGAGTGTGTGGGTTTTCTGGCGAGAGCCATTACTGATACTACTGCTGCTGCTGTCCTCTTGTTTAAAAACCGTTTTATCTGGCGTTCTTACACATGTGGCTTGGGGAGAGAGAGAGAGAGGAAGAGAGAGAAGAAGGAGAGAGAGAGAGAGAGGAGGAGAGAGAGAGAGAGAGAGAGAGAGAAGACAGACAGACAGACAGACAGACAGACAGACAGACAGACGACAGACAGACAGACAGACAAGAGAGACAGACAGAGACAGACAGACAGACAGACAGACAGAAACAAACAGACAGCGACCAATGAAAAATGAACAAAATTTATTCTTCAGGCCACCAGCCCTTAGAATCGGGTCAAATCAAACGTATCAAAACGAAGCCAAAATAAACAGGACATATATAGCAATTGCCGAAATATAACTAATGTGAACATGGGACTTTCTCAAAATGAGACAAAATGATCTACTTTAAACAGTTGTGCACATTAAACAGTTATTCAATGTCCATTATCCAAATTTTCAACACACTTCCGCCTTACTTTCAAAGCACTGAAAAGATAAAAGCTGAGATTGCGAATGGAAGAAACTGAACCATGGTCCAGCAAATTCACATAATATGGTTGGTTTTCTAGAGTCCAAATATTGATGTCTTATATCAGCATAAAGAATGCAGATCTTTAGAAATTGTTCCTCATCTTCCAATGCATTACACAGCTTACACGTGTTGTCAATGTTTTTCTTAAAAGTTCTTTAGACAGATGATCCATTAATTGGTAGTAAGCAAAGAGAGAGAGAGAGAGAAAGAGACAGACAGAGACAGAGACAGAGAACCAATTTAGTTTGCGCTCCAAGTCTATTACTCCCAAAACGAACATCATACACTGGAGACCCCTTGAGGGAGTCAGCAACAATAGTACCAGGGGCACTTTCAATATCGAATTCCTTGGTCACTGACAGAGAAACGGACTTGACTCACGCATGCACGAACGCACGCATGTTCGCTCGCTAGCACGAACGAAAGAGAAGTGTGGTGGAGGGGAAGAAGGAAACACAGAATTCAGATCGAACATGCTGTATTCGTCTCCCAACACTGTGGATCATAACGGATGCTGAAGGCTGTTTAGGTGTAAGTAGCATCCCTACTTCTGGAAACTATGTGCCAGAAAATTATTTATTCTATCACTCTCTCCTTTTCACCACTATCTCTTCTCTCATAGTGACTTATATTTTTCCTTCTTGATGCATTTGTCTGCTTTTCTCAAGCAAGGTTGACAAGTCTTTTCTGTTTGGGTCCTTGGTTGGGTTTTTTTAAAACCACCTCTGCACTGTCTTCTTCTGGCAAGAAGAAGAAGGGAGTTAGTATACAGACACTACAATGGGTAATGGAATGTTCATTCTATCTAAAGTAGTAGTTCCAAGAAGGGCTTTTCTCACTCACATGAGACAGAGACAGAGAGAGAGACAGACAGACAGACAGAGACAGAGAGAGAGAGACACAGAGAGAGAGAGATTGATTCAGAAAATTGGAGAAAATCAAGTGCAGGTAACCAGCTACACCTTTTCCGTCACTTTGAAAAAGATTTATCAAGGATTCAATTACGAAAAATAAAACCAGAAATTAACTTCTTTTAATGACAGCATCCTAGGCATTTTTTTTTAGTAAGAACCATGCTTTGGCCTGACCTGACTCGAGTTTCGGCTCCTAGATGAACCCTCGTCAAAGGTTCTGGTGGTGATTAAGGTTACACCCTCGCTGGTATCTTACAGCCAGACACTGTTACACCCTCGGTGGTATCTTACAGCTGGACACTTTTCATAATTAAGTGTCAATCGCATTTACAAGAATACTTGATTTTTTTTTTTGGCCCATTAAAGCTGCCAACGAAAGATGATGATAAAAAGAAAAGAATTAGGCCCAAAATAATATATATATATATATATATATTATATATATATATATATATATATATATATATATATATATATATATATATATATAAGTGTCCTATAACCTATAAGGTCGTAGGGGAGAGAGGCGACAAAGACTTCACTTCTCTAGGGGTCAGTATATTGATGGCGGCACCCATCTCCTCTCCCTCGCTGCTTTACCTTCCTTGACCCTAAAGAGGTAGTTACCCATTTACAGCTTGGTAAACTGGGGAACTGTACTGAAGCCATGGTGCGCAAACGGTCACCCATCCAACTGGTAACCACGCTCGATGCTGCCTAACTTGGCTGGGGGAAAGCGAGTGCCCCGACCACTGAGTGTGTGTGTGTGTGTGTGGGAGGGGGGGGGGGATAAGACAGACAGAGACTGAGAGATAATATATTCATTTACTTTTTAGAATTTGAGAGGTGTTTTCATACTTTCTTTTTTCTTTTTTAAATTTGGAGATGATGCATTCAGCAGAATGGCTTGTGTTCCCTCCATGGTCAAGTCTTCTTCTCCTTCTTCTTCTTTGGTCTTGTCTTATTTGCCTTAAGGAATGAAACAGTAGGGGGTGTCCTTCATAATGTTCTTTGCGAGTCAAAGGTGTCATACTAGACGCGATTATTATGTTACTAGTTTGGTAACCAACAAAAACCAAAAATAAAAACATGATAAAAAAAATGAAGAAGGTAAGCTTTTGCCTTGTGGGTTATTCGTGAATTTTATGCAAGTTTTGATATTCAATAGGGATACAGCTCCTATATTGCTATCGCGAATCAGGCTACTGAGAGAGAGGGGGGGGGGATGAGGCAGGCAGGCAGGCAGGCAGACAGAGACAGAGACACGGAAAGAGATTGAGATAGGGAAAGAGCGGGAGGAAAAGAGGGGATGGGTGAGACTCGGCTATGAGAGACAATGAGAGGAAAGGAAGAGACCGATAGAGAGGAGGGAGGGAAGGGATGGGGTAGGTGAAGATACGGAGGAAGCTAAGAACGGATGGAGAGAGAGAAAGAGCGAAAAGGATGCGAGAGCAAGAAATACAGAGGTAGGGAGATGGATGGAGTGAAATACAATTATTGTCGGGTAGCCACCTGAGCTCAAGAGAGAAGCCCTTTGATGCCCACCCCCCATCAACCACACGCACACACACACACACACACTTCAAGGATTCGCCCACTACCAGTCTGTCCTTCAGACTTTAACACAAAAGACCGGGATTTGGTCCATGAACTCGTGTTCGTATGGTGGGTCAGTCGCTCTGTATTGTCGGTCTGGTTTTTTGTTTGTTTGTTTGTTTTTTTCTGTTTGTGTGTCTTTGCAAGTCTGTCTGTCTGTAGGTCTTCCCACCGCAATGTCAAAGCAGGATGTGAAGTCTTTGATGAATATGCTTTCAGCTTTATTCTGCCACCTGCTCTTTAACCCGTGCCATTTTTTATGTCTGCCTGAATTTACAATCCAGTTCATGACCCACTTTTTTTCCAAAACATATAATTAAAAAAGTCACATCAAAGACTGGACCGCCCAACCCCTGCAACACCTTCTACTAGCCACACAGGATCGTGAAGCATGGAAAAAAATCTCCGTTGCGTCTTCTCTCATGTCCCCCCTACGTCCTTTGGGACATGGGACTGAATGAGTGAGTGAGAATTAAAAAAAACACTTTCATTTTGTACCGTAACACTTACTACGTGGTTCTCTGTCGACCACCGACTGATCCGATGCTGTAGTTATTCCTAGCGAGTCTTTAGCAGGACATTGGCGAGCCGAGTACTGTCTTCCCATATATCTACCTTTTTATCTAGCTACTGTTTGTTTTTTGGATTATTTTAACGTACTGCTCGCATGTCTTTCTATTTATCTGCCAGTTTTTCCTTTTCAACCAATCTTTTTGGTATTCACCACATCTCCACATATGCATTCCCCGCTTAGAAAATTGCGTGTGTCTATATCTTTCTGCGCTGTCTACAGGCCTTACAAATCATTCCATGCTATGACTCTCTTCTTCTCTCAATCTGAGTACAAACAGCCCCAGGAAAATACTTTCAAAGCTCGTAATGAATTCTAATGGGTGTCCAGTATCCCTTGTATATCATGTAATAACTGAAGGTTAGTACGCACGCACGCACGCATACGCGCGCACACACACACATGCGCGTGCACACGAGCAATCGGTGATCTAGAAAAAAAACACCGATTATAAGGCAAGACTTCGCCGGTTTGTTTCCTGTTTGAACCCAAATTCTCCTCCCCCCTCCCCCACCATCCCTAAACTTCAACTGGTGGTCTGGATGCTAGTCTTTCAGATGAGACGATAAATCTTCCCGTGTGCAAATTCAGCGTACGTAAAGGAATCCGAGGCAATAAGAGCTATCCCTGGCAAAACTATGCACACAAAAACACTATAATAGGGTAACAAATACACATGCGGGCATGAGAAAAATATCTATAGAAAGATGGTGGTGCTCGTGTGGCGGTGTGCTGTCCCTCGGTGGAGAGCAGCTCGAATTTCATGCAGAGAAATCTGCCGTGACTGAAAACAGTATACACTGCTATACAATACAGCATCAAAAGAACTTAGCTTTGATCCACAGTGATTAATGAAACAGCTTATTCTGCTAAACAATCTTCATCTTAAGCTAATTATTGTTCACAGCCAACTACACACATGGGGACTTTGATACGGTTGAACCCTTCCAACCCCCTCCTCCTACATCTATGAACACAAGCTTCAGTTTCAGTTTTCCCTTACCCAAGCACCAGTATTTGGGCATGCACGCACGCGCGCGCACACACACACACACACACACACACACACACAGAGCAGATACGGTGATAGCAGTTTCGGTTCATGTACACAGAAAAAAGGTCCCAGGCACATAGAAATTAGCTGTAGTTGTCCAACGCCACACCTAAAATTATTCCCAGAAAAAGATAGTATGTCAGATTGGTACCACACGAAGTACTCGGAGTGGAAATGAACAATCTATACCAACGTTCTGGGGTACATGTTCCAGTTTACTTTTTATGGAATGCCAGCTTTTTAAACAGGACAGGGGGGTGGAGGGGGAAGGGGAAAGGGGGGGGGCGAGAATAGATCACGATGACCCATCGATTAAATCACTTACCAACGCCATATCAAAGTATTTCACTTAGAGGGTAGGGTGGGGGGTTTTCTGTGGCTGGCTGTTTTGAATTGAAAAATGACCGCAACCTCGATTTCTGTTCATGATGATGTGGATGATTTTATTATTATTTTCCATGTACCCAAACAGAAGGTTTTTTGGAATAAAGAATATGACCTGGGTTGACTTCACTTGACCTAGGTACTCAATTTTGCAGTAAAAGTCTGTGAGTTCAGGATTCAAAATACGTAGTATTCTTAACAGGAGAAAGTTATCTTAACTACATGGAATAAAACTATCGATTTCTCAAGACTATTAGATGAATTGTTCTCCTTCTTCCAACGCTCCTACAGCAACTATTGTTCTGTCATAATTATAAGCGAAAATGCGTTGTGCCGCCTGAAAAGTGAAGCCTAGAGCATCCGACTTCGGCGCTGAAGAGAACTGTTATCTTCTTAGTCTTTCAGGAAGAAACGCAGGTGAACGGACCAAGTAGGCAGAAAATAGACAAAAATGAGATAACAGGAAGAAAAGGAACAAGGCAGAAACAAAGAGAGGGAAAGAAAATAGGGAATTCCTAGCGCAGAATGCCCGGAAGGTGGGGATCCTATTTATACTGACAGGCTCTAAGCATCCCCAGGGGGAATATTAGATGAATAATCTAAACGTTTCTCTGGAACAATACTGAGAAGAGACCCCTGTTCTTATAATTATAGAACTGTACACCGGGAGCGCTTTGCGTGACCAACCGGCTCTGTTCCGCCAGTGACTTCGCTGCCCTATTTGGTTCTTTATCTGCTGCCGCGAGGCATCCATCCTCATATGAAATCCCAAAATGAGCTGATTGACAATAATAATAGTAATGATAGGATAGACAAGATAATGACAAAGAAGTCGAATGGAAAGGTTTGGCTCAATATGAATACATCAGCAGAATTGACACCGAAATGTGACATACTTATCTCATGTTTTGTTGTTGTTAGCGGTGTGGTGGTGGTGGTGGTAGTGGTGGTGGTTGATATGTTGATCAACTTTTTGCCTCCATAATTGATTAGGTTAAAAATGCTCGATGGGTGGTTTGGTATTTTTTATTGTTTTGTTTTTTTTTGACTATTAATTCGTTAATGGCAGTTAACAAATAGGGCACCAAATATTCAACCACCAGTCAGTCAGTAAGTCAATCAGTTAGTTCATCAATTGCTTGTATGTACGTCCACTCCCTGAAACAAATACGCAGACCCAAGATTAAGAATATAACTTTACTGCAACTCCCCCATCACAATATCCCCTGAGGCCAATAAGACAAAGCCATGTTGATGGACGTGTCATTGCCCTCTGCGAGCTTAGTTCATAACCCCTATGCCCACATAAAAGAGGAAAAAGCAGCTTAGTGATCAGAGTGTCGTACTCTTAATGAGACGATAAAAAGGGCGCGGTTTCGGATTTCTCCTGAACGGTCCCTTCAAAGCGATTTTTCCCGATGGGTTGATATTATTAGTACCGACTCTTAATTCCCAAAACCCTTTCGGATAAGACAGAGAGAGAAAACCTGAGACCCCGTGTACAAATGCAAACAGAACATCTCGTGTACACGTTAAACTTTCATCCACCTTTCGCAGATGAGTAGGTAGGCTATGGCTGGTAGGATGGATGGCACGAACACGGCATGTACCGTACTACTTTGAGAGGGACTGGCTCTGCTAGCTTCAACTGCCTACGACACACTGCCTGCAATGCCTCAATGACTCCTCACAGAATCAGGAGAGAAGCCAACTGCCATCTTCATAGACCAACACATTCAAAAGGCACTAAATAAAAATGCTGGAACCTAAAAATTTATATATAAAAATGCTATACAAGCAAGCGATTCTGCAGAATGTCCATCCCGTGCCCAAATTCAAAGTCTCCAATATCGCCGCTACCTTGTTGTTGGGATCAATTAATACTGACAAGAGGGCGTTCCTGAAAAAACACGAGACAGAATAGAAGGTAGAAAATAAGCGAAGAAGCAATGACAAAAATTATAGAAAAGGTGGATGAGGGATTGTCTAGCAGCGTAGGTGAGTTTGATAAAAAATATTGCAAAGAAATCAAAACAGTGATAAATACGAGAACAATTTATATGAAACGAATTCTGAACAGATAATTATATGGTTTGAAAGTCAGTATCGAACAATATAAAAGAAAACTGGAAGAACCAAGGTTTCACTAAAATGTACTAAATAAAACAGTAAGATATAACAATGCTATGCTGTAACATACACATGTCTTGAAAGTAAAAAGTACGCAAATCTGAGTCACATTTCAACTCACTGATACATGCTCTCTTATTCCCTGTGTCTTCAAATATTATTTCAGTGCTAGTCCTTCAGATCGGTCCATGAATTAAGGTTCCACGTGCACCGTAAATTTAGTTCATGTAAAAGAACCCATGGCAACAAGACAGTTGTCCTTGGTTAAATTAAGCCCCCAAATATCCCCCACCTATGCACATTCTGAGATCTAGGAAACAAATGAAATACAAAAAGGTAGCGCATGTAGCCGCCATTTTGTGGCAAGTAGCTCTCATAAGGAAGCGAACAGTATAAAAAAAAAATCAGTGTGGTAAGGCTCACAGCAACACTGTAAGACGTTTTTAGTTTCTCTCAGGAGGTAACACAGTTCGCCTGATTTCATAAGTCTAGCCAATGGATCAAACTTTACCAAATACAGCCTTCTAAGATGTATTCGATCAAACACAGGAAACTCCTATACAAAAGAGACAATACTACAGTCCACTAAGCCGCCTGATTAGATGCATTCCCTTTACTGCAAGGCAAAATATCGATAACCTATTTCTTCTTTACACCGACAGTGACACTGGAAGGGAAGCCTATTTTCAGCTCCAAATGGCGGAATACTTCCGAACTATTGTAGCCCTCAGAATGAACTGCGTTGGTATTTTATGGGGGAAAGTCAATTCAGCTGAAGAAGAATATAACTGAAACAACTATTATAATATTACAGTCAGCGCATGCTTTCATCACAACTGACACGAATAAAGCATACACAGAAAACCTGTCCCTTTCATAAACATCACAGTGGAACAGACTCTAAGAGTACTGATAAGGATTTTCTGTTTCTTACAAATATCTGAAATCTCACATACAAAATCAATAATCCATTGTTTGGAGGAAGGCCAAAAAAAATTCCAACAAAAATATGATACCCAACACGTCAGCGAACGTTTCTTTCAGCCAGAGCTGATTAGACGAGTCAATAAATAATGAGAAAAAATAGTAAATATAAACAGAATGGAATAATAATATCCGCTCTACCTTGATTAGCAAACAATGTGCTTGTCACCAGCTGAAACTGAGAGACAGACAGACAGAGAGGGCAGACAGACAGGTAGGCAGAGAAAAAGAAACCATACTGTTTTAATGTGAATAATGCTGCTGCAATATTTGCATAGTTTTCCTTTACTACGTTCTCGGTGTTTTTTTTAATACAAAGGTGCGTTTCTTCTTCTTTCATTGTGCATACAACAACCATTCACAAGTGAAGTTTGCTACAGTAATAAACCAACAAACTCATAGCTTGCCTCACACCTGAAACTAGTGTTATGATAATATAATTATTTCTAAAACAGAAAATGTACAACAGAAACCTATCTGTGTTTCATTTGTTTGCTCGTTTCTTTCGTACGGTTGTTTGTTCCTTCATAAAGTTTACTTTTAGGGGAGAAAAACAACATGTGAATGTTTAAACTAGACGAAGATTGACTTGTAAAACGTTTCAGCTAAAATCTGTTGGATGAATGACTGTCGATTTAGGAACAAATGATGTTCACATCTGAAAATATAACACTATCAAACAACTGCAACATCAATAACACTTTCCAATGAAAACCCAAAGTAACATGAGTGCACCACTGATTAAATAGTCTTTGATCCACCTCCAAATGAATGTGATGCGCCGGTCGTCGGATTCAAAAGAAGCTGTATTTTAAGCGCGCGCGCGCGCGTGTGTGTGTGTGTGTGTGTGTGTGTGTGTGTGTGTGTGTGTGTGTGTGTGTGTGTGTGTGTGTGTGTGCTTGCTAAAAAAAAAATTCAGCCATTTAGTTTGATTGCATTTTGTTTTTATGACTTTCTCTTCTCCCAGTTATTTTTGTTGTTGATTTGTGTTTGTATCTAGCTTCAGTATGCCAATTCATATCAGTCCTTCAGATGTCTCCTAGCGACAGGGGGTAGGCGGATGATGACAGCAGATTCAATGTCGCAGAACAAAGCAGGCTGGTCACGCAAAAGAACTTCCGGTGACATTTTCCAAAATAGGCCCCCTTTTGAAAATTAATTCCATATGGGCGTTTTCTGCATTTGCTCCCAAATTTTTGGGGAGTGGCAGTTGATGCTTATCCCCTTTCTTTATGAATAAATTCAGCTTCTTCCTTCTTCCCTTAAAAGCACCGTGGGTCTATGTATCTTGTACTTTTGTATGCAGCACATGGATATGTCTGGGCTTGAAATGTGTGGGTTTTTTAACAATTTATTTATATTTTTGTTTCTCGCAATCAGTGCGCATGTCTGTTTGTG
>CM054146.1:46360530-46370530 GCA_028751875.1 Rapana venosa | reverse complement strand
ATCAGATTTAGCATCATCATCATCATCATCATCATTATCTTTACTTTTTCAACACACGTTATCAGATTTAGCGACAGTATCTGGGGTTTTTGACTTCTCAATGCATGCATATTCATCCTTAACATCGGTGGTCTAGAAGTAACGCAACTGCCTAGAAAGCGTTAAGTCCGGGTTTCGGAGTGCATGGTGGTTCGATCCCCGTTTGTGCCCGAACTTTTCCTCCCATCCACCAGATCGTGAGTGGTGGTCTGGGTGCTAGTCTTTCGGATTACACGATAAACGTTCTGTGCTTTAACACGCATTTGTCCCTGGCAAAATTTTATATAAATAAGCCACTCGTGTAGGGAAGCAAACACATATGCAGACAGGAAAAGTTTAAAAAAATAATGGGTAGTGCTGCTCTTGTGTCGACGCGCTCTCCCCAGAGAGAGCAACCCGAATTTCACGCAGAGTTCTGTCGTGAACTTAAGTGGTATACAATGCAATACAATACAATACAATACAATACAACATCTGAGACAGTGGTTTGGGCTTTCTTCTTCTGTTAAAGATCTTTGTTTGATGAAAACAACTTTTCTCCTTCACATTCCTATGCCGATGCTTATCTCCTATGTTGATCTCTGTTAAAGGCTTTACACCTTAACACTTCATAGAAAAGTTTACTGATCTTTTTTATATTTATCTGCAGAAGTGGGGCAGCAATTGCATCTCTCTCTCTCTCTCTCTCTCTCTCTCTCTCTCTCTCTCTCTCTCTCTCTCTATATATATATATATATATATATATATATATATATATATATATATATATATATATATATATATTATGTATCCCCCTTATGTATGCAAACTAAGTGTAAGAACTTGTATTGGTATACCAGTAGGCAGCAACAGGCATTCATCTGCTCACGACACGGGGGTGTGCTTGCGCCTGTGTCTACCTAAATGTCTGCGTGCAAGCTTTTTGGCACACATACATGCATGCAAGTATGACGCAGACTTATACGCGTGTTTTTATGTTTTTGTCGAATGACGTTTTTTTCCACACTGAGTCACCGTTTTCTGAAAAAAGCATGTCAACAGCCTGTCATTAAATCTATTGATCTGTTTTTTGTCTCCAGCCCCTAACCCCCACTCCTGTCTGTCTTCCTATGAAGTCTTCTGAGATCGTTAAGATGGTTGTCAAAACAAGGAAGATTCAGCTAGGCCTGTGATGCAGCAGAAAATGTAATACGCCAGCACATGTCGAAATTCCTTCTGTCAGTATCAAGCCCTGTTGTATGTATGGCTCTGTTCTGCAATATGTGTGTGTGTGTGTGTGTGTGTGTGTAGATGTGTGTGTGTGTGTGCGTGCGTGCGAGCACACTATCTCAGACGAAATAGAAGCATCAGCATAAAAAAATCAAACATAAAGCCCAAAAAATGCATATATTTTTTAATGCTTTCCGCTCTGCAAAAATAAACACCGGATAACAACGTATGCATATAAATATATAACCATTCTTTTCGCCAAAAAAAACCTCATCCGGGTCTGCTTTAAGGAGTGTGCAGACATTTGCATTGAAAGGCTTTACGTTTCTATTTGCTTTATTTTCCATGATTCATTTCTTTATCCGCTCATGTATCTATTCATCTATCCATTGAAGCCTGTGACAGGTGTATCAGCTGTATGAAAGAAGAAAGAGCTGGACCTCTTATAGCACTTGGTTTGAGGTCGGTGTTTGATTCGGGTCTGGGCGGCGTCTACAGGATTATGAATAGGGATTTTTATGGATTCCCATGTCGACTTATATGCAGACCTCTGAGCTATCCTCTTGTGTCAGTCTTGCGGTTGGCCACAAGAGAGAGAGAGAGAGGAGAGAGAGTGTGTGTGTGTGTGTGTGAATTTGTAATGGCCGCGCACACATTTCTTATGTCATATCCGCCAAAACGTCGACCTTTTTTTTTTTAAGTGGGTTGGGGCAGCGATACAAATTGGCAGACGTTTGCTGTTTTGATATCATAACGATAGGCGCATTTCCAGCTTGTGAAAAATGAATTGTATCATGTACAAAACAGTGTCTATTATTAAAATAATTTGCAGATATGCTGCTGATTGATTTTTAGCTAGCTGCGAAGTCATTTCGGATGCCCTTTGTCTTATTGTGATCTAGCAAAGAAACATTATCCGCTTGTAGTGTTAGCTTTTGATTCTTGGGCATTATGAATTATCAGAATGATCTATTTTGGTTGGCCTTACCTTATATCATGCAAATATTTCTTCATTGGGTGATGACAAACTGCGTTTAGCTTTAGATAAATTAAGTTTTTTTTAAAAAGTGCAAACAGCCACAAAAAAAGTAAAAAGGACAAAGCTACGTGTTAGTGTGCAGTGTTCTAAATCAACGCAAAACTGTCTTGTTGTTGTTTCTTTCTGATTATTTCAATAGGCTACCATTTGCTTGAAAAACATTGGCTTTTTGGGTGGGGTGTGTTTTTCTTTTCGTTCCTCGGCTACATCTCCAAGGCTCGATATTCCATCTTCTGGGAGTATGTGTACAAATGAATGACTGTCACAAAAAATTCGGGTACTGGACTTGTGTCAAAGTCAGTCGTCTGCTTTGTGCACAAGAAAATACATGACAGCCAGTCAATCACAAACCTTAATCAGTCGGCAATTTTCAGGGGACGATAAAGCAAAAGTCCAGGAGTCTCTCTCTCTCTCTCTCTCTCTCTCTCTCTCTCTCTCTCTCTCTCTCTCTCTCTCTCTCTCACCTCATCACACACACACACACAACACACACACACACACACACACACACACACAGATAGATAGATGGATAGACAGACAGACAGATAGAGTAGTAGATAGATAGATAGATAGATAGATAGATAGATAGATAGATAGATAGATAGATAGATAGATAGATAGATAGATAGATAGATAGATAGATATGCGCGCATGCTCTCCCTCTCCCTTCATGCACCTGCCTGCACGTACGAACTCACTAACACATTCACACACACACACACACACACACACACACACACACACCACACAACAGAGGAACGCTCTCTCCTTCCATCCCTCCCTCCCTCCATCCCTCTCTCTCTCTCTCTATCTCTCTCTCTCTCTCTCACACACACACACACACACACACACACACACACACACACACACACACCACACACAACCGTGATAAGGTAAGAACGTAAGTCTCCTACAAAACGGTATGACCACATCTACCAGCCATAAACTGGGACGATTTTATTCAGGAACAAAAAATAGCTCCAAGTGAACAAGTAGGCTCAGTCATCTGCATTACCTTGGGCCTTCCTTTCTCGTACACAAAATGTCTAAACAGAAGGAACAGCTCAATGTTGTGTGGTGCCACTCTTAACCAATCTGAGGCAAAGCTGAAGCAATCTACAGGACGGCAACTCTAACTTGTCAAAGTTAGATTTTTTTTTTCGGTGAGGAATTCGGATCGGTTGAAGCTGTATATTAGAAAGTAGCCATGTACAAAGTTTCAGCTGCGCATTGCAGTTCCTTAACCTTTTCCAAATTCAGACCAATTTAAAGTTACAATTTTGTGTTCTGTGCATAAAGATGTTTAAGAAATGTTCTACTATCTTAAGTTGAAAGATATGAACTTTAAAAAAAACGAATGAAAAGTTAAAACAGAATCAGAAAAGTTGTTTGCTATGGCAAATGTATTTTTATGGATTTTTCTCAAAGTTGTCAAAGCTTTTCACTTTCCTATCATAAGTAAGAAAAAATACACGTGTTTGGCAGCTTCAAACTGATGACACCAACAAACTGATGCGATATTCCAAAAGTAAATAAATTTCGTAACCTGAACACAAACTCGAGAGAATAAAAACACAGGTGACTGCATTGTGTCTTGTATTCTGGGACTTTTTTTCTAATCAATGACGGGGCTGACAGCGGAGATAAGTTGTTCAACCAGCTTTAAGAACGAATCCCTGATTTACCCGGGGAACTGGTTTAGGGAGTTAAGGCTGCGATTGTGCATGCATAACAGTGGAACACTGTTCTTGAAAACGCTGTCTGTCAATCTTTTTGAAAAGCTTCACGCGAAAGTATAGCGTCAGGGTGGAGCAAACGAAATAAATGTCATTGTCAGTCTTTCTTCCTAAAATCGATCAGTAGTGCAAACTGAGGCCCTGCTTACATTGGTTTTGTAAAAACTTGAAGAATGGCTTCAGTCACTGGAATGTGATGTAGTCATTATGAATTCAGTAGATATAAAAGGAAAAGGAAATGCTAAGCTTTTTCATTGCTATGAATGTACACAAACATACAACCATTCTGTACCTTGCAAAAGTCTTGCCCTCATGTAGACTAATCAAAACAAAGAATGTTACTCCATTAAACAAAATTACAATGAATAGCTTTCCTTCCAAAACATAATTGCAGCAAAATCGGGAAAAGGCGATAACGTTTAATTTGTCGTACTTGGAACTGTATTTAAAAGCATATTTTGTTTCCTATGAACACACGCCTACTAGCTGCCAATTTCTATTCAGTCAAATATGCTATGTGATATTCAAACCAAAATGTTAAAGGAATGGGTGAAAAAATGTAATGGAGTCCAATAACGTAGGCAATTTTTGCTAAATTATTAGGAATGCAGGTGGGAGTGGGTGTAAGCGACATACTCGGAAGGGTGTTACTCCAAGCATAAATACCATTCGGAAATACAAACCGTGTGGCTCAAAACTACAAATGCAAAGTGAACACCTTCTTACTAATGTTAATTCACAATTAAAACAAGTGCCATCAGTAGAACTGCTTGCAAAAATATATTAAGCTGCAATACTTCAGAATAGAAAAAAAGATACAAAGTTTGTTTTGACTGTTTTACCTTCGTTTTACAGAAAATAAATCCAGTGAAGTAAGCTAACTAGAATGTTTTTTTCGAAAAGTGGAAGAGTGTAGCACAGAATTTTGTTGTATTTCTGCCTCACGAGGACTTGCTCGGCGTCAAAAAAACCTCACGCCGACGGCAATTTAAAAAAACCAAAACACCTAGTTATTATAAGCCAAAACTGAGAGCTGTCACATCGTTACATCTGAAATACCTAAACGCGGAGATATCCCTAAGCAACAAAGAAATAGTGTCCGGTGAGAATCACAGAACAGGGTCTGCATGACACCCGCAATAAAATCTGTACGCTTTACAATTAAGTAGCAGCGGTTGAATGAATTAACATTCGTCGCTGGCTATAAACTCGGGCTTTGTAGTGAGAGGTTCTTTTACTCCCAAAACGGAACTGTATGAACAGGGGAAAAAACTAGCCAGTGTGTTGTTTGGTATAAACAATCTATTGATCTTGCTTTCCGCTTGCCTATAGCCTGGAAAATCTCCTTCCAGTTTAGACAGATTTCAAAATGTGTGTTGTCAGTTTATGAGTCTCATTCCTGATGTCAGAGGCCTTTTAACAAATTGTTTCTGGAATGTTAAATCTGTATATGAGCGGTGATGCTTTTAGCATATCGTTCACTGACCTCACCGCATATAATACCGATATGACCTGGAAACCAGACGCGAATTGTGCTGACACAACATTGACTGCGCATGAGCTAAAACCCAAATTTCGGAAAAGGAAAGTAGAAAAAAACACCACGTTCTTCAAGACACAAGACCTAAACAGAATTCAGAGCAGGAAACTGCCTGTCAATCAAAATCATTGAACTGGGACTGCTTTTATGCGTGCTTCAAACCCAAAACAAACTTCAATTGCTTCAATAGGTCAAGAAGGGGCAGTGGCGGGGGGCGGGGGAGCGGGAGTACACAATTATTCTGCACAGGTTGGAAGAGAAAATTCCCAGATTTGAGCTAGTTTTGGGTGGAGCAGGAAGAATACAGATCTCGAAAGGTGATGTGCTTCAACCGGCTTATTCATTTTTTTGGTCAGAAACTAAGAATTCAAAACTAAACCAAAAGTGTTGTTTCAGGCCTTAAATAGTTTTGGTTAGCTGCTTACCGTTGTTTTTAAGAGACTCGGTGTTCCTAAAATCATAGAAGCACGGGGTGGTTGACAATACGACCAACAGTGATTTCATAACCAAGAGGTCAATCAAACATCCTTTGACCCTGACTAGCTTTGGCCGTTACAAGGGTTTTTCAGGGGTGGTTGTCTAGCTTCAGCGTGTCGTTGTCTAAAAGAATGGCACAGAAAGGCTTTGGCAAATTCCAACTGTGGCCCTGATGTCGAGCAGGATTAAAGGATTTGGGGTAATATATACTATGGGGGGGGGGGGAAACTTAACAAGGTACTCAAATTAACACTCTAAAAGAGCAATAAAGACCACGAAAAGGAAAATATGGAGAGCTGTCTGGTCTATTTTGCTTTTGTTTTGGATATTTTGTATTTTATACCACTTTAAGTCGCGGCAGATTTCTCTCCGTGAAATTCGGGCTGCTCTCCCCGGGGAGAGCGCGTCGCACACTCTAAGTTTACTTATCATCATATTCACCTCTTAAGAAGGATTTGTGCTCTTAAGTTTTTAGTAGATGGGCATACAGGGGGGCGAGGTGCATCCTCGTTTACCACACATGCATCTGTTTGATTATCTCTCTAAGATCTTGCTTTACAGTACAGCTTCAACGGACTGATAGTTCAATTTCAATACTTTTATACATATACACACACGTGCGAGCGCACAAGCACACACGCGCGAGCTCTCTCTCTCTCTCTCTCTCTCTCTCTCTCTCTCTCTCTCTCTCTCTCTCTCTCTCTCTCTCTCTCACACACACACACACACACACACACACACACACACACACACACACACACACACACACACACATCCTTCGGATAACACTATTAACCGAAGTCCCTTGTGCGAACGCACGCACCTCTTACATCTTACACACACGTTAAAACTCATTCTGCCTTTTAGAAGAATAGCCCATAGTGTGCAGGTGGGAACGGATAAAAAAAAATTACAGAACGACATGTACAAGTGGGCTGGATGTAAAAACAAAAAGGCGCTTGAGAGCTTATTCCAACATCCTCGAAACAATCTCTCTCTCTCTCTCTCTCTCTCTCTCTCTCTCTCTCTCTCTCTCTCTCTCTCTCTCTCTCTCTCTCTCTCTCTCTCTCTCTCTCTCTCTCTCTCCACACACACACACACACACACACACACACACACACACCACACACAATATCGCCCCATCTGTTTTTGCGCAATCCAAAAAAATCCTCTAAACGTTCCTGATCCTCAACTAAGCCTCGTAAGCAAAACCTTGTTTTAAAACATTCCACTGGCTTAACCTGAGATTGTTAGGTGGGGGATGGGGGGGGGGGGGGGGGAGTGTTGTTAATGTTGTTGTTCAGAGTTGACAAAACTGCAGAAAATCGGAATCACGACCGTTGCTCACGAGACAGCCGAATTAAAGGTTAATAGGGCAAGCTTTTAAGAACACTTGAGACATAAACGATAATCAAAAGTTACGAGGGTTTCTTGAACATTTGGGAAAAAGGTCGTCACCTGTGCTACAATTTCAAAACACATCGTTCCAGTGGGGTTCTTTTAGTCTCTTTTTTATATTTAAAATCTGTCTGACATTCATTCGTTTCATCTGTTTTCGGTGGGGTTTTTTTTATAGTCTTCTTTTATTTAAAATATGTCTGACATTCATTCGTTTCATTTCCTTTTTCCATCCGTACATGCTTTATTTCGTTTATTTAATCACTGTTTATTTTTACACTTTTTTTTAACCTATATATACATGTTCACTTTTTTGCATGTTGTTTATCTGCCTAGTTTTGAGGTGGGATGGGGGGGGGGGGGGGTTGGCTCTGTTTGCTACCTACTTTTTTTTTTTAACCGATGCCACTGACTTTTCCCATGATGCGCTCATTTGAATTAGATATCATGGCTAAATATGCACACCAAAAATGGTCATGAAAATTTTTTCTGCCAGTATCCAATTTTACTTCATTTATTAAAATTATAAATCCATAACTACATGTACGACGAAATAAAGAAAATGTCACAAACGAATTCATAAAGAAGTAAATGACTAGGAAACTATGTTCTTCCTGCTTATTCTTTCTAAATAGTCTGGCAAGTCACGCAATACTGCAGAGGAGAAAAAGTAGAAAAATCATACATGGAGAGGTCCACAAAGCTAGCGCTCGCTCGCTCGCTCTCTCTCTCTCTCTCTCTCTCTCTCCTCTCCTCTCTCTCTCCTCTCTCTCTCTCTCTCTCTCCTCTCTCTCTCTCTCTCTCTCTCTCCTCTCCTCCTCGTCATTCGAAAACATTCGAGTCTCTCTCTCTCTCTCTCTCTCTCCTCTCTCCTCTCTCCTCTCTCTCATCTCTCTCTCTCTCTCTCTCCTCTCTCTCATCCCTCCCTCCCTCTTCCCTTCCCATCTCCTTCCCCCTTTTCATTTTGTTCGATTTTGTTTTCGTTTTCTTCTTTATATATATAATTATCTAGAATTGCTTTTCAAGTTACAGCAAAGGTCTGTTACTTGTATTTTTTACCATTTTTTTTTGCATGACCATTTTATTACAACTATTTGTACATAACCCTCTCTCTCTCTCTCTCTCTCTCTCTCTCTCTCTCTCTCTCTCTCTCTCTCTCTCCTCCACCTTGACAATTCCTTATGAAAAAAGTATATGAATCTCTAACGTAACCGTGTTCTGGGATCCATGACATGATGACTATTTGGGCTGAAATTTGTTATTTTCTCAGTATTTGATATTTTTTGTTTTGTGCCCAGCCCCCCTCCCACTGTCCCCTTGTGAATGGGCATCTTGCTTATCACAATAAACCTTTGTCATTGTCATTGTCATTCTCTCTCTCTCTCTCTCTCTCTCTCTCTCTCTCTCTCTCTCTCTCTCTCTCTCTCTCTCTCTCTCTCTCTCCTTCTTCTTCTTCTATTCTTCGGTCCTCTTTCCTTGTTCGTTCTTTGGTGTTTTTTCTTCTTCCTCATCCTTCTCTGCTGCTCACCTTTTGATCTTCGTATTTTCTTTTTCTGTTTTTTTTCTTTTTCTTTCTTTGTTTATTTATTTCTCGAACAGATTGCATGTGCTTACGTGTTTATTTATTTACTTTCTTTGCGAGATGGATCTTTTTAAAAAGTCTTTGTGTTTAATCTATTACTCTCAGTAAATAACATTACGTTATCGTTTCATTTCATTCTCTCTCTCTCTCTCTCTCTCTCTCTCTCTCTCTCTCTCTCTCTCTCTCTCTCTCTCTCTCTCTCTCTCTCTCTCTCTTAGTTTATGTTCTCTGCTGGCGTTTGTAGGTAATATGAAATAGCACATGTACAGTTGCACATCGATGGAAAAGCTCTACAAACCCACAAAGACACACTGAGACACACACACACACACACACACACACACACACACACACACATCACACACACACGCACGCACGCACGTAAGTACACGTACGCACGCACGCTCGCGCGCGCGCTCGATCAAAGAAATACGCTTATAAATAGAGACATATCTATATGATATAGATAGACAGACAGACAGACAGACAGACAGACAGATAGATAGATAGATAGATAGATAGATAGATAGATAGATAGATAGATAGATAGATAGATAGATAGATAGATAGATAGATAGACAGATAGATCACCGACCGACTGAAAGACAGACAGACAGACAGATAGATAGACCGGTAGGTCGGTAGGTAGGCAGGAAGGCAGGCAGGCAGATAGGCAGGCAGGTAGATAGGCAGATAGATTAATAGGTACGTGTACTCTATACAGAAGGATTCTGGGCATTGACTTGTTTGTGGTGGCTTAAAGGGCTGATAAACGTATCATAAAGCGCATAAATGCATGTGCATATATACACCTGCATGCTTACACAGGCGCGCGCGCGCACACACACACACAAACACACACACACGCACACACACACTAACATACATACATACATACATAATACATACATACATGCATGCATACAAACATACACACACACACCCACACACACACACACATACACACACGCGCGCGCGCG
>CM054146.1:46335530-46353030 GCA_028751875.1 Rapana venosa | reverse complement strand
TGCGTTTGTTTGGTTGGGTTTTTGCTTCTTCTTCTTCTTCTCCTTCTTCTTCTTCTTCTTCTTCTTGTTTTGTTTTGGTGCGGGTTTTTTGGAAGGGGGAGGGAGGTGCTATGTTTTGTTTTTACTGCTTCCTTCACTCCTCCCTTCTTCCTACTCCCACGCATTTATCTGGGAAGAGGGGGGGGGGGGGGGGGGGGAGGTCGTCCTTTCCTCTATTCTCTCCACGACCCTCTTCCTACCCCTATCCTAATCTACATTGCTCCCTCTTCCCTCCCTCTATCCCTCTTTTCCCCTTGTATTTCTATTTTCGTGTTATTTTGTTTCGTTTGTTTTGTGTGTTGAATCACTTGCTAAGCTGATTAATGTTTTGTCAACTAACCAACTCACTCATTCATTCCTTTACAACGCTCACTCACTCATTCATGGGGGACGGGATAGCCTGGAGGTTAGAACATTGCGCTCGCAATCTGACGACCCAGGTTCGATTCCCGTTCAAGGGAATATTTTCCTCTGAAGTTTAACATCAGTACAGACTTCCCTCTCCCCAAAGTCCTTCGGATGAGACTATAAACCGAGGCCCCGTGTGCGAACCCACGCAGAACATCTTGCCTACACGTTAAATCCTGTTCCGCTTTTCGTAAGAGTAGGCCATTGTGTGCCGGTGGGAACAGATGACAGAATTTACAAAACTGCATACACATGGGGACTGGGTGTAAAAAAAAAAGCGCTTATTCCATTATCCTCGATATAAAAGAATAAGATAAACAAAATAAATAAATAAATTAAATGACATAAAATAAAATTCATTCATTCATTACCAGCACATCCTTCTCTCGAACTTCATCCCACTTCACTTCGACCCTACCCTTCTTTCTTCTCCTTTCCAACTGGCCAGAAAGAGCAGTGACAGAGATGCTGAAGGCTAATGTGACAGGAGAGCAAACCGGGCGGACAAATAAGGGAGGCAGTTGCGGAGGCACAGCGTCATTGACAAACGTTCCATCTCCATCCCCCGTCCGTAAGAAGACTGGGGTCGGAGTTTTTTATCAACACGTTGGCGCACAAAGTGTCGGGGCATGGGGGGTATTCGTGAAGGAGTGAGGTAAAGGTGTGGTGAAGGAGATGAATAGTGAGGAGGGAGAGTGAAGGTGCAGTGATACATGGGTCAGGGTTAACGATCTCCAGTAACAACTACAATGATCTCGTAGCCTCTATCTATGCATCACATATAAACACGCACAAGTGCATGCAGACAGTCATGGGCAGGCGAGTATTCCATCTTACAAAATGGGTGGGTAGGTGGGTTCAGATGAGAAAGGCCTGTTTCACTGAATTCAATAAAACTGATTTACTGAATTTTTGTTTCTTGTGGAAGAATCTTTCTGTATATACGTTCACTAAATTCTCATGCATGTACACACCTGTATGTACACAGTAACTCACATAAAATAATGTGTGCATGCACGTACAAATAGATACTGAGATATACTAACAAAAAATAATAGTAGAGAAAGTGCAAACACACAAAAAGAGGGCCAACATCAGACAAAATCAGCCAACACAGACAAAGAGATCCAACATAGACACAATTCTTTTGCTCCTTTACAAACCTTACAAACTCTGCACCATATACTTACTTTTCTATTCAACTTCATAGACTAATTTTCTACCGCCAAGCTTACAGATCATACAAACTCTGCTTTTCTGTTCATTTCAAAGTCCTTACAAATGCTGTTCTATCTGCCTTTCCATTCTACTTCATAAACATCAAAATTCTGTTATGTTTCCAGTGTACTTAATAGGCTGAACAAACTGTTGTCTACTTACTTATTCTGTTTTACAGACTTAAAAACTGTACTTAAACAACATTTCTATTCTACTTCAGTGATAATAAAAACACTGCCTTTGTCTTCTTTTCCATTCTACTCCATCGATCGTATTAACCCAAGTGTACCTACGTATCTGTTGTACTTTCAGATCTTAAAAAAAATTTTTAACCCTAAAAGCACTCTCATACTGATACTAGTTTCTGTATTACTTTCCAGATATTATAAAGTATTTCATATCTTTTCTTCATTTTACTTAATGCTTCTTACAAACTCTGGTCTACTGAAGATAGAAATTGAAAACTTATCTACATTATGTATTTTACAAACTTTATTATTATATATATATATATATATATATATATATATATATATATATATATATATATATATATATAATATATACATACTCTTAATTAACTACCTATATGTCTTCATAGATCCTACCAGTTCTCTTTATCTATGTTTGTACTCGATGAGAGAGACCTTGACAACCTCTTGTCTGCGTTTCTGTTATGTACAGATCTTATACTGCTCTGTCAATATTTCTGTCCTATGACAAATTCTGCTTTGTCTACTTTTCTGTACTGTTTTGTAGATCTTCTAAACTCTGCTTCCTCTTTTTTTTAAATTATAGATGTTACCTAACAGAATCTGTTTTATTTGCCTTTTAATCTCTTTCACAGATCTTATAAACTGCTCCATGCATTTTTATATAACACTCTACCAACCGTACAAACTTTGCTCCATTCACTTTTCAATTCTACTTCACAGATTTTGCAAGTTCTGTACTAGGTCTTCATTTATTGCTATTCAACTTCACTGAACTTATCTATTTTCCATTGCATTCTTTTCCATAGCTTGTACAAACCGCCCTCTGTGTTTCTGTTGTACATCATAATCCTTATTAACTGGGTCCCATAATTATAAAGCTGAGTTTCTATTCTCAATTATTGATCCTACAACACCTGCTCTGTGATCATTTAGTTGAGTTTCTTTTCTCCATTATTTATCCTACAACACCTGCCCTGTGATCATTTCCATTCTATCTCGTTGACAAAACCTTATTTATGTACACTTTTATTCCATTTCATAGATCTTAAAAGTTCTGTGCTATTTATTCTAATAATGCCTCAAACAGCTTAACAGCTCTGCTCTATCCATGTTTCTACTTTACTTCATAAACATAACAATATTCTACTTTGATCCACTTTCATTCATAGGTATAAAATGATGTTATTTACATTTCTACTCTGCTTAGATCTTATAAGCTCTTCTCAACCTACATCTTCATTTCATAAACAGAGCAAAAATCTGCTAGGTTAACATCTCCATTCAACTTCATTGACTGAACTACTCTATTTAAGCGTATACCATACTTCCTACACTTTACAAACGCTGTTATAGCTTATCTATCACTGCGCCTATCTCATTCACCACTGGTTCTACACTACACGAACTCTTTGACTTAACAAACGCTATTCCATCTATCACCGCGCCTCTCTCAGTAAAATCACTACTGATTCCCCACATCCTCGCTGATTCTGTATGTCACAAAGGCAGTGCCAACATGTGAATCACTGCTCGAGTTGCTGTCTCCTTAGCAGTGGGGATGAAGATAGAACGTTTGTCAATGATGCTGTGCCTCTGCAACTGCCTCCCTTATTTGTCTGCTTGATTTGCTCTCCTTTCACATTACCCTTCAGCATCTCTGTTGCTCACAGAGGCAAATGACGTGGGAGGGGAAATGTGGGAATGGGGATGGCTTGGAGGGGTACAAGTATTTGACAGGAATGATTGTGAAGCACACAAACACACACACAGAAATATATATATATATATATATATATATATATATATATATATATATATATATATATATATATATATATGTGTGTGTGTGTGTGTGTGTGTGTGTGTGTGTGTGTGTGTGAGTGTGTGCGTGCGTGCGTGCGCGCGCGCGCGCGCGTGTGTTGTGTGTGTGTGTGTGTGTGTGTGTGTGTGTGTGTGTGTGTGTGTGTGTGTGAGCTAGTAATTATGTATAAGCAACAATATATTGGCATGTATTCATGCATGCATGCATACAGATTTACAGACATACATACACGTGAATAGTCAAGCAGATTACTGAGATGAAGAGGCAAAGCAGCAACTAAAGAAATAAATGCACAAATGAGAGACAGGTGCTTTGATAGTAAAATCAAAACCGTGACGTATAATCAGTGCATGAATATCAAATAAAAACAAACGCAAAAAAACTTTCCTGGGGCAAAGATATTTGCATGATTAAAAAATTAAATTTTATCTCACGTCTGAATGCATCACCATTATTGTCTTCATCAGAAACGCAAACAGTATCCACTTGATTCTAAAGCGCATCAAATGACAGTGCAAATGGTATGTAAACAAACGTTCAATTTAACATTCTGATTTCCTCTGGACCTGTTAAATATGACTGACCTTTTATTTTCAGAGAACTGTATGAAACTAATTCAGTGCTGTCTGAAAATCGCTGATACTCGTCTAAGCAGGCACGAATTAGGCGCCTAATTGTCTGGGAATTTCTACAAGGAAGCAAGAACCATAATACACCGTGACAGCTCATAGAGCTGCAGTTACAGGTGCTGGAGTATTCTGAGCTAGAGTATTTGCAAGCAAGAGGATTTTGAGAATCTGTGAAAGACTGAATGAACAAATCTCTTTGCTCCTTCAAGTCTAAGTCAACAAAGTGGTATCCACATCAACCCCCCCCCTCTCCCCCCCCCACACACACACACACACACAGAACCACCACCACCATCACCACCAAAATCAATCATTTCAGATGTTCGCACACTCTCCACATTTATAAAAGACCCTCCCCATCCTCCATGCAGCATGCATTTTGACAGATCTACTCTCTGACTATTCCATCTAAAAGCAAAACAGCAAGAGAAGTTTATGAGTTTATGTGATTACTTGACTTACCAGAAATCCGGATCACGAAATCTTCAGTGTTGTTCACCTCATTTTATGCCAGAGACAGAATTTGTCAGTGTTTGTGTGTCACCTGTCAAGCTTTAAAAAAAAAACTGTGTAGCTTGGTTTTGTGTAGGTAATCCACCGGCACTTTTCATTGATGATGACAGCTGGTCATCTGCAAATTCGGCTGATGTCAACACATCGAAAATTCCAAGTTACTGTTGTTGATCCAGACTTAAAGTTGACTTTAGATCTATACCAGTATTCACTTCGAACCACCAGCACAACTGAGTCCATCCCACACCGTCTAAAATCGTGGCGAACACATCTTTCTGCGGTATAAACTGCAGATTGGAGACACGCTTGTCCAACAGGCCACAAGCACTTCTATTTGGTTTAGAGTCATCAAACCACAACGTTCAAAATTACCTGGCCAGTAGATCTAACCCAGACGGGATACAGACGATCACACCCAGGTCGGGGTGGTCACAATTCATCTCGAGGGCAGGCAGGTTGTAACCATCAGTCAACGTCAGGCTTGATTATCATTTCAGTGAAGGAAATATCTCTCTATCAGCCGCAGCTGCTGTCACTAGCATTCTGTAAGTCCTGCAATTGAACTCTGGAAATTGTATGTAAGAAGAAGACGGGGGAATAATATTCTGGAATGTAACTTTTGTCGATCTGTAAAGCCTATCACTCAGTGACTGTGTATAATGGAAGCGTCCAACACACATCGTGTCCTCAAAGTAGGTCCTATTTTGTCTGCTGTATCTATTATTGTTGTCATTGCTGTTGATTTATTTTTCTTTAATTCTTTATTGGAATTGGATTTTTTTCGAAGAAACGCAAAAGCTATATCTCCGTTAATTCTGTTATATCGTTTATACGTGTTGTATTTTCTTTATATCATAAAAGGAAAAAAGAAAGATCGGTGTTTTTTTTCTCTCGGTTCTTGTGACACTTGGGTGGCGCGGATGTGCACATCGAGGTACGCCGTCTGCGTGTCTGAATCTGTCAAGGTCGTCGGTATTCTGTTATGAGTGGTTGTGCGGGATTTTTGTTTTTTGTTGTTAGTTTGTTTGTCAAAATAAGTATAGCCGACGGAACCTATAGCCGAGTGGTTATGACCGTTCGACTTCAATCCTGTGGATCCATGAAGTCGTGGGTTCGAATCTCGGCGGTGTCTGGTGAATTAAGGAAGGGGATTTTTACGATTTCCCAGTTCAACTTCAAGTACAGACCTGACAGTGCCTTATTGCCCTTCGTGTATATACACATGCAGAAGGTCACATGTACACGTTAAAGAACCCGTACTTTATGTCAGGGTTCTGTGGGGTTATGGACGCATGAACATGCCCAGCATACACGTACACAGCCCCGCATTCGGAATGTGGCAACCCTCATGGTGGGCAATAATGGTTGCATACGCAAAATCTCACCATTAGTGAACCTTGGAGCTCTAGCCGAGAAACGAAAAAGAAAAATGAGTAGATGTCTAGATCTAGATCTATACACATTTAAAAAAGATGAATGTACATCGAACAAATCCTACCTCCTACGAGACATACTCGGGACTACTCCAGTCTCTAGCAGCTATTGTAATGAACGTCTGGCTTTCTCGGTTTTTTTGTGTACAGTGTTGGAACAATCGTCCCTTGCCAGTACACCACACACACGTTTGTGTAAAGCAGGTTGGCTACTATGTTCCTTAAAAAAAATTAAAATAATTAATCAGACATATGTTGTTGTTGCTTTTTATATAGAAAACAGTGTTGGAATATGAGATGTTCGTATGTAAAGGGAGCTGCCGTGATAACATGAGTGACAACATCTGTGACGTCGCCTAAACACCTCTGCACACGCACGCTAAATATTTTTGACACTTTCAAAGCGGTAACCTGCTTCATCTATATACATTTATGATTTAGCATCTTGATATTGTTTTCGATTTGAGGTTTACGAATGAAGAAATTCGAAGTCGTGAATGTTCATGGTGGCATCAAACTGGTAGAGCTGTCAAAAGTGCCCTTCACGACTGCATAAGCATTAATATAAAGGCGGGAGGAGGAGGGAGGGCTTGACTCAAACTTTCTTGTGTATGCGATTATAGTAAAATTATGAAAATATAATTGAAGTAAGAAAGATGGGTTTATGTTGTTTTACACAAATGCTGAACTTATGAATACAGTACTGATAACATGTGAACAACATTTGCAGGTGTTTTACTAATACACTCAATTATATGAAGTTAAAATGCTTTACATAATCATACATTCAATAGTATGAAGTTAATATGATCTCAGAATTCATCATCAAGTGACAAAACGGAAAATGCTATAAAGCATTAATTGCGCATAGAAATTCCAGTCAAAGTTAATCGATGTTTTCATGAAGGTCAAAGCAAAATTCTTCATAGCAGAATAACAACATCAAGTAAATTACTTCTACAAAACTGAATTACCGCCCTTGCACAAAACTTATCGACTTAAAGAAGTAAAAAAGAAACAAATCAGAAATGGTCTACGATTTAAAGTAATCATAATTGTTGACCTGACATTTTAACAAAGTAATAACAACAACAAAACTAGGAAAAGGGCAACACAAGAGATTCACAAGTGGCAGATCCGGTGAAGAATCATGTACAGATCTGATGCGCGGGTTTTTATTTTTATTATTATTATTATTATTATTATTATTATTATTTATTTTTATTATTCTATTGTTATTATTATTGTTATTATTCCCGTGGCAACAGGCTGTAAAGGTTGCTCATCACATGAACTAAACAAGAGGAACACGCAGAATAAACCCATAATGATTCCAGCGTGCTAACCTTCTTTTTGTTGTTTTTTTTGTTGTTGTCTTGGTTTGTTGTTGTTGTTTTTAATGCTTACCACTTTTTGGAGGAGAAACTGCCACACTGCAGAAGTTTGATGTTGCTGTTGTTCATGACGTTTCCTGAGAAATTAATCTACATTCAAGAATCTTTTGTTTATCAGTTGACTTGCGCACCCCCCCCCCCCTCCTTATGTCATAAAAACATAATTACATGTATAATAGGGTTTTATCTGATATATCCAACCATGCATGTGTACCCATTCTGCAGATTGGACATTTACATAAACTAAATGTTGATCAGTGCTGCAGTTTGGAGGGGCAATTCTGGAAACCTCGGAGGCATGAATGATGATACTGTGTTCAGTTCCTAAGAAGTCAGGGGCCCAAACATCTTGCTAGTCAGAGCCTGCTTCTCTGAAATCCTGCTGTCCACCTCTCCTTCCATGTACCTTCCTCACCTGCTGTAAAGATACGGTTGTAATAACTATTACAGGTGCAAAATAAGTAGATAATACAAGCCATTTAAAACAAATTTTCATTCCTCGGTTAGAACTCCAAGGTTCATCAATGGTGAAAAAAAATTTTTAATGCCACCATTTTTTTTTCACCATTAAGGTAGCCACATTCCAACTTCAGGGATGATGTCTAAACAAAACACCAGTGTGCTTGCAGATTTTTTTTAAAATATATTTTTGTCATCCGTTCACATCGGCACGAATGGTCTACTCTTCCGAAAGGCAGAACGGGTTTTAACCTTTTACGTGAGATGCACACTGGACCTTAGTTTATAGCTTCATCCTATGGACTTTCGGGGGATTCGCCGAGTAGAGTTAGTACTGGAGTTTACTCCAGTGAACAGGCATCTCAGTGGTAGCTGGAACCGGGGCTCGATTTCAGGCCGTCAAATCACCAGCGCAAAGCACCAATCACTCTGCTATCCCTTCCCCCTCCCCCTTCTTTTCAAAATATCAATCTCATCATTTTCCAATTTCCAGCTTTTACCAGAAAGTTGTTTGCCATAATTTGATGATTACCATCTGAACCAACCGCAGATTGCTGTCTTCATTATTCCACTAATGGGTGGCCGCAGATAATGTTGATTGTGTTGCCTGACTATTTGATTAAGCAGCACAATTAATTTTATCTCCAGGCACACACAAATAGCGTTTAATACCAGAAAAACGATGTGCGGATTTCCTCTTTTTGACTGATTTTGGCTTTTTTTCTTTTGTTGTTTTGTTGTTGTTTACATTAACGCTTGGTCAATGCTGTTAACAATACAAGACGGGGGGATCTACCACAAAGCATTGTTATCACAGGCAAAACGTTCCATGAAACCCATTGGCACAAACAAAACAGTGAAACTGGCTAGCACGTGCATTTGGTGAGGGTGGGGGGGGGGGGGGGTTGAGGGGGGGGGGGGGCAGAACATTTATGCAAAAGATGCCGACATAAAGACATCATAGTCCTTCTCCCATTTAAGAGCTGGAAATTGGGTTTTAATCTCAATCTCTCTCTCTCTCTCTCTCTCTCTCTCTCTCTCTCTCTCTCTCTCTCTCTCTCTCTCTCTCTCTCTCTCTCTCTCTCTCTCTCCACCTTGCTAATGTCTTTTCCAACACAATTATCTTTAAAAGAAAACAACAACAAAAAACCGAAACCATGCCAAATAATATTACGCCCCTTTTCAGCAGTAAGTGGAACGTTTCGCATTCTCCTTATTAACTCATTCATCTTCAGCAGCTCTTGTCTGGTCTCGCTGACACCCCCAACCGCCCCCCTCCCCCCATCCCAACCATCTCCACCCCCATCCAAAACCAACCCTACCTTCCCTCCTTAACCACCACCCCTCCCCCCCCCCCCCCACCACCACCTAAATCTTCTACCATCTCTTGCACAATTCTTTCCTACCACCTTCTTTACCCTGTCCCCCCCTCCCCCTCTCCCCCCACACACACACAACCTCTCCCATCAGTCTCTCTCTCGTAAAGCCTTTAGAATAAGAGATATCTTGGTTTCTTAAGTCATATTTTTTGGAACTGATTTTTTTTGGTATTGTGGTAGTTGTGGGTATACATTAACACTTTGGTTTTTGTGTGTGTTACTTCTCACTAAAATACTAAGCAGTTTGGCAACCCCCCTTCGTGTATGGGCCAATGGCCTTTTTGTGAATAAATCTTTCAAGTTCGAGTTCTCTCTCTCTCCCTCTGCCCCCCCCCCCCCCCCCCCCCCCCATCCCACCACCTACTATCGTGTCGTGCTACGTTAACTTCTGTGATTGATTTAGTAGATACAGCAGAGTGTGAGTTGTCAGCATTTGGCCTTCCTTTGTTTTAACGTTTCCATACAGCGAGCAGTGAGCTTTTTGCTTTTGATGGCTGGTTGCCATGCCAGAAAACGATGCAACTGCCCTCTTTGTTTTGCCGCTGCCCTCTGCAAGTCTTCAGGGATGCAACGACGACGCTTAATGTTGGAATCAAAGCATGTTGCATGCCGAGTTCTTAACAGAGAGCTGATTCGATTAACCTTCGGAGTAATTAGAATAGAGGATGCGTTAGGGGGGGGGGGGGGGGGGTGTGAAAATAACAAAAACGAGAAATGGTTTATTGTAAGCCGAAGTGGGGGTGGGGTGGTCGGGGGGAGGGGGGGGGGTGTAAGTTGTTTAAAACGCTCTCTCTCTCTCTCTCTCGCTCGCTCGCTCGCTCTCGCTCTCTCTGTGGTTTATGTACATGTTAAATCTGAAAAAATGGGTACGCATGCATGGCTGAATAAATTATGCCAGTATAAACCACGTATATGTTATTATGTCTTTATGACATAAGGAGGAGCGCGCGTGTACACACACACACACAACACACACACACACACACACACACACACACACACGCACGCACGCAC
The DNA here is from genome assembly GCA_028751875.1 of Rapana venosa. Classification (NCBI taxonomy): domain Eukaryota; kingdom Metazoa; phylum Mollusca; class Gastropoda; order Neogastropoda; family Muricidae; genus Rapana; species Rapana venosa. The sequence goes on along the minus strand of CM054146.1, from coordinate 46,342,507 downwards.
GCACACACACACACACACACACACAACCATTCTGTAGCATAAAATCATCACGCCAGCAAACCAGCCAGTAAACCTCAACATGGATTCACATCACTGACAGTAATGCATGCTAGACTGTGACTATTCTGTCTATCTTAATTTTATTTCTCCTGGACATCATAAAGACATTTTTGCCTTCAGAGATAAAATAGCCTATATCCTGGTGTGTGCGTGCGTACGTACGTACGTGCGTGCGTGCGTGCGTGCGTGTGTGTGTGTGTGTGTATCTTTAAACTTCAAAATAGTGTAGAGACAGGATAGTTCAGTGGTCAGAGCACTCATTTCCCCCCAGCTCAGGTTAAGCAGCATCAAGCGTGGTTACCACTTGAATGGGTGACCGTTTGCGCGCCTTGGCTTTAGTACAGTCCCCCAGTTCACCCAGCTGTATAAATGGGTAGCTGCCCTCAATAGGGTCAGGGAAGGTAAAGCAGCGAGGGAGAGGAGATGGGGTGCTGCCCTCAATATGCTGGTCTCTAGAGAAGCTGATTGCTCTGACCGCATAGATTATGGGAACACCTTTAATAATAATAATAATGTATGGAATTGATATAGCGCTGAATCTTGTAAAGCAATAAATCAAAGCGCTCACATGACTTTTTTTTGCGTGTGTATGCGGTTTTTAAAAATTTTGTCATCTGTTCCCACCGGCACACAATGGCCTACTCTTTCGAACAGCGGAACAGGGTTTAACGTGTGCGCAAGATGTTCTGCATGCGTTCGCACACGGGGCCTCGGTTTATAGTCTCATCCGAAGGACCTTTCAACTTCACAAAAATCAGAGTGTTTGATCAAGTAAACTCTCCATTTTCTCTCTCTTTTTTCCCTTATTCTTTGGCTAGAGCTCAGAGGCTAGGTTCACCAATGGTGAGATTTATGCCTATGCAACCCTCCGCGCAGCCCCCCCCCCCTCCCACTCCCCCATTTAGGTAGCCGTATTCCGACTGCGGGGATTCCATTCTCATTCATTCCCTTGCTCGCTCCCTCCCTCCCTTCCTCCCAACGCCATCTCCATGCTTGTTCTATAACTGTTGCCATCCAGATGTTGTGTTGCCTATGCACACTCAGGGGGTCCTGAGAGTGTACTTTTAACCTGTTGCATACCAGGTGTCAGAGTTGGGATACTTGTCTCTTTTTGTGCGGTTTTCCTTAAGGTCTGCTGATGGTACCTGCCCACTTGTTTGCTTGCGATCGGTTTGAGAATTGTATGGGGTTGGGAGGGGGGGGGGGGAGGAGAGAGAGAGAGAGAGAGTGTGTGAGTGTGTGTGTGTGCATGTGTGTGTGTGTGTGTGAGTAGTTGCAAGCGGGCATTTTGCACATTCAACATTAAAAAATAAAACAATTGAAAACAGAACAATGTAAAAACAATCCAATGCAAAAAAACCAACAACAATTAATATGCAAAAGCAATACAATACAGTGCAAAACAACACGAAAACAATACACTACAGCACAATTCCAATGTAAATCCTATACAATGCAATACAAACAAAGTGATATAAAACACTTGGATGTCGCACAATTCGCATGCAAAAACGGTGCAATGCAGTGTAAAACAATCCATGTGATATAATTACTATGCAGAACAATACCATGCAACGAAAAAACAACGTTAAAACCTAGTTAATGCAAGAACGACAATATAAAAAACAAAACAAAAATACAGTACAAAGCAAAAACAATGCAATACAAAAGAAATACGGTACAATGTAATACAATAGATAGTTTGAAAATGTTAACAAGCAATAGCTTAGATCACATCGAAACGGGAGCACGCAGGATACACACACACACACACACACACACACACACACACACACACACACACACACACACACACACACACACACACACACACTTGAAATCATATTGAAAACAGTCATAAAACGGGGAAAACAAACAACAGAAAACTGGACATTGTAAAACATTGTAACTGCATCAACATGCAGTGCTCTGACAATCAACAATCCTAATCTGTTGCAGACTTGGACAAGAAAGAGGAAAGGGGAATCCAGCAGAGACTCTACATGCTACCGTCCACCTCACTGACGGGGACCAGAGACTACCTCCACTCTGAACCAGAAGTCGGCAGGATCCCAGACGAAAGTAGTGAAAGTGAACACAAGTCCATTGACCATTCTGCTTCTTCTTCAGGGAAAAAATACTGGACAGCTGGCTCAAAAGAAGCTCCTGGCGATTCTAACCCCTTTGTGGAGGATTCAGGGCCACCCGTTCTTGACGAAATTCGAGAAGAAAATATTTCTGAGAATGTTCCAGAAATAAATGAGGGGGTAGGAGAAGTTCGGGAAAAGAAAGAGGAGATGGGACAGTGGGATGAGTACAGACTTGGAGGCCAATTGGGCAGAAGGTACCTGGACCTTCACAACTTCTATGAAGGGCTGGATAAGCGGGCAGTCGACCGCCACAACTTCAACTTCGGTTTGGGCAAGAGAAGGGGGGACCAAAACGCTTTCAGATTTGGATTAGGGAAAAGGGAAGTAGATCGCAATAGTTTCGCTTTTGGTTTAGGCAAAAGGAAGGTAGATCGCAACAATTTCGGTTTTGGTTTAGGCAAAAGGAAGGTGGACCGCAACAATTTCGGGTTTGGTTTAGGCAAAAGGAAGATGGATAGCGATAATTTTAAAGAAGGGTTGGGTAAGCGGGCAGTCGACCGCCACAACTTCAACTTCGGCTTGGGCAAGAGAAGGGGGGACCAAAACGCTTTCAGATTTGGATTAGGGAAAAGGGAAGTAGATCGCCATAGCTTCGCTTTTGGTTTAGGCAAAAGGAAGGTAGATCGCAATAATTTCGGTTTTGGTTTAGGAAAAAGACAGGTAGATCGCAATAATTTTGGTTTTGGTTTAGGAAAAAGACAGGTAGATCGCAATAATTTCGGTTTTGGTTTAGGCAAAAGGAGAATGGATGATAACCATTTCAGATTCGGATTAGGGAAAAGAAGAATGGATAGCAACAATTTCATGTTTGGGTTAGGAAAAAGAAGAATGGATGGCAACAATTTCATGTTTGGATTAGGGAAAAGAAGAATGGATGGCAACAATTTCATGTTCGGATTAGGCAAGAGAAATGTGGACAGAAACAACTTCAACTTTGGCTTAGGCAAAAGGACAATGACAATTCGCGACCTCAGTGTCGGATTAGGCAGAGGACTGACACCAGGCATGAGGTACAGGCTCAGTCAAGGCAAAAGAAGACTCGACCACACAAACTTTCTCGTAGGTCTGGGCAAGAGGGATGTGCACGACTGGCCAAGAATGTGGACGTCCTATCTCAAAGAGGGTCATCTTCAACCAGAGCTTCACCCAGGCTCTCACCTATCTTGGAGCCAAGAGTCAGAAACCTTGCATTCCTTTGGTGTTGGTGACTCGCATCCCACAGGGTTTGGTTCACCCGTCACTCCATCACTGCCTGGTCAGATGGCAGCCAGCCAGCCGTTGTTGGAGAAATCCCCAGCCTGGGAACTGGGATCTTCACTGGACAAAAAGTCTGTCTATGGTTTGTAAGCAAGAGGAACAGGGAAAAGCAGTCACCCGCTGTCCATTTGGTATCAGAAGACAACACTATCAGCTATTCTGCTGGGTTTCGCTCTTAACAATAGCATAAAACTGGTTATCATTTTTGTTCTTTGGAGTTTTTTCGTGGTTTTTGTACTACTTACTTGCTTCATTGTCGCTGTTCTGGATTTCTTTCCTGGGCTTTTAGAGTATAATGGTCTAATTGTTTGCCATGGTTTTGTAGTTATTGATTTTCTTTTCTTAGTGTCCTCTCATGTCATATTATGCAACTGAAGCCATTTTTCTTTTGACGATGCATCATCTCTGCAGTTAAAAAAAACTGTGCACCTAAGTTATGAATTTGATATTGTGTACGCACAAGGATTAAAGTTTTCATAACAAGATCATAACCATGATGACAAGGCTTTCCATCAAAAGTCCACCAAGCTGTTGATAGAAAAAGCATGAACCCATTAGAACTAAACGATTTTCAAAGACATATGGCATGAAATGTTTTTTTTAAAATTATTTTTAAAGCATCTGGAATGGTATGAAGCCTCACGTTGTAACATAACAAAACACCTTCAGGCAATGTTTTGTTCTTCGATGTTATCCAGACAATAATGCTGTTACAAGAACAATGACTCCCAGTTAAGGCTGACGTGGTAGCGGAACCAAACGCCTTGAAGCCACTGTTTTGTTCTTCAGTGTAATGCAAGAGATAACGATGTTACTTACAAAGAAGGTCAGACAGGTAGTTTGGCAAAACAGTTTTCCTGGTGAAATTCCATCACAGAACCAATGATGGGTTTTATCGTGTTTGAAGACTTTATTCACCGACAGGCACTCAGTAGCTGTTAAACTTTAATGGGGTTCAGCTTTGATTACCTGTGAGGCTGTCAACCTCTGTATTTTGTCATGAGCTGTAGATGTTGATGTTGCTTTTCTTTCAGATGGTATCTTCGGGATTTAAGCTGTTCGGTATTTAGCTGATGTCACGGCTCCTGCTATTGTTGCTGTATTGATTATGTTGTTACATTCATGACAATAATGTTTGTGTGAGTGATCTTTTCAATGAAACGCGAAAGTTCTTCTCTTCTTGTATTTCTTACTTTTTCCTTAACCCTGTTGCGGGTCCTTTCGGCATCCCACTGAAAAATTATTCAGCGAAAAATTGTGTAGTGTATTTCAGTCTCAGTGGGTTTTTTTTCTTTTTTTACTTCTAGGACATTACTAACACTGGGATCATTAGTTACTAACACTGGGACTACTCATGGATCTTCTAGCAAGATGCTTCTTGCGCTGAAACTGCAGTCCTGTTTTTTGACTTAGCAATTTCTGCAGCTGAATACCAAAATCAGATGATCTATTTATGTGGCACTTGAGAACTTTTAAAGGCTTTTGTTTTGTGTTCAAGAGATTTTTATATTCACATCTTATCTGATTCAGATATGACAAGCCTGATGTTTGCAGTTTTCTTTCTTATTTCGATTGTTTATCGATTTGTTCATTGTTTGTTTATTTATTTACTTTAACCAAAATATTATGAATTCATTTGTATGCGTTTGTTTTCTTGTCTATTTATTTATATATATATATATTGCTTTTTGGGTTTTTTTAATTGTTGTTGTTGTTGTTACCGTGGCTACACCAATACTTCTTCTAAAAAAAAAGAACGTTGTTCCCATATTTGCATTTAAACAGACAGTAAATCATATCAACTTCGAAGAAATTTTGCACACAAGTGCACGTCATGCGAACAAAACAAAGAAACAAAGAGAAAAAAATGACCAAAAGTCAAGTGCGTTTGCTTGTATATCTCAAAGAACGTTTCTTCTTTTAGTTTGCATTTTATGGCTAAGGAAGGCCTGGATTGTTTAGTTGTAGTTTTTTTTCTTGATTATCCTGTCTGTCTGTCAGTCTCTGCTGGCCCGTTCGATGATTTCTACATATTTTGTTCATGCCACAGTTCTGCTAAGTTTTGTTTGATTGCGTCGTTTGTTTGGGTGGGGGTTGTTGTTATTGTTTTTGTTTTTGCGACATGATTGTCCTTTTTGTTATTGTCAGAGCAGTAAAGGGACTAGCAAAACTGAGCCATGATGTTTAGAAAAATTAGCCCCCTTCCCAAAATTGTATTTCTGTAGTTCATCAATCCACATGTCTGTCCCTCGTCCACTTAAGACTATAATTATCACTGTATGCATTTGTCATGTCACCTGCTTTATCGTTGTTGCGTTTTGTTTGTTGTTGTTGTTGTTGCCTGCTTTTGATTTTTGGTCATGTGTTGCAGCAGTGCAGTGAAGAAGCTTGTCTGTTGTTTGTCTATCTGCAGACTATAGATGTCATATCAGTCGTATCACCGCTTTCCTGTTGCTTTTTTGTGGCGAGTGATCTTGACTCTTGCAACTTGTTGCAGCGATGTTTAGTAAGCGGGACTCTGCAGATCTGATGATAAATGGTAAAGGATGGTGATGGCGTGACCATCTTGTGGGTGCATGACTTTGTTTGCCAAATAATGATGGTGGCTGGTTCGGGCTGTCTGGAAAGAGTTGTCTTTTCCTCTGTTTTTTTCTTGCCCGGATGAAAGTCTCTCTCTCTCTCTCTCTCTCTCTCTCTCTCTCTCTCTCTCAAGAGCTGAGGGAGTTCATTTGTACTTGAAATATTGCGTGCGAGTCTGTGAACTGAAGGAGTTCCTTTGCACTTAGAAGTTGTTTTTCTTTGGTGTGTGTGTGTGTGTGTTTTATAATGGAAGGAAAGGAGAGAGTAACGTGGGTGTTTGCATGCATGCGTGTGTGTGGGTGGGTGTGAAAATACTCATTTGACTCCTCACACAGTTAAATTGCCCCAAACGCATACAATTGTTTCAACATTTTTCTTCAGAAATACTATATGAGCTTTACTGTCGAGCTACATAAAGGAATCTATGACAGAAATTCAATTATTCATGATTTAAGTGTATAAAAACACAAGCACCTAAGATTAACGATGAATACAACTTTAAATTATCCACGAAATAAATAATTCATATAAACAAACATTCATCACAACCTCAATAGCTTTATACCGACTACCTCCTCTCCAAGAATAAGGAAACCAAACGACAAAACCTTTCAAAGTCTCTTTTTCTGATGATGTAGAAGAGGACTCTAAAAGAAGGGAGGGGGGAGAATTTATGAAAAAGCCTCCAGTACAGCAATTCATATCCTCACTTAAATCAACGTGATTGCTACTTGAAACTTGTATGACCCATTAATAGCAATGTACAAACAATATATGAACGGGATAGCTCAGTGGTCAGAGCACTCCCTTTCCTTAAGCCTTAACCTTAGTTGCGCCGTCAGCGCCTGGGCTTTATTACAGTTCTTGATTAAACCATTGACGCTGAGGGCAACAGCAAGATGAAAGGCTGCTATGACCATGGCTTTTCTT
>CM054146.1:46293030-46330530 GCA_028751875.1 Rapana venosa | reverse complement strand
TTAGGAGGTGATCTCGTAAAGACTATTACCTTTGTTTTTGTTTTGTTTATCTTTAAACCCCAATTAGAACAGTATTCTTGCAGTTTGTTCAGTTTAGTTTGAAGACCTATTTTGGTTGTTGATAGCAATGCCAGGTCATAAGCATAGAGTAAACAAGGAATTCTGTCTTTTGCGGTTATATATGGCGAATCTTTCTCATCAGTATATTGAACTATATCATTGACATATACATTAAATAATGTAGAACTTAATGTATTTCCCTGTGTATGTGTGTATGTGTGTGTGTATGCATGTATGTGTGTGTGTGTGTGTTTGTGTTTTGGCATATCACATTACTAACGGTGTCTTGCCCTTGAGAAGCTAACAGATTTCGGAGAGTTTAAAGCAAAAATCGTTCTGCTCCTCCCCAATAAGAAATCGATACTTTTTCTTTGATATACTTTTCAAAGCAAATTTATGCAAAGAGTAGTTGAAAACAAAATGGCCTAAGATGGCAAATGAAATGAACCTGCTGGTAAGCTTAATTTGAATTCTCCTCCCTTAAAGTATAATCTTTAAAGTTAGGCTTCTGGTTGTGGGAAGGGGGGGGGGGGGGACGGAGAGCCTGGTGGTTAGAGTGATGCGCATGGCGCTCGTGATCTGCTGACCGGGGTTCGAATCTCGTTCAAGAGGAGTTTTCCTCGGGAATTAACATCAGTGCCGACTCCACTCCCCCTAAAAGTCCTTCGGATGAGACTATAAACCGAGGTCCCGTGTGCGAACGCACGCAGAACATCTTGTGCACTCGTTAAAACCCGTTCCGCATTTCGTAAGAGTAGTCCATTGTGTGCCGGTGGGAACGGATGACAAAATTGACAAAAATGCAAGCACACAGGGACTGGATGTAAAAAATGCACAAGATTAATTATTCCATTATCCTCGAAATAAGAGAATAAATAAATAAAATACAGTGAAGTTTGATCGATGAAGGTTCTTTCTTTAATATGATTTAGTTTCCGGAAAAGTGCAAAGTCTTGAAGGGTGTGACCAGGAATTTGCCAGCGAGTACCATCCTACTCTATGGCTGTGAGACTCAGGTAAAGGGTAAAGGTAAAGGTAAAGGTGTTCCTATAACCTATGCAGTTGTTGAGGAGCGAGGTGTCTGAGACCTCAGCTTCTCCAGGGTCCAGCATATTGAGGGTGGCGCCCATCTCCTCTCCCTCGCTGCTTTACCTTCCCTGACCCTTAAGAAGGCAGGTATCCATTGACAGCTGGGTGAACTGGGAGACTATACTGAAGCCAAGGCGCGCGAACGGTCACAGGTCTACTTGCTAACCAAGCTCAAGGCTGCTTAACCTTATTTGGGGAAAGCGAGTGGTCTAACCACTGAGCTATGCTGTACCAGAGGCACAAGCACTAAAGAATATTGAGAAAATAGAAATCCAGATGTTTAGAACAAAATACATAAGGAAACTGGTCTGCATTTTGGTAGACAGCATAAAACTAACAGCTTTTTTGCGGAATCAGGATGGGTTTTTAAAAAAATTCTGAGTTCGCAAAAACATGACCTGACAACTATCAAGTGACGATACTGATTTACTTTTGGCCATATTACAAGGCATAACAACCTCTACAAGATCACCCTGCAAGGAATTGTTTAAGGGGGGTTGGGAGTGGGGGGCTGGGGGTGGGGGTTGAGGGGCGTAAACGTAAACGTAAAAACTGGTTGGACAACATCAAGGTCGAACAGGGCTGCCCTGCCCTGCTCTCCTTACGACAGCCACTGACAGAAAATTCTGGTGAAGAATGCCTTTTTCTACTATCAGGGCGTTTGTCTCTATAACATGACATCTTCAGAAGATGGAGAAGAGGACAGTCGGAGGATCCTGTCTTAGCTATGAAGATGGCGACGTGGTTCTCTTCTCTTTTCTGCGTTCTTTTATTGGATGGGATGTGTAGTGCCTGGTCTTCTCCTGTGCTTGTAACTCTGCAGGTCTGCCTGCTGGCCCCAGCCAATGCATTCTCACTTCAGAACAGCTCAATTTTTTTTTCACAGGATGCACGGTAGGTATGCTCGTGTTCCCGTAACTCACCAAACACTGATATGAATTGCAGGATCTTTAATGTACTTATTTGATCCTCTACATGGGGGGATACACGAAGGAGATTAAGACACTAGCAAACCTGCATCCACTTTAAGTTGAGCTGAGAGATCGTACCAAAAAAACAAAACCACCCTTAATACACCAGGCTCCGCTGCCGAGATTGGAATCCACGACTTCATGGACCCACAGACTGATGCCAAACGGTCTAAACCCCTCGGCTATAACATGGTTTGACTGGAAGACTAGATCGCCTGCAAGTCCCCCATGCCAACGGTTTCTTCAAGAAGCTCTGAATTAAAACAGCTGTTTGCCTCTTTGAAGAATAAAAATAAAATGTCGGTGGTCCACAGGTAACCCACCCGAATAGAAAGTGACAAGTCACCGGTTCGATCCTCGTTTGAAGCTTAACTACTCCCACAAGACCAAAGGCAACAAGAGTTCTCGGTGTCAAAATTGTGTAGAAGAAGCCACCCTCGCAGGAAGACAAAAATTCATTTGCAGACACGAAAAATAAAAAACAGAATAAGTGGCGCTGTTCTTGTGGCGATACGTTCTCTCCTGGGAGAACAGCAGAATTTGACTCCGAGATATCTGTTGTGACTACAATCCAATCCAATCTATTACATTACAATACTATACTACACTACACTACACTACACTACACTACACTACACTACACTACACTATACTATACTATACTATACTATACTATACTATACTACACTACACTACACTGCACTATACTATACTATACTATACTACACTACACTAACATACTACACTATACTACCCTACACTGTACTATACTACACTACACTATACTACACTACACTACACTATACTACACTACACTACACTATACTACACTACACTACACTATACTACTACTATACTATACTATACTATACTATACTATACTATACTATACTATACTATACTATACTATACTCTGTCCATAAATTAATGATGTTTAGTGCATGTACTTATGTACATTATAGATGAATTTACATTTCGACGGAGAGACTTTTTAATACACTTATTGTTTGTTTGAATTTTTTTTTTGGTTTTGGGTTGTTTTTGTTTTTTAATCAAATGCAGACATTTAATGCATGCACTGTTACTGTAATCCGCTCTGATATAAACAAAAAATATATATATACTCATAATGGTAGAAAATAAAAACTGGACATCAAAAATGTCAAGAAGACAATGCTGTATGTAAAATGGGCTGAGTTTCTTCTATCCACTGGGCTAATTGTGCCCGCTGCACAGCTTTGATTTACAGTACAAACCTTTGGGGGATACAGAAACAAAACTAAATTTTTTTAAATTGGTGACAAGATCTAGAATATTTTTTGGCTGAACACACGTGGCAGCTGCTGTACTTTAATCGCCGCATTTTGCCTGAAGTCAATTGTACCGCTTCGTGGGTGACTCCTTTCTCTAACGTCGCGTATGTAATTGAGGCTTCTGTATTTTGTCTTGTCTATGTATGTTTGTGTGTGTGTGTGTCCTCTTCTCTCTCTCTCTCTCTCTCTCTCCTCTCTCTCTCTCTCTCTCTCTCTCGCCCTCCTCTCTCTGCTTCTCTCGTCTCTCTTCTCTCTTGTGTGCGTGACATTCATTTATTTATTTTTGATGGGTGATGTTGCCATTTAAATCTGTATCATTTCTGTGTCAGACACACACTTTTAACATTACAAAAACATAGTATGCTCGTGTGGGAGAGAATGAGTGTGCAAACGTTCTTGCATTCATGCGTGAGTGCGTGTGCGTGTGTGTGTGTGTTTGTGTGTGTAGTCTGTTTGATCTTGGATTTCTAAGACCAATTAAAACAACTTAGCCAACGAAAATATTAAGAGAAAAAATCTAGTATATTGCACAATTGACAGAGAGAGAGAGAGAGAGAGAGAGAGAGAGAGAGAGAGAGAGAGAGAGAGAGAAGAGAGAGAGCCAGAGAGACACAGAGACACAGAGAGACAGAGAGAGAGACACAGAGGGACAGACAGACACACAGAAAGAGACAGAGAGAAGAAATAAAACAACAATTACATTATGACCTACAGAACCCCCCCCCTCCCCCCCCCCAAAAAAAAATGCTAATTCTAAATCGAAAATTAATTTTCAGCAGATCAATAATTTTTCTAGGCTGTGTGAAAATTGTATTAGCTTGGTCCATTTTGCTCATTTCAATAGCCGATTCTGTTCTTCAAATCCCGTAATGCGCAACATTTAAAAATCACACCAAAAAGAACAGAATATGGTCACCTGCAATTGGCTGGGAGCATGCACGTGTTACATTTTCAGAACATTTGATTTTCCACAAATCTGATAAAAGGTTTAGGCTGAAACTAGAATTGTGTTTCGAAAAGAAAAGAGTTCACAATAGTTTGGGAGAAATGTCCTTGGGATATATGCTGGTCTCCAATATTGTAATAGTCTTAACGACAACATTTCCAAAATGTTCGGTTTTTCAAAATGACTTTTTCATGACTCGCATTTTGCTTTGTTACTTCTCTCTCTCTCTCTCTCTCTCTCTCTCTCTCATGAGGTTTAGCCAACTATTTATTTCAGAATTGTATTTTTAACATTTAAACTACCATTTTCCCTTGACATTTTTTGGGTGCATGATTCTTTCCCTTTGTTTGGTTGGTGGGTTGTTTTTCTTTTATAAGTAATTACGCTTTTTTGTTTTGTTTTGCAAACTTTATTCCCTGTGCTATGCAATATCGCGAAAACCGGAGTTTTATTATGTGCTCCTTGCCAGTAGGCCTGTAATGGTAATGGCAATAAATTACTTTGAGTGTGTGAGAGAGAGAGAGAGAGGTGGGGGGAGGGTTGTCTTTCCTCCTGTAATAGTCAGGTGGGTCAGGTGTTGCATTGTTAATCTCAATGACGTTGATACTGACACCCCCAACTGACCAAGCAACCTCTGTGGCGACTGACACCACTCAAAGGTAAAACATCCATCCTTAACAGCCCCTACAGGAGAGAGGGGGGAGAGGAGGGGAGGGTAGTGGGGGGGGGGGGGGGGGGTCTGCATACCCAAGTGGTTAAAGCCTTGCGCTCAGGATTTGACGGGCCGAGATCGGGTTCGAGTCTGGGTTCGGGCTACCACCTAGACACCTGTTCGTTGGGATTTTTCTCTGGGTGTTAACATCAGTACTGACTCCAATCCCCCTGAAAGTTCTTCCAAAGAGACTATACACCAAGGTCCTGAGTACGAACACACGCAGAATATCTTGCATATGCGTTAAAACCTCTCCTGCCTTTCAAAAAAAGAGTAGACCATTGGTATAGGTGAGAACAGGTGGCCAAAAACATTTTTCTTAATGAGTGCACACCTGTGTCATGTTTAGACATCATTCACGAAGTCGGAATGCGGCTACCTTAAAGGTGGGGGGGGGGGGGGGGGGGGAACGGTTGCATTCACAAAAATTTTCACCAGTGGTTGAACCAGGGAGCTCTAGCCCAGGAAGGAAAATCAGTCTGTGTCTAACCACCTCTCCACCCACCCCCCCTTAATCCCCCCACATCACTTCTCAGGCCCAAGCCAAAAGCTGTTTCAGTGACTGATGTGAGCTAAGTACCAAGGTTTACATTAAAAAATGAGGTTATGCTTGGAAACATTGTGTGGAGATTGTCTTCAGCTATGACAAACTCTTACCACAGCAACCTGCACTCTCCTTCAGAGGAGAAGGGAACAAACATTATGAAGTCTGAGTGTAGCTGCCTATGTGGCCAGGTATTTGGAGGAAAAAAACCCAGTCTTACAGGCAAACTGGACTGTGAGTTGCAGTGCAAGTCTTTGAGCTGCAGTGGTTAACTCTTTTAAGACCTTGCCAACGGCAACGGTTAACCCTTTTAAGACCCTACCATCGTCAGTGGTTAACCCCTTTAAGATCTTGCCATCGCCAGTGGCTAACCCTTTTAAGACCTTGCCATCGCCAGTGGTTAACTCTTTTAAGACCCTGCGGCGGCAGCGGTTAACCCTTTAAGGCCTTGATGTGGCAGCGGTTAACCCTTTTAAGACCTTTCTGTGGCAATAGCTAACCCTTTTAAGACCTTGCTGGGCAGTGGTTAACCCTTTTAAGACCTTGCTGTGGCAATGGTTAGCCCTTTCAAGGCCTTGTGTGTAGAAGTAAACTCTTTTAAGACTTGTCATTGGCAGTGTTTAATTCTTTTAAGACCCTATCATAGGCAGTTGTTAACTATTTTAAGAGTTCGCCAGTGGCAGCAGTGAACTCTTAAGACCTTGCGAGTGGCAGCAGTTAACCCTTTTAATACCTCGGGAGTGGCAGGGGTAACTCTTTTAAGACCTCGTGAGTGGTAGTGGTCAATTCGTTTAAGACCTTGGAGAACCAGGGGTTAACTCTTTTAAGACCTTGTAAGAACCAGTGGTTAACTCTTTTAAGACCTTGCTACCAGCAGTGGCAACAACAGCTTTAACAAAAGAACTGACCATGCAAGCCATAATGGAAAAAGTGGGTCAATATGTAGAATGACTCTGTGGTTGTTGAGCTCCCATCATTACGAACATCCATGACCTGTAAGTGTGGGTCATGGTCATGGTCGTGTTCATCTGATTGGCTGAACATTTTTGCCCACTCTGCAGTTGACTTTGGGAATTTTTTTTCCCCTCCATAGTTGATGACATGCTTCTGCATAGCAAAGACGTGTTATCTACATGGTCGTGCATAGAAAACAGGACACCTGGTTGTGTGAGTGTGTGTGTGAGAGAGACAGACAGACCACAGAGAGAGAGAGAGAATTTGTGTGTGTGTGTGTGTGTGTGTTTGGGAGAAAGAGAGAGAGAGAGAGAGAGAGAGAGAGAATAACTGACCGTCACATGGGTCAAGGTGCCAATGCCTATATACTTTAAACTCACATGGCTATATAGATGGAGGCCATTGATATATAACTCGTCTTCTGTCTGTAAGATATTTGTTTACCTGAATCAGTGATGCTGGTTTGTGCTGTCTAGTGTGAGACATGTTTGTGTGTTTGTTTATTACTTCTTGGCCCTGCTTGTGACCCATGTCAACATTTTTTGTGTGATCTTGGAGATAATGAAGTGTCGGCATTCCTGTTCATGACAGGTGAACAAGGAAGTTCAGGGTCGAGTTCTTACCTCCTAATTGGTCCCAGACAGAAACTGTGACAAATATTCCATGTCAGGTCATGTGCATAATTATCTTCCTACGCTTTCCCTTTTTTTTTTTTAATAATTATTTGTCATTGTAGGATAAATCATGCGCGTTAAAGATCATGTAACTCGTGACAGGCAAATATACTTCACTCCCTCACCCCTGCCTCCTTCTTTTTCTCTCCTTTTTGTTCTTGCTTTTGTGATTCAGGACGATCCTTTGGTGTTTGAGGTTGTTTTTTTAAGTCAACACTAGAATCCCTTAAGGACAGGATAGTTCAGTTGTAGTAGCTCTCTCTCTCCCCAAGCTAAGTTTAAACAACATTGAGCGTCGTTACCTAGAAGATGGGTGACCGTTTGTGCGCCTTGGCTTCAGTACAGTTCCCCAGATCACCCAGCTGTAAATGGGTACCTGCCCTCTTTAGGGACAGTGAAGGTAAATCGGTGAGGGAGAGGAGATGGGCGCCGCCCTCAATATGCTGGCCCCTGGAGAAGCTGAGGTCTCAGATGCCTCGCTCCCCCAACGTCGGTATAGATTTTTTGAACACCTTTACCTTTTTACTATAATCCGTGACGAGGGCGGAAAATGGATGCAAAAAATAAAGACAAGAGATTTTTTTTTTCATATCAAGGATAATGGAATAATCTCTCATGTACTATTTTACAACCAGTCCCCGTGTGAATGCAGTTTTGTAAATTATGTCATCTGTTCCCACCGGCACGCAATGGCCTACTCTTACGAAAAGCGGAACAGGATTTAACGTGCGCGCAAGATGTTCTGCGTGCGTTCGCACACGGGACCTCGGTTTATAGTCTCATTCGAAGGACTTTTGGGGGAGAGTGGAGTCTGCACTGATGTTAACTCCAGAGGAAAATATCCCCTTGAACGGGAATCGAACCCGGGTCGTCAGATTGCGAGCGCAATGTTCTAACCACTAGGCTAGAGAGAAGAGAGAGAGAGAGAGAGAGAGAGAGAGAGAGAGAGAGAGAGAGAGAGAGAGAGAGTAATTTCTTTTCTTTTTTTAAATCTGTGACTTACATACATCTAAGTAAAACCTTGAACCCTGGCAGTGAAGCTTTGCAAACTGTCTGTGTTGGTTTATTTTAAGCTGGTCTCATGGGACAAACAAATCTAGGTCTGGTATGCGACTGCAGGCATAACATATCAAGCGTTAAAATCGTGTAGTTGGTCTTTCAGAAAATCAAAAGAGAGGGCCAGTTATGGCCAGTTTGGTAGGCATGACACCAATATACCCAGCATGCATTCTATGACAAGGGTGGGGGGGGGGGGAGAAGGAACGAACTCCGCCAAATTCAGTTTGTTACAAAGACACACTTCAGTAAAGTTTTAGTGCAAGTGAGCTGCACAGTAATTCATGAAGAAGACTTGAGAGAAGGACATGTACTTCCCTTCCCTTCTCTCCTCTTCCCTTCTCTTCCCTTCAAATCTCTTCCCCTCCCTTCCCTCCACTTCTTTTTCCTCCCTTCCTCCACTTCTTTTCTCTCCTTTCCCTCCTCTCTTTTCTCTTCCTCCTCTTCCCTCCTCTTCTCTTCCCTTTCTTCCTTTCTCTTGTCTTCTCTCCCTGTTCTGTTCTCTTCTCTTTTTTTTCTTCCCTCCCCATCCCATCTCATCCCTTCTCTTTTCTTCCCCTCCTTTCCCTTCCCTGTTCGGCTCTGGCTCTGCTCGGCTCTGCTCGGCGCTCGGCTCTGCTCGACTCTGCTCACCTCTGCTGCCTCTGCTCAACTCTTCTCTGTTCTGCTCTTCTATTACTTCCCGAGGATTCTTGGGAGCAACACACCAAAACTCTCACGCAGGGTGACTTGGTCAAGTTGAACCTGGCGGAGCCCGTTCCTCTCCACATCTCAAATTGCATGCTAGGTGCATGGGTGTTCTTGCTACCCCCAACTTTTTTTTTTACTTCATAATTATGATAGAATAGGCGCAAGTTGTTAGGGCATTGGTTTGTGCACAGGCGCATTAAATTAATGTCTGTATCGGATAAGCCAAAAATAAACAAACCAACCAGGAAATAAGTTGTTTTTTTTTAAAGAAAAGGTTTCTTTGAGCCTGAAAGGTCTAGGGCACTCTACTAGGGACGGGATAGCCTCGTGGTTAGAGTATTGCGCTCGCAATCTGTCGACCCGGGTTCGAATCCCGTTCAAGAGGATTTTTTTCCTCTGGAGTTGGCATCAGTGCAGACTCCACTCTCCCCAAAAGTCCTTCGGATGAGACTATAAACCGAGGCCCCGAATGCATGCAGAACATCTTGCGCACACGTTAATTCCTGTTCCGCGTTTCGAAAGAGTAGGCTAACGTATGCTGGTAGGAACAGATGACAAAATTTACAAAACTGCATGCACAGGGGGACTGGATATAAAAAAGCAATGAGTGCTTAGTCCATTATCCTCGATATAAAAGAATAGATAGGTAAATAAATAATAAATAAAGAAATTTGACAAGGACACAAGGCTTCAACTTTTTCACTCTGGGAGCTAAGTCCAGTAGGGTAGAATTCTAGATGGAAAAAATACACGTTGCTTTTAGGGTCACGCGCGGCCTGACGGAGAGGGGTCAAGGTTTAGCCTCTAGCCAGTTAAGCCAGCTGGTCGAGTCCACATCACACAAAAGGGGTGTCAGCAGTACTATCAGGCTGGATCAGTCCATTATTGCCCAACACTTAAGTGTTGTGTACACTTTCTTCCTCTGACTCCACAGACAATAAAGTCTGGTAAAAAAACCAAAACACCCACACCGTGGACTCTGAGAGAGAGAGCGAGAGAGAGTGAGAGAGAGAGAGGGAGAGAGAGGACAAAGAAATGGGGCGACAGTGACCACACGTTGTAAATTAAAGCCTGGGATCTTGGGACAGGCACTTGACTTGCGCCTACCATCTAAGTGAGGGAAAAGAAAAGTGGGTAGACATAGCGATGGTGAGGCATGAATTCCTTATGAAGAAGACGTCCAGAACAGAGCAATAGGGGAAGTCGTTTTTGGAAGCGTGGTCTGCCGTGAAGTGTTGTCACATCACCTTCCACTACCTTCCACCTACCTTTGTTTCTTCCTCCAAAGAATGCAACACTGTTAGTTCTGTAAAAAAAAAAAAACAACCCAAAAAACCCCATAAGGCAGAGAGAGAGAGAGAGAGAGAGAGAGAGATGATTCTGTAATGCTCTTTAAGAAAACGTTCTTCTGTGATAATATGGTACATATGAACGGACTTAAAACATATAACTTTTTCTGGATGAATAAAGAACAAAGAGTGTTTTGTCATCTTTTTTAAAAAAAAAACCCTCAAATGTGTGATACATCAGACACGCATACAACATGAAACAGAAGGAGAGCAAAATATTAAAATATATAATTTAAATATAAAAATGAATATATTAAAATGACACTGACTCAACTTGTGTTGTAAAAAAAAAAGATATTCTTAAATCCGATGACGCGTGCGCAATACGGTTGTAAGCAGGTGCATATGATTTTTTCCCCTGAGAGCGTTTAGTTTTTTTTGCACTGTTAAGTTCAATACAATGGAAACATATTACATGAGACAGACAGACAGACAGACAGATAGAGAGATTTTAAAGACAAGCAGAAAAGACACGAAAAGCTAGAGAAAAACATATAAAGATGCTATATAGAAAACCCAGTATCAAACACACACACATATCTATCTATCTATCTATCTATCTATCTATCTATCTATCATCTATCTATATATATATATATATATATATATATATATATATATATATATATATATATATATATATAGAGAGAGAGAGAGGAGAGAGAGAGAGAGATGAGAGAGAGAGAGAGACGTGTGCACATACGTAAGTACAGCAAGCCATTGTGAACAAGAGCAGGAAAAGCCCCAGGCCCTGACAAAATCACATCGGATATCATCAAAGCTTTAGATGAGTTTGGAATTAAAATAATAATAATAATAATAATAATAACAACAATAATAATGATGATGATGATGATGATAATAATAATAATAATAATAATAATAATGATAATGTATGGAATTTATATAGAGCTGAATCTTGTAAAGCAACAAATCAAAGCGCTCAGGTGACTTAAAAATAAAAAAGCGTGTGTATACGGTTTTGTAAATTTTGTCATCTGTTCCCACCGGCACACCATGGCCTACTCTTTCGAACAGCGGAATAGGATTTAACGTGTGCGGAAGATGTTCTGCATGCGTTGGCACACGGGGCCTCGGTTTATAGTCTCATCCGAAGGACTTTGACATTCAGTTTGAATTTTTTGTCAAACTGGGAAGAAAGGGCGAGGCTGGGAAATGAACCCAGAACCTCACGGTTTACTTGTTGGCAGCAAACGTCTTAACCATCCTGCCACCTTCCTTCGCGAATTGACAAACTCACTCAACTGATCAATAATTATTATTTATGACACGTGACATTTCCCTAGGCCCTGTTGATATTAAAATTCTCGATGTAAAAGAATATATAAATAAAATAAATAGATTAAAAAAACACCACAATACCTTCATCACTTTGCCTAAAAAAGCCAAAGGCTAAAGAATGCTCAGATTACAGGACCAGAAGCCTAATATCCCATTCCCTCTAGATATTCATGACAATCAACAATAAAACCCAAACTAAATTTTGAATATTTCGACGAGAGCAGTTCAGTTTTAGAGCATACAATCGCACCAGAGATGCTATGTTTTGTCTTAACATCTTAGCACAGAAACAAATGAAAGTCTAAAAAGATATATGTGTACGTGTTTTATCGATTATGCGAAGGCATTTGACAGAGTAAAATACGCAGAAATGAGAGCAGAATTTGAAAAAGAAGGCGTTGATGGTAAAAAGGTCAGAATTATAATACAACTGTACTGGAACAAGAAGGCAGCCATTAGTGTGAATGATGAACTGGGAAAACCTGTTGAAATCAAAAGAAGTGTGAGGCAGGGCTATGTCACATGGTCTTATTCATTTGACGTACATACTGAATATCTTTTCAGAAAATAAAGCAAAAAAACCAACAAACACCAAAAAACAGGCACTGAGTTCAATTTAAAAGAATTAACAATGATATTAGTATACAGATGACACAGCTTTAATGGCACAGTCAAAGAACAAAGAGACAAAGGTTAACAAACATGCATGTTGACAAAACTAAGGCTAAAGTCACAGGTAGAAAGAAGAATAAAATAGCAAAAATATATGTAGACGGCAAAACACTACAAGAACTCCAGTGCGTCAAGTATCTTGGAAAATTGATCAATGAAAAAGGTAGAAGTAATCATGAAACCACAAGGTAAATTTCCTTTATAAAGATGAAGAACACTTTAGCATCAGGACAGATATTATTTACTCTACGATTAAGATTAGAGAAATAATACTATTTCCCTTTGTTCTCTATAGAGCATGGACATTTCACAAAGAAAAAGACAGAAAGATAGAAGTGCATCAGTAGAAAGATGGCAAAAATTAGCTGAAAAGTCAAAATACCAAATGAACATGTCCTCATTTTGCTATGAGTCCAAAAAGAACTGTTGGAAACAGCCAAGATTCTTAAACTGTCATATTTATTTGGTCATTAAAAATGAGACATGATTGTCTACCCATAAACAAAGCTGACCAGGAAAAGTGGAAGGAAAGAGAAGCAGAGGAAGACCAAGACATCAATGGACAGATGACGCCAAAGACTGGACAGCAATATGCTGGCTGGCTGAGTGCATGCAGCTGCACTGACCAAAGACAGATTGACTTGGGAGATCCATGCCACGTCAGCCTCAGTGGTGGTGGGATGGCACCTAATCCAATCCAATCCAATCCAATTCAAATCAAACACACACATCCATTATATATATATATATATATATATATATATATCGTGACCATGTAAATTTAATCTAAATCTCCCACAGCTGCCACGCCCATTGTGGCGTGTTGACAGCAAGAAGTGCTGAAGAGCAAATGAACAATTGCAAGGACTGTTGCAGTGAAGGTTAACACTACACGGGGCTCCACTTTGGCATAAAACGTTTGTTCTCTTCCAGACATGTCATGTCTGCTTTCAATGGTTACTTTTTATCTCTCTCCCAACCTCAGCCATTAAGACATTTCAGCTGATAGACTGTGACAGTGATGGTTGTCAGTGGACATTTTGTTCAAACAGATTGTGCTCAGTCAGTCTCCGTGTGCATTTTCCCCCTTCCAGCCATGCCCCTCCCCCTCCCTGACAAGTTTGATAAGGTGTTGATATATAACGGATTCTCATAATCGTATAAAAATAATGTGGTTAAGGGGGAATGGATCACTTACCACTACTTTGAAAAGAGGGAATGTAAATAATACAGTTATTGAAGATTTGCTCTGTGACGTTGGCAGTAAGTTCTATGAAGAAGTATTTTATACATAATTGCCCAGTGATATTAATAATAATAATAATAATAATAATAATGTATGGAATGTATATAGCACTGAATCTTGTAAAGCAACAAATCAAAGCGCTCAGATGACATGATTTTGTTTTTTGGGGGGGGGATTTTTTTGGCAATAAAGATATTTGTAAAAGTATTTTATAAAAGTATAGGTCGTTTCTTCATGTTTATCACTTATCTCTACCTTTTTTCAATCACTTATCCCTTTCTTCTGCATTTGCTCGTGGAGTAACTTTTGAATATGTTGCGAATAATGTCAAAGACTCCCAAAGATCATATTTATCTTGACAAAAAAACGATTTTTTTCATAAAAGATTACAGCAAAAGTTGGATGGAAACTGTATTACAAGTGATCATCAGGTTGGCTTTGAAGTAAGATACCTAACATGCTTAGCTTACCACTTTTTGAAGGTACAGAATTTTCTTATCATTGAAAATTTCTATGCTGCTTTTAATAATGTTTGTATATTCAGGATTAGAATAGGCCCAACAGCGCCTAAATTACCATTCCTACACTAAAATCTACGTCGGCCATACAAAGCAGCGCCATTGCCAGACTGGCAGCCAGACAACACAACATGTGCTGCCGGCCTGCCCGCTACACAAGGCAGTGAGAAAGAGGATCTGGCCTGACTGACCCATACCACCCCAGTGGCCAAAAAAGCCAATCACCGACATGTAGGACCTGTAGTGTACAGCTGCCTTCATTGCGGAGGCTGCACTGTTTATCTGAGGAACCCAGAGAAGAAAAACCAGGTTTTGTTCAAATCAACTTGCTTTAGGCAAATTGATTTTTTAGAATAGTTTCAAAACTTAACTGAAAGCTAAAGTGTGTTGAAGTGCGTTCAAAGTCTACGTGGTGATAAACTAGTTTAAACAATGGTTTATTCAGGGAGGTGGAACATATGAGAATCCAACACGTTCATAACGACAGCAAGTTCATAGCTTGGACTGTGCTCAGGCATTCGACAGCTGATGGCGAATTGTGAATTTAAATTGCGCACATGGGATAAAACAAGGGGCGGGCTCACAGGCGTCTCCTCTTTTTGTCAATGTATTGTGATGTAGGCCTGTACGATTTTCAGACATTTAATTAAGTCGGCACTCTCCATTATTAATAATTCTGAGTAATGGTGTTTTGTCATATTTGAACTTTAAATTATATAGTGTGTGGGGAAGGTAGACTCTTCAGTCAGCATCTTTTCATTAAAAATGGGACAGAGAGAAAGGTGAGTGTGTATGTGCATATGTACACCCACGCTGCTCGCACACACTGTATGTACACGCGTGTACGCGTGAATGCGTGTTTTCTCATGCAAGTGGTTAGAACATTGCACTATATCTGACGGTTGGAGTTCGAATCCAGTTCAAGAGGATTTTTCCCCTGGAGTTAATATCAATGCAGACTCCACTCTCCCTAAAAGTCCTTTTGGATGAGACAATAAACCGAGACCCCTTGTGCGAACGCACGCAGAACATCTTGAGCACACGTTAAATCCTTTTCCACTTTCCGAAAGAGTAAGCCATTGTGTGCCGGTGGGAACGGATGACAAAATTGACAAAACCGCATACACATGAGGACTGGATGTATTAAAAAAAAAAAGCACATGAGGGCTGTTCCATTATCCTCGATATGAAAGAATAAGTAAATAGATAAATGAAATGCGTGCATGTACGCATTCCGTGCAGGTATTGCCGTCCTTCATTGTCATCTAGCTGACGTTGCCGTCACGTGACTGTAACGTCACGGATAAAGCCTTAAGACTTGTGGACCCACGTCCAAAAAAGCTGCTGCAGCTCTGTGCTGTTATCAGTGTGTACCTAGCCTGCGTCTCGGGATCTGGGAAGACTGCAGTATTGTAGCTACACTGTCAGTCTCACTGCCACAACTTCTCTGTTCTGAGTGGTGACTGACACTTCAAGGTACATCTGTCTGTCTGTCTGTCTGTCTCTGTGTCTCCCGTCTCTGTGTTTGTGTCTGTGTATCTCTGTCTGTCTGTCTTTTTTTCTCTGTCTCCGTGTCTGTGTATCTCTGTTTCTGTATGGTTGTCTCTGTGTCTCTATCTCTGTGTATCTCTGTCTCTGTCTATCTGTTGACTTGTGAATTAAGCTATAATTTTTGTTTTGTTTGTTTCCCTTTCTCGCCCTATGAGGTGCCTAGTATAAAGAAGCCTGTGGCTTATTCAGTTATCCGCAATAAAATATTCGAGTTCTCTCTCTCTCTCTCTGTCTCTCTCTCTCTGTCTCTCTCTCTGTCTCTCTCTCTCCGTCTCTGTCTCTCTCTCTGTCTCTGTCTCTCTCTCAAACCAAAAATGAAAAAAAGGGCCTGTGGAGTTGGGTTTTTTTGTTCTTGTTGTTGTGTCTTTAATGTTTTTGTCTTCTTATTCTGTCTTTTTGCCTGTTTGTTTGCCTAAAAAACCTGCGTTATAGTATTATTCTATGTTGGGTTTTTTAGGACAACTCTTGTTACCAACAGATCTTTTTACATCATTTTTTGGTGGATTTTTTTGTTGTTGGTTGTTTGTGGCGGGGGGGGGGGGGGGGGGGGGGGGGGAGGGGGTATTTGCTTTTATTGTTAAGGGAGGAGGGGGAGTGTTTGGAGATGGGGTTGTTTCGCTTTTGTTTTGCTTTGATTCATGTTGTTGTTGTTTGTCGTTTGTTGTTGTCCTTGCTGGAACAACTCTCTCTCTCTCTCTCTCTCTCTCTCTCTCTCTCTCTCTCTCTCTCTCTTTTGCGTGTGGATTGTCTTTTTTTGTGCGCACTAAATACCTCTTAGATATGCCAACTTGCCCAAGCCTATTACTCACAAGAAAAGAAACAAGAAATTCAAAAAAGCAACTAAGGAACTAAAAGGAAACAAAACAAACAGCCAAATAAGCCAAGCAAGCAAACAAACAAACAAAACCACAAAAGCTCTAACATTTTCACTGAAGTGTATGGCTTCAGTGGCAAAACCTTCAGTGATGCTCTACGGTTTACCAGACTATGGGATAGGTAAAGGTGGAGAAGGCGTGGCTTCTGAAGGACTGGCCATTATTTTTCCAGGTAGTTCACTTTTGGTCTTGTCCACTCCTCGCGGTTCTCAGCTTGCAGAGTGCAACGACATACTACAGAAAGCTGAGAACCAAACGAAGTGGAGGAAGCTGGTAGCAAAATTTTCAGTGGTGCTCCTATGGTCGACCAGACTACGAGATAGGTGAAAGTTGAGAAGTTTCTTTTTGCAGCACTGGGTCACACTTTCAATCTTTTTCCAGGAAAAACATAGGAGGGACTAATTTTATTAGCGGGTCATGAAACAGAAAGAAACTGTTGTCTTTCCGTAAAACAGAAAGGAACCGATTTCATACGCCCATCACAAAACGGATAGGAGCTGATTTTATTGGCCTGTCAATAAACAGAAAGGAGCTGATTTTATTGGCCTGCCACAAACAGAAAAAGAAACTGATTTGATTAGCCTTCTGCCAAGTAAAAAGAAACTGATTTTATTTGGCCTGCCTCCAAGCAGAAAGAGGCCGTATCTGAAAACTGAGAACGACTTGCTACAGAGAAGTGTAGTTAACAGCGAGGAGTGGAGGAAGCTGGTTGCAAAAATCAATCTCCAGTGGTTTCCCCCAGGGTCTACTAGACTGCAGTGTAGGTAAAGGTGAACGATCTGAAACCAGCAACTTGTATTGTGGATCGTCTGGAGAGGGATCACCTCCACTGGTTGAGAATGACCAAAAGGGGCAATGGCCAAGGCCCTTAGTACCTATGCAGTGGCCCCCTCCTGAATTAAGCAGAATCTTTTAAAGCCAAGTCATGTCAAGCAAGGCTTTGTACCTGAACCAATCTGATTAGGGTTTATCAGGGTATGCATGGAAGAGGCATCATATAATGAACCCCGCTTTATATTATGCTGCATTTTATAATTATTGTATGTAAGAGGTATCGTATAATGAAATGTGCTTTATATTATGTTGCGGTTTATGATTATTGTATGTAGAAGGTATATATAATGAACTCTGCTTTATATTATGCTGCGGTTTATGATTATTGTATGTAGGAGGTATCGTATATAAGGAACTCTGCTTTATATTATGCTGCGGTTTATGATTATTGTATGTAGAAGGTATCATATATAATGAACTCTGCTTTATATTATGTTGCGGTTTATGATTATTGTATGTAGGAGGTATCATATATAATGAACTCTGCTTTATATTATGCTGCGGTTATGCAAGATGCATCATACAATGAAATCCACTTTATAGTATGCTGAGGTTTATCATTGTATGCAGGGGATATCATATAATGAATTCCGCTTTATATTACGTTGCGGTTTAATCATTGTATGCAAGAGGTATCATATAATAAACTCCACTTTATATTATGTTACAGTTTATTAATTTTATGCAGGGGGCATCATATAAAGAATTCAGCTTTATGTGCTGTGTCAGAGGTTCAGGTGGTGAATCATTTTTCTATCTTCTTCTTTCCTCGATTTCTCTGTCCGACTGTATGTTCATTTCTCTCTCTCTCTCTCTCTCTCTCTCTCTCTCTCTCTCTCTCTCTCTCTCTCTCTCTCTCTCTCTCTCTCTCTCTCTCTCTCTTAATTGGTGTTGGTGTGTGTGTGTGTGTGTGTGAATTAATTCTGGCCAGTGCTCCAGGTCTCAAATTTTATGTGTAACGGATTCGAATACAGTGAAGTGTGTGAAACACTATGTAGTGGATCCCCAGGACTGGTTACTGAGTGGCCTGGCCCCTTTCTCTTCAGGTACTGGACACACTACTAACTGACCGACCTCAATGGACACTCCTCAGTGCTTCACTCAACACTGTGAAGTGGCTCCAACAGTAACTGTTGACAGCTCCGCCTGTGACTGTTATCATCCAGTCCTCAAGTGGCTTCAGCAAACACTTCACAAGCAGTAGTCGCTACATGACTCTAATTAGTTAAACCACGCACGCGGCTTGCATAATTTATGAGGCTACCGTTGTGGTTTTAGTTTCGCGTTTATTTTCTATCTATCTGTCCCGTAGTCTGACGACCGTGGGGGCGCCCTCAAAGACTCAACAACCAGTTCTCTTCATTCCTCTCTCTGTTCTGCCTTTCTCAGGGTTTTGTTGAGTTCTAGGCCTGTCCAGTCGCTGATGTTATCCTCCCAGCTCTTCCTTGGTCTGCCTCTTCTTCTTCCTCCTTGGACAGTGCCTTGTCAAATTGACTTAGCAAGTCCTTTGGATCTTGTGACATGCCCATACCATTTAAGTTTACGCTTTTTCACGCGCTTATTTTGAGTATTGTTAATATGATTCGGGTGGTTTTTTATATTATTATTGATTATTGATTTGAGACTTTTCTTCTTCACTTTCATCCTTCCTCCTCCCCCCCCCCCCCCCCCCCCCCCCCCCCAATCATGTGCTCACCCCTATCTCCCCTTTTCATTTTTTTAAAACTCCTTTTCTCCATTTTGTCCAGGCATAATCTCAATCCTAACAAAACTTAACACGACAGATGCATTCAAGTCACAATACGTGTCCCTAAAAAGATGCCTGCGAATCTGTCACTTGGAATATAAACCATGCAGTTAATAAACTAGAAGAGAAAGATATATCAACATTTAACCATAAACCATGGCAAACCATTTCATGTACTAGGACTTTCTGAGTCCAGAATTTCAGAACACATAATGCACACTGATATTTATATTGCAGCCTATATAATTTTGCGAAAATATCCCCCCCTTAACACACACACGCACACGCACACACACGCACACACACACACACACACACACACACACACACACACACACACACACACACACACACACACACAGAAGCAGGAATCCCCATCTATGTATGTATGTTTGTCCGTCGTGTCCGACGATGACCTCCAAAACAGCAGAGGAGGCAGCTGCTGTTTTGGAAACTGGGCAGAAATTTGATCATAGTGGAGATGCCTTGCCCACAGTACATCCCCACTCTCTCGGCCAAGTGGGCATAAGGACAGTCAGCGTTGGAGATGTTCTCCAAAGGCCAACCAGCCCACAGGGCTGCAGCACATAAGGGCTGTGCAAGTCAAGCCTCCTAGTCAGAGAGTCATAGTCGATCACTAAAGACTAAGCTGTAAAGCGGAATTCCATGAGTGGGAAAGCCACTGGTCATACAGCCTCTCACTTTGCTGTTGCCCCCAGCGTCAATGGTTTAATCAAGAACTGTGATAAACCCCAGGCGCTGATATCAGTGAGTCTATAACGTCCAAGCGTCTTCTCCACCAAGAAAGGTATGATGTGGAACAATCTGGATTGAAGTCTTTAGAGAAGGTGCGCCACCTATCGTAATGGAGTTTTGCTACGGAAATTCAACACGAAGGGAAAAAAAAAGGATACATAAATTTGATTCCATGTTGAATGCAATCCTTTTTGATTCAAGAGAAATAATCCTATAAAATGATTTTTATATCGATCTACCAATAGTAAATAATCAATGAACCCAATGAATCAATGAACTCACTCTATGAATTCATACATCTGCACCAGTTAGTTAATTCACCCACAACAGTTGATTATGTGTACGTATCAAATCCCTAAAACCATCTCTGAAACGTGTATCCCAGTCTATGAACTGCAGCCATCACTACCAGTCTGTGCTCAAGTCAACTGAACTCAGCTGTCTTCGTCGCAGCTGTCGTAGGTAGGTACGAGCTACACCCAATGCCACCAGGACCCACCATCTCTCTCTCTCTCTCTCTCTCTCTCTCTCTCTCTCTCTCTCTCTCTCTCTCTCTCTCTCTCTCTCTCTTTCTCTCTGCTGAGTTCTACAGTCTCCTGTGGGACCTCCCAGACCACTGATCTCAGCGATGTTGGCAATGTACGATGTTGGTGGTCTGCCTCTTTTCCGTCTGCGTCAACCTTACCTTGGAGAACTGTCGTCGTCAGATTTGTCTGTGTGTTTCTGTTTCCGAGAACAACATATCTCTATCTTATCAGTTTCAGCCAACATTTGTCTTTGCACTAAGAGTTCATCAAGAATGCTTTAATTTGTTCTTTTGTCTGACCGTTTAACTCTTAAAAGTCGCCTGTAGAACCACATTTTGGCTGCGTTTATTTTGTCTTTAAATGTTCGTAGTGTCCAGAATTCTGACCTAGGCAGCTAGGTATACAGGCCAATCAGTGTTTGGGCAAATCGAATTTTTATATATTAAGCCATGCCTCTGTCTATCCAAATGTTCACCGAATCGTCTCTTGCTTGGCCATACTGACTCTAGCCTTGATGTCTTGCAGACAGGAGCCATTGTTCTCTTTTACAGAGCCTTAATATTTGAAATTGTGACTATATGTGTTCCAGATCTGTTCCATCGATTTTGATATTGTGTGGGGTGACTATACCATTAATGTGCATCACTTTGGTCTTTTTGGCATTTAACTTAAGACCAGCAGTGTTGCCCTCTGCATAGACTCTGTACTGAGTTCTTCTCCTGCTTGTGATATTATTGGCCATGAGTGCTGTATCATCAGCGTACCTGAGGTTACTAATGTTTCTCCTCCTATATTAATGCCCATGTCATCTATGTCCACCTTTCTCATAATCATGTTTGTATATACACTGAAAAGACCCATGGATAATAATTACGCAACCTGACGGACTCCACTTTATATCAAAGATATCACAATGCTCGCCATTCTACCAGATGTATGTCTTCTGATCCGAATGCAAATTTGCTGTGAGCGAGACCAGATGCTTTGGATAGCTAACATTGTGATAAACAGATGATTATGTTTGACACTGTAAAAAACCTTGCTATAGTCTTTGAAAGTTAGGAATGCTTCACCAACAACGGTATCTGAGGCACAAAAAGCATGTCTATTGTTCCTCTTACACGTCTACATCCTAACAATCACATGCCTCTCTTTCTACTTTACTTTTTAATCTGTTAAGAAGGATCGGAATTAAGGATTATGCTTGTGTAGCTTATCTCGGCGATTTTTCTGTAATTGCCCAAAATCTTAAGTATCCCCGACCTTGTAGAACATGATGATAATAATAACAATGATGATGGTGATGGTAATGAACAACAATAATAACAATGATGATGATGGTAATAAAAAGTAATAATAAAATGATGATGATGATGGTAATGAACAGCAATAATCATAATAATTATAGGCTACTGCTGCTGCTACCACAACTACTACTACTAAATACTACTACTACTACTACTACTACTACTACTACTACTACTACTACTACTACTACTCCTACTTACTACTACTACTACTACTACTACTACTACTACTACTACTAAATACTGACAATGATAATCATAATATAAACAGTAAGAATACGATAATGATTATAAAGATACAAACACGAACAAATTATGTACCGTCTGTCTGTCTGTCTGAGCGTCTATCTGTCTGTCTGTCTGTATATCTGTCAGTGTGTCTATGCATAAATCCTTCAGTTTAAACTACTTTCTACTTGAAAGATACCCGATGACCCTAGAAAAGGAGGATGAACTCTGTGTGTGTGTTTGTGCGTGCGTGCGTGTCCGTGTGTCTGTGCGAGCGTGCGCGCGCGCTTCTATGTATATGTGCGTGCGTCCGTGAGTATGTGTGTCTGTGTGTCTTTTTATCTGTGTGCGTCTGTGCGAGCGTGAGCGTGCGCACGCGCTTGTATGTATATGTGCGTGCGTGCCTGAGTGATTGTGTGTGTATGTGCGTGTGCGCATATGTGTTTACATTTGAATTATTATGCAGCAGTGGTAGTAAGTCGGATAAACTAGGTGAACTGATTGGTTCTGCCTACACGGTTTCGTCATGGTTTAATGATCTCTGCTGTTTACACAGCAGGAAATATGCTTTTTTTTAAAAACAAAAAAAGCAGACGATGGCGTTGTTTTAACCAGTACGGGAATTGAAAACCCTACAGGACCAGAAATTGACATGACAGCTCAGTTGTCGAGGCATTCGCTGCCCTCCAGCTAAGGTTAAGCAGCGTAGAGCGTGGTTGCCAAGTGGATGGGTGACCGTTTGTGCGACCTGGCTTCAGTACAATCCCCATCCCCCCAGTATCACCCAGCTGTAAATGGGTACCTGCCCTCTTTTAAGGACAGGCAAGGTGTAAAGCAGGGAGGGAGGAGATGGGCGCCGCCCTAAAAAAACCAAAAGACCCAACCAACCCGTCGTGGGGAAGTGACAGGGATCACAGAAAGACAATACATCCTGCAGCAGCTTTGCTAGACTCTCCTTCGCTAGATTGATACAGCCAGGGAAACGAAGTGAGTTTGTTGAATTTTGAAAGATGGCGCTAGATTTTTTGCCAGCAGGGACCTTTAGTTTGTTTTTTTGTTGTTGTTTTGTTTTTTTGTTGGTTTTTTTTTTTTTGGGGGGGTGCGTTTTTACAATCTTGTTGGTGTTTTTGTGTGTTGTTTGTTTGTTTTTTGATTTGCCACTCAAGGTTATGAGGCATGTAATTCTTTTTTTTTTTTTTACCCGCGCAATCATATTCTTCTTCTGCACTGAACCTTCACCACCACAACAACAAAAAATGAGTAACATCACCATCAAATACCATTTCCCCCCCCCCAAAATGCAACAATTAATGCAGATGAAGAAAAAACAAAAACCCAGCAGAAAAACTGTGCACAATGGCAGCTGTGATGTGGGGAGATACATAATTATGACAAGGACATAATTATGATTCATGATAATAATCACACATGTTTTTTGTTGTTGTTGTTTTTTTTATCTTTTTTTCAGAATTCTCAGCATATCTAATATCTCATCAAGTCACATTCACAACTCTCAGCATGTCTCTATCAAGTCATATTCAGAATTTTCTGTATATCTACTATCTCATCAAATTACATTCACAATTGTCAGCACATCTCTATCAAGTCATATTCAGAATTCTCAGCATATCTCTCTATCAAGTCATCTCCAGAAATCTCAGGATATCTCTATCAAGTCATATTCAGAAATCTCAGCATATCTAATATCTCATCAAGTCACATTCACAATCCTCAGCACATCTCTATCAAGTCACATTCACAATTCTCAGCACATCTCTATCAAGTCACATTCAGAATTGTCGGCATATCTCTAACAAGTCACATTCAGAATTCTCGGCACATCTCTATCAAGTCATATTCGGAATTCTCAGCACATCTCTATCAAGTCATATTCACAATTCTCAGCACATCTCTATCAAGCCATATTCAGAATGCTCAGTATACCTAATATCTCATAAAGTCACATTCACAATTCTCAGCATATCTCTATCAAGTCATATTCAGAATTCTCAGCATATAATTTCTCTACAGGACGAACCCCTGTGAAAAACGCCAGACAACCCTCGGTCGTTCACATTCCCGCTAGGAGGGTTCCATACCCTAGAATGTCTTTCTGACATGCCTAACGTTCCTTCGTGCCTTTGACTCCTGCTGTCTGTCTGTCTTGCTGTCTGTTTGTGTTGCAAGTGCTGCTCAGTTTATTACGGTAACTGTGTGGTAAGATGGGTGCGTGTGGGGAGTCTGGCTTTATTTAGTTTAAAAGACTTTTTTTTTTACAGTAAGTAGTTAGCATTGTATTCCTTCTCTTTTCACACTAGTGCAAGTACATATACAATGCATTTTATGATTTTTTTGGCATTTCCATTTTTTGGGCACTGAAATATAATGGCCTATATTTATTCACACAATAGAATAGACTTTAAAAAAAAATCAAAAAGTGCCCTTGTTTAAGTGAACCCCCCCCCCCCACAAAAATACAAAATACATCAACAAATAAAGGGAAAGAAATCACAATGAAAACAACAGCAAAGCACCCAGAACTCCATTCCCAAAGGAATGTAATTCTTTGCTTAATTTTTTCGTGACTTCACATTACGTCAAAGGCACGTCGATTTTCACATTTAACTAAGACATGGTGCACGCACGCACGCACACACACACACACACACACACACACCTTCATTCACCTTCACCTATCTCGCAGTCCCGTGGACCGTGGGGGCACCACTGAAGATTTTGCAACCAGCTTCCTCCACTCCCCGCGGTCCTCTGACCTCCGTAGCAAATCGTTCCACTCAAGACCAGTCCACTCTCTGAGGCTGTCTTCCCATCGTTTTCTCTGTCGGCCTCTTCGTCTCCATCCTTGTACTGAATCACTTGATTAATTAATTAATTGATTGATTAATTAATTCATTTATTCATTATTTGTTCATTTTTCGCTCTCTTGAAACTACTGTCAGACGACGCGCGCAGGTCAGACAAGTAGGTCACTGCCAACAGGTTAAAGTGTCAATCGAGCTTCACACTTGTAAGCATGTATTGTTTTTTTCTAACCAATGGACGTGATTTGTGCCGGAATTTTGTCAGCTGGGGTAGGGAGGTGGGACGCTTGCGTCCTGTGACCTTGGCATACTGCCTCGAGACTGCTGCTGTTATGTGGCCTGAATTTAAACCAAGGTAAAATTTTTTTTAAAAGCTCCGCCATTTTAGTCACCTTCACCCCCGTGCTCGCTGACCTTGCAACACAGGAATTATAGCTGCATGCAGCTTTTGAAAGATAAGCGCCATGCGCATGATAAATGACAGTGCACTTACGATCAACTGCCCGGCTAAGCCATATCGTCTGCACAGTTATTTTGGGGTCGCCACGCCGTCTTTTTGTCTTGCTCTGTACGCGACCTACACCACTGACCTACTTTTGAAAGGGGTACCGCTCAATGATTAAGATTTACCAGGTAAAAAAAAACATTTCTTAAAATGTATGCATATTTTAATTTTAAGAGTAGATCGAAGTCACTTCGCGTCAAAACAAACAAACAAAAACGGGCATTTAACTGAAAATATTCAGGACGCTACTGGCTTATTCTCCATGTTGAAGTTAAGTCTGACATCATTGAACATTGTTGTCTTTCTGCCTCCATAGACTGAAAACAATTCTGAATTTACACAAAAAGGAATTATGATTTTGCCTATCAAATTACTTAATAAAACGAAGTATGCATTGAGAGATAAACTGTTCACAATTTGACACTCGATTTCATGAACGGATAAGAAGACTAGAATTATATTACTCTGCTGCCATACATTAAACTTGTCCGCGTTTATCTATGGTGAGGTGGTATCAAACCCTTTCCTTTACTTTGTTCTTTTACTTCGAGAATAATGGAATAAGCACTCGCATAATTTTTTTTACATCCAGTCCCCGTGTGTATACAGTTTTGTAAGTTTTGTCATCCGTTCCCTCCAGCTTGTGATGGCCAACTCTTCCGAAAAGCGGAACGGGTTTTAACGTGAGCGCAAGATGTACTATGTACGTTCGCACACGGGACCTCGATTTATAGTCTCATCCGAAGGACTTTTGGGCAGAGCGGAGTCGGCACTTATGTTAACTCCAGAGGAAAAATCCTCTTGAACGAGATTCGAACCCGTATCAGCAAGTCAAGTCAAGTCAAGTCAAGTCAAAAACACTTTAATCATCCCATGAAGGGCAATTACAATTGCAGATCACGGGCGCATCACTCTAACCACCAGGCTATCCCGTCCCCCTTTGTGGTTTGGTGATGATGATCCATTTTAGTGGTCGTAGAATAGAAAGGAAACAATAAGTTGTAACTTTTTTTTTCTGGGACTGTGTGTGTATGTGTGTGTGTGTGTGTGTGTGTGTGTGTGTGTGTGTGTGTTTCAGGATGAAGTTTGACGAAGTGGTGACTTTGCTGGGCGACTTTGGCCCCTACCAGAAGCGTGTGTACCTGCTGCTGTCCCTGACCTCCATATCTGGCTGTATGCAACTGCTCATGTCTGTCTTCACCATGGCTGTCCCTCCACACAGGTCAGAATGAATTCCCCTTCATCCCCCACCACCACCCCCACCCCAACCAACCGTGGAGATACCGGGGGTGGGTGGGTGGGGGGTGGGGTGTCAGTCTAAATGCCATCCCCACCTTCTGGAAATTCTGGGCTAGGAATTCCTTGTTTTCTATTCCTCTTTCTGTTTTCTGCTTTGTTCCTTTTTTTCTTTCTATTACCTTCTTCTTGTCTATTTTCTGCCTTCTTGGTCCATGCTCCTGCCTTTTTTTGTGAAGAGAGACTTGAAAGATAACAATTCTTTCCCCACACACACCGAAGTTGGATGCACTGGGACTGACTTGTCAGGCGCGTACCTCATTTTCGCTCATAATAAATGGGTACCTGCCCTCTTTAGGGTCAGGGAAGGTAAAGCAGTGAGGGAGAGGAGATAGGCGCCGTCCTCAATATGCTGGCCCCTGGAGAAGCTGAGGTCTCTGATGCCTCGCTCCCCTACGACCACATAGGTTATGGGACACCTTTACCTTTGCCTTGTAACATATATTATGATAGACAACAATAGTTGCTGTCTGAGTGTTCGATGAAGAAGAAGAAGAATGACCCCTTATCTCTCTGCCTTCTTCATAAGGATAAATACTGTGGGTTCTCTTGGTGAAAACAATATCTGTATCTTTGGTGTAAGGTTTAATATTACGTTTAGTTTTACGTCTCTTTGTTTCCAGCTTATTTTCGTCTAATATCATTCAGAGTGAACAGACGTTAAATTGAAGACAACTTATTTTCTCCCTTTTTTCTGTCTGTATCTCATCCTTGTCATTTTTCTCCCACTTTTGCTCAGGTCAACATTCACCACTGGGATACTGTACTGCGCGCCTTGGCTTCAGTACAGTCCCCCAGTTCACCCACTTGTAAATGGGTACCTGCCCTCTTTAGGGTCAGGGAAGGTAAAGCAGTGAGGGAGAGGAGATGGGCGCCGTCCTCAATATGCTGGCTCCTGGAGAAGCTGATGTTTCTGATGCCTCGCTCCCCTACGACCACATAGGTTATGGGACACCTTTACCTTTGCCTTGTAACATTCAGTACTGCCAGTGTCTGTTTTGCTCAGGCCTGGTTGATGCCTCAGGATGCACGATCGGACAAGAAACCTAGCTGTGTCCTGTATCATCTAACCTTGAATCTCCGAAATATCATTAGTATCACTATCATTGATCATCATGCAGTAACCAAAAGACAAAAAAAAGAGCCGCAGACCCATTCACCCTTTGTGTTCTTCTTCTCCTTCGACGTCGAACGCTCAGACAGCAACTATTGTGGTCTGTTATATGAGTGAAAATGCATTATTGGGCTGCCGTTAAGCACCTGACAAGTCAGGCCCAGCGCATTCGACTTCGGTACGGGAGACACATACAGACAAGAGACAGAGGTTGGGAGAAATGTAGTGTTTAAAGACAAGAAATGAAAACTGAACAGTAAGGGATAAGGCCAGAGAGTTCAAACAAGAGAGAAAATCCTGGTCCTCCTGAAAAGTTGGATAGATCTGGAAGACAGTGGCTGGGGGCCGACCATTCCATTCAACGGTGTGCTGCTTTCTCTGCCCGTACTGGGAAACAAATCTTCTCTCTTCTGCCAGTGCTACCTTGGCTGACCGACAAAAGTCAGACAGGAGGAGGGAGGAGGGAGGGGGGAGGAGACAGTGTGGTGAGAGGGAAGAGGGAGGGATGGGGTTGCATGACATGGATCGGTAGTTGACAGACACTAGCGATTTCATGATCACGGTTCTTAAGTGTTTTAGGGGAGAGAGGTGGGCGAGGGGAAGGATGGGAAGAAAACAGTTTCACAAATTACAGCTTTCTTCTTCTTCTTCTTCATCGAACGCTCAGACAGCAACTATTGTTGAACTGTTTTATGAGCGAAAATGCGTCACGCTGCCCTTAAGCGCCTGACAAGTCAGGCCCAGCACATCCGATTTCGGCATCAAATACAGTTTGACTGAAGGTCTTTTTTGAAGGACTGTTTGTTGATTGTGTGCAGACACAACACAGAAACACACACTCAGACAGACAGACAGACAGACACACACACACACACACACACGCACACGCACACACACGGACACACATGCACACACACACACACACATACAGAGAGAGAGAGCGAGAGAGAGAGAGAGAGAGAGAGAGAGAGAGAGAGAGAGAGAGAGAGAGAGAGAGAGAGAGAGAGAGAGGCAGAGAGAAATAAACAGACAGAGATAGACAGACAGACAAACACACACACACCCACACACACACACACACACACACACACACACACACACACACACACACACACACACACACACACACACACACACACACACACACGTGCGTAACAGAGATCAGGTCAAAAGAAGTCGGTTAGTGTTTGGAGACAGTAATGAACAGTACTGAAAAAAAGGTCCCTGAGGAGTCAAACAAGGGAGAGAATCCCTGGTCCTCCTGAAGTGGTAGGATAAAGGTAAAGGGGTCCCATAACCTATAAGGTCGTAGGGGAGCGAGGCGTCAGAGACCTCACTTCTCTAGGGCCAGCATATTGAGGGCGGCGCCCATCTCCTCTCCCTCGCTGCTTTACCTTCCCTGATCCTAAAGAGGGCAGGTACCCATTTACAGCTGGGTGAACTGGGGGGAACTGTACTAAAGCCAAGGCGCGCAAACGGTCACCCATCCAACTGGTAACCACGCTCGACGCTGCTTAACTTGGCTGGGGGAAAGCGAGTGCTCCGACCACTGAGCTATGGACGGATCTAGAAAACACTGGGAGGGGAGACGATCGTTCCATTCAACAGTGTGGGCTGACTACCTCCCTGCCTGACAAAAAAAAACCCCTTCCCACCCACTTTCTTCTGCCAGTCCTGCCTTGGCCAACCCAGAAAGGAGGCGGGAGGGGAGAGGAGGAGGAGGAGGGGGAGGAGATGGAGCGTGGTGTGAGGGAAGAGGGGGGAGGGAAGGATGGAGGGAGGGAGGGGTGCGGAGACATGAAAATAATGGCTGGAAGTTGAAGACATCAGTGGCTTCATGATCACAGTTGTTAAAGTCCGTGACCAGTGCACAGGGTCGTGGTGGTGGTGAAAAAGTTAACGTTGTAGCGGGGGTGGGGAAGGGAGGAGTGGATTGGGGAAGCCAAGAGGAAGGGGAAGAGGTTCACAATAATGACAGTTTGACTGTAGGCCTGTGTCAAGGACCATTTTTCTGAAGACACGGAAGGGTCAGGGTTGAGAGTATCAAGCCATGTGGGTGTGTGTGGTG
Source organism: Rapana venosa (assembly GCA_028751875.1). Lineage (NCBI taxonomy): Eukaryota > Metazoa > Mollusca > Gastropoda > Neogastropoda > Muricidae > Rapana > Rapana venosa. The sequence continues at coordinate 46,300,804 of CM054146.1, read as the reverse complement.
GGGAGAAAAAGAGAGAGTAAGCAGGGAGAGGGAAAAAAGAGAGAGGAGAGAGGTGGGAGAGAGAGAGAGAGGGAGGGAGAAGCCTGAGAAGGGGTAAAATCTTTAATTAAGTATAAGTCTGGATGGGGTTTTTTGCTGGGTTGTTTTTTTGTGTTGTTCGTTCCTCAGCTAGAACTCCGAGGTTCGGCAGTGATGAGATTTTGCTGTGCGACCGTTTCTACCCCCACCCCCATTAAGGTAGCCGCATTCCGACTTCGGGAATAAGTTGTAAGTTTAACACAGGCCTGTCATTTCTAGACAGTAAGAAACGGGTTGGAGAGAGGTGATGTTTTTTTAAATTGTTTTTTAAACACCAATATTTCTTGGTCCACAACTCCAAGGTTCACCAACTGTCAAACTTTCGCGTATGCGACTATTTTAGGTAAAGGTGTTCCCATAACCTATGCGGTCGTGGACAGCAAGGTGTCAGAGGCCTCAGCTTCTCCAGGGGTCAGCATATTGAGAGGGCGGGGGCCCCATCTCCTCTCCCGCGCTGCTTTACCTTCCCTGTCCCTAAACAGAGGGCAGGTACCCATGATTTATAGCTGGGTGAACTAGGGGACTGTACTGAAGCCAAGGCGCGCAAACGGCCACCCATTTTAACCCCCCACCATTAAGGTAGCTTTTCGGGGACAAGCACCCACGATGACACAAGCATGGCTTTGTCATTTCTGTCACTTTTGTCCCTGCAGGTGCGCCATACCGGGCCTGGAAACGGACAGCTGGCTGGTTCAGAACGATCTCCACGCCCGCCTCCTCAATCTCTCCATCCCCGTAGATCCTGATGCCTCCCCCTCCTCCCCCTCCCCCTTCTCCTCTTGCTACGTCTACTCCGACTTTTACCGTTATTTCGCGGACAGTAACGTCAGCTTGGCGGATCTTCAAGATACAGGTAGGACTACTGATTGTATGGTGATTTTTGGGGGGTAGAAAGTGGAAAGTGAGGTTATAGTTGTGAATTTGTGTTTTTGACTTCTTGTTGTTGTGTTTTTTGTTGTGTTTTGCTTGTTGTTGTTGTTGTTTTGTGCGCGCGCGTGTGCATGTCTGTGTGTGTGTGTGTGTGTGTGTGTTTGTGTTTGGTTGGAGATTTTTAAGCTTGGTGGGGGGGGGGGGGTACTTTGGTTGGTTGGTGGGTTGTTTTGTTGTTTCTTTGAGAGAGAGAGGAGAGAGGAGAGAGAGAGAGGAGAGAGAGAGTGTACATATATGTGCGCGTGTGGGGGGAGAGAGAGAGAGAGAGGCAGGGAGAGAGAGAAAGAATATACATATAATTATTGTGCGGTGTGAGGGAGAAAGAGAGAGAGAGAGAGAGAGAGAGAGAGAGAGAGAGAGAGAGAGAGAGAGAGAGAGAGAGAGAGAGCAGCTGGAGGAGAGAAAGCGTGAGAGAGATTTTAAAGACTATGATAGCTCCCTTTTCTTTCTTTCATCATTCGATATTGCAATAAAGACAACAATTCAAACAACAATAATAATCTTTTCTCGCACACTCTTGGATTAGTCCATGCACATAGCTCTCCCCCCCCCCCCCACTATTTGTTATGTATATATTATATATGATATATTATTATATATATATATATATATATATATATATATATGATCCATTTTCACCAGGACAAATGGCCTACAGGTTTTGACGTATGCGCGAGATGTTTTGTGCGTGCTTTCGCACACGAGCTTCGGTTTATAGTCTCATCCGGAGGATGTCGGAGAAGTGGAGTCAATACTGACGTTATCTCCAGGGGGAAAAATCCCCTTGAAATGGGTGTCAAGCTCGGTGATGGTTTGAACCCGGGTCCTCATATCTTTCGTTAAACGGTATAACCACTTAGCCACCCCTCCCCATACTAGTTAGAACATGGTGGGAAAACTTATAACCATCTCTTCGGAATGAAAAACAAACGAAAAGGCAGTCGCAAAAAACAGAAGAATGAGATCATGTCGTTTTCTAATAAATTCTCTTTATTGACGTAATGAGGAAGCAAATTTATATCGTTCATTGATTTTTTTTTCTTTGTAATTATTTTTCCCATTTAGTTCAAGCACAAATGAGTTTCAGAATGTCAGTTTGGTGTTTTTAGATATTGGGTGAGAGTTTTTTGACCAAATAAAGTTTCTAGATTTGCAAACATTGAGGACGTTGAATTCAGCTACTTACAATGGTTAAAAGTCTTGCACACGCAAGTTGCATACCCGCGCGTGCGCGCTCGCACACACACATACACGCACGCACACACACATTCTCCCCATCCTCTCTCTCTCATTTCAGATCTATAAAAAGGGTGGGTTTTTTCTCCTTTTGAAATTTAAGTGATTCTCACTAATCCCCCCCCCCCCCCCCCCCCATCCCCCTTGATATTCGTAAAGAAAAAGTATCTATTGTTTTGGTTGTTGTTGTTGTTACTCTTCTTGTTGTTGGTTGTTGTCTTCCCTTTACTTTTTTCTCTCTTTTGTATTGTTGTTGTTGTTTTGGTTGTTGGTGTTCTTGTCGTTGTTGTTGTTGTTGTCTTGGATCTTATGGTATATACACAGTTTTTGTTATTATGGTAGGCCCATAACGTCTAATGAGAGAGGGGAATGGATACTGTTAAAAGAACAATACGTTCGTGCTTAATTGTCTATGTCCTTGCAATACAGAATATTGCCCTGCCTCTTGCCCTTGCCTTGCCTTGCCTTGCCTTGTCTTGCATTCTGTCTCTCTCTGTCTCTGTCTCTGTCTCTCTTTCTCTCCCCCTCCCATCTCTCTGTCTCTGTCTCTCTGTCTCTGTCTCTCTCTCTCTCTCACTTTCTGCAGCCCTAGCTCCTATCTTTTTTTCACTTTCTTTTTTTCTAAAGCATCTGTCTTCATCCTGTATGGTCCATACTCAAAACGAGTCTCTTTATGTCGTTTTTTTTCTTCTCTCTTTTTTTTTCTTGGGGGTGGGGGGGGGGTGGGGGGCTGGTGGTGGACAGGATAGTTCAGTGGTCAGAGCACTCGTTTCCCCCAGCTAAGGTTAAGCAGCATCGAGCGTGGTTACTACTTGGATAGGTGACCGTTTGCACGCCTTGGCTTCAGTACAGTTCCCCAGTTCACCTAGCTGTAAATGGGTACCTGCCCTCTTTAGGGTCAAGGGAAGTTAAAGCAGCGAGGGAGAGGAGACGGGCGCCAGCCTCAATATGCTGGTCCCTAGAGAAGTTGAGGTCTCTGATCCCTCACTCCCCTACGACCACATAGGTTATGGGACACCTTTACCTGTTTTTGTTTTTATTCAAAGCTTCCATCAGCAACATTTTTGGCTATGGCCGCAACGGCAGCAGCAGCAGCAGCAGCATCAGCAGCAACCCTCTGATGTCGGAGGACCAGGGACTGGCTTTAAACAAACTGGTGAAGGAGGAGGCTGGGAAGGGCAAGATGGCGGCCAATGGTATGGATGCTGGGCCGATGATAGGAAACCGGTCCACACAGCGCTGCAGTCGCTATGTGTATGACCAGTCCGTCTTCATGACCACTGTGGTCTCACAGGTAAGTTCAAGTTCGGTGGGGTAGGTGCAAGGAGTTGGGGATGGAGTGGGGGTGGGGTGGTGGAGTTGTGAGAGAGAGAAGGGGAAGAGGGAAGGAGGGAGGGAGAGGGAGGGAGTGTGAGGGAGGAAGAGAGAGAGAGGGGGGGAGAGAGAGAGTGTGAGAGACAATTAATGAATGAATAAACGAATGAATGATCTTTTATTTTTCAAGGGTTACAGGTAAGCATTTACAAAGTTCTTTTTTTTATCATGTTCTTGCCCTAAAACTTGAGAGAGAGAGAGAATAAAAGAATTATCTTTATTTTTCAATGGTAACAGATAAACATTTACATACTTTTTTAAAATCCGGCCTTTGCCCTGATTAGGGACTATCAAGACCAAAAAAAAACGAGAAGTAAAAAACAAAACAAAAACAACAACAAACCCACAAAAAACCAGCAACAGCAACAACAACTCAAGTTCTACCTTTGATTTAAAGGAGAGAGCGAGAGAGAGAGAGAGAGTGAGAGAGAGAGAAGAGAAGAGAGAGAGCGATCAGATCAAAATCTTGATTTCTAAAGGTTGCAGTTTAAACAACACACGTTTGTTGTTGTTTTTAATCTTGCCCTTGCACAAAAGGGCACGCGCACACACAATCTTCCACATACACGCATGTGTATGCATCAAAATAAAAACGTGCACATGGTTCACAGAGAGAGAGATAGAGAGAGGGAGAGAGAGAGAGAGAGAGAGAGAGAGAGAGAGAGAGATGGCAGGAAATTGGGTAGAGATGATGATTATGATAAAGAGGAGGAGGAGGATGGTGATGATGATGATGATTATGAAGAAAAAGATGATGATGGCGCTGGTGATGATGACGATAATGACGTTGATGACGACCACGACGATGATGACGATGATGATGTTGATGACGACCGTGACGATGATGATGATTATGATGGAGATCTTTATTTCTAAGGACAACAGGAGGCATTAACATACTTTTTCTTCTTCTCATCCGGTGTATGCCCCGTCTAGGAAGTATTGAAATAAATAGTTCATCTCCTTCTTCTGCATTCCCTTGCCTGTATGGCTATAATATTGGGTAGGATGTCCAGTACTGCCTGGTCATTCTCCAGGGCTTGTAACTATCTCTGCAGGAGGTCTTTCTCCGCTGGCCTCAGCCCATGACACATTCCCACTACAGAGCAAGCAGCTCATGAGCAATAGATACAGATGATACACAATAGCCTGAGAGAGAGAGAGAAGAGAGAGAGAGAGAGGAGAGAGAGAGAGAGAGAGAGAGAGAGAGAGAAGAGAGAGGAGGAGAGAGAGAGAGAGAAGGAGAGAGGAGAGAGAGAGAGGAGAAGAGAAGTAAAAGAGATTGAATGAAAGGAGAAGAAGTGAGATGTAAGATAAAAAAAAACTAAAAATTGATTTCGAGGAATACAGGGGTAGCGATGTGGTTGATTGTTTCGTTGTTCTGAACGTCGTTGATTATGTTGATTTTCAGCATACACGTGATCGTGGTATTTGGTTGATTGGGGGTTTTGTTATTATCAAATTTGTTGCTCTTACTACCATTACGTGTGCTGGATGATGATATGATGAAGTTTTACATAGCACCTTATTTTGAGATGATGGTGAGTTTAGTTGTGCTTGTTGTTGTTATTATTGTGTGTGGTGTGTGTATGTGAGTGTTTGATTATTTGTGTGTGTGAGTGTTGTTGTGGTTGTGTTTGGTGTGTGTGTGTGGTGGTGTGTTGTTGATGTGTGTTGTGTGGTGTTTGTGTGGGGTGTAGGTGAGTGGTGGTAGTGATTTGATAACAACAATGACAACGGTTCCTGCTGATAAGAGTAGTCCATTGTGTGCCGGTGTAAACAGATGACGGGGACTGCATGTAAAAAGCACATAAGTACTTATTCCATTATTCTTGAAATAAAAGAACGAAAAAATAATAAATAAATAAAAATAAACTTTTAAAAAATGGCTGTTGCGGATGAGACTATAAACCGAGGTCTTGTGCGCGAACGCTCGCAGAACGTCTTGCGCACACGTCAAAACCCGTTCCGCTTTTCGGAAGAGGCCATTGTTTTTCCGGTGGGAACGGATGACACATTTTACACAACTGCATACACACGGGGACTGGATGTAAAAAAGCACATGAGTGCTTAATCCAGAAAGAAGGAAGGTGGCAGGATGGTTAAGACGTTTGCCTGCCAACAAGTAAACCGTGAGGTTCTAGGTTTGATTCCCAGCCTCTCCCTTTCTTCCCAGTTTGACAAAAAAATCGAACTGAATGTCTAAGTCCTTCGGATGAGGCTGTAAACCGAGGCCCCGTGCGTGAACGCTCGCAGAACATCTTTCGCACACGTCAAAACCCGTTCCGCTTTTCAGAAGAGAAGGCCATTCTTTTCCGTGGGAACGGATGACACAATTTACACAACTGCATACACACAGGGACAGGATGTTAAAAAAAAAGCACATGAGTGCTTAATCCATTGTCCTCGAAATAAAAGGGGGAAAAAAAGCAGCAGAACATGTACAAGCAAAGAGAGTCATCATCAGCACGACCTGAATGAACACTGTGACTGGCTGTGTGTGTGTGTGATTGCAGATGAACCTGGTGTGTGAGAAGAACATGTACCGCTCCTACGCGCAAACGGCCACCATGGTGGGCTACCTCTGTGGCAGCGCCATCTCCAGCATCCCCTCCGACATGTGGGTACCTCCATCTCCCTCCTCCCTTCCTCTCTGTTTGCTTCTCCGACATGTGGATACCTCCCTCTCCCTCCTCCCTCCCTCTCTGTCTGTTTCTCCGACATGTGGGTACTTTCCTCTCCACCCCCATCCCCCCAATCTCCCTCTCTGTCTGCACATTAAAGTACTTAAGTGCTTATTCCATTATCCTCGGTATAAAAGAGTAAAATCAAAATAAAATCAAAAAACAATTCTGTTTCTCTGGTATGTGCGTACCTCCCTCTCCCCCACCCCCTCCCTCTCTGTCTGTTTCTCTGACATGTGGGTACTTCCCTCTCCTCCCTCCCTCCCTCTCTGTCTGTTTCTCTGACATGTGGGTACCTCCCTCTCCCTCCTCCCTCCCTCTCTGTCTGTTTCTCTGACATGTGGATACCTCCCTCTCCCTCCTCCCTCCCTCTCTGTCTGTTTCTCTGACATGTGGGTACTTCCCTCTCCTCCCTCCCTCCCTCTCTGTCTGTTTCTCTGACATGTGGGTACCTCCCTCTCCCCCCTCCCTCTCTGTCTGTTTCTCCGACATGTGGGTACCTCCCTCTCCCCCCTCCCTCCCTCCCCTCTCTGTTTCTCTGATATGTGGGTACCTCCCTCCTTCCCCCTCCCTCCCTCTCTGTTTCTCTGACATGTGGGTACCTCCCTCTCCCCCCCCCCTCCTCTTTCTCTGTGTGCTGTACTGCACAATGCTTCGTACTGTCTTAATAATAATGTGATGATGATGAGAGTGATGATAACAAATATGATGATGTGTGATTAGAATTGATATTATATAATAATTTAGGAATTTATATAGGGCTGAATCGTGTAAAGCAAATGTAAATGTTTAGCATCCAAATCATTCACACGCATGCAACCGTCCACAAATAATAGGATTTTAAGATACATCAAATGTACACTAACACACACGTATATGCAATGTTTTCTCCCCTCCTCTCTCTCTCTCCTCCTCTCTCTCTCTCTCCTTCTTCTCTCTCTCTCTCTCACACACACACACACACACACACACACACACACACACACACACACGAGCAACACACTTGGGAAGGGTGATGGAGATGGAGGTGGCTGTTGAAAAAGTAAGGACAGAAAATTATAAGGGGGGGGGGGGGGGGGGGGGGGGGGGGGGAATCTCAGGTAGGAAATCACTGTGTCACTTCTCTTCTTTGCCTTCCTTTTCGAGGCCGGTGGGGCCGAGATAGCTCAGTGGTCGGAGCACTCGCTTTCCCCCAGCCAAGGTTAAGCAGCATTGAGCGTGGTTACCACTTGGATGGGTGACCGTTTGCGCCCTTTGGCTTCAGTACAGTCCCCCAGTTCACCCAGCTGTAAATGTGTACCTACCCTTCTTTAGGGTCAGGGAAGGTAAAGCAGCGAGGGAGAGGAGATGGGCGCCGTCCTCAATATGCTGGCTCCTAGAGAAGCTGAGGTCTCTGATGCCTCGCTCCTCTACGACCACATAGGTTATGGGACACCTTTACCTTTTACTTTGTTTTATAGGTTAAAATTACG
>CM054146.1:46285530-46288030 GCA_028751875.1 Rapana venosa | reverse complement strand
TGTTCAGGTTAGTTGGGGATGGGGTTATAATGATATTGTTGAATACACACTTATCTCTTTTCTTTAAATTATGTGTTGTAGTTGGAGGGGGGGGGGGGAAGGGGGTTGTTGGTCTTTTTTTTTTTGGGGGGGGGAGAGGTGGGGGGATGGATGGTGGGGGGATCCTCTTGTTTTGTTGATAGTCCCCATTATTTTGTTACCCTAGGAAAAAATAAAAGATTCATTCATTAATTCATTCATTCCATCCTTCCCTTCCCTTCCTCTCGCTCTCCGTCCCTCTCTCTCTCCTTCTCGCTCACCCCTCCTCCCTCTACCTCCTTCCCTCCCCCTCTCCCTCTCCCCCTCCCCGCTCCCCCCTTCTCTCACACATACAGGTGTGGAGCTGGTCGGCCCCAAGAAGCGGGTGTTGACGGGGATGGGGGTGGTGGTGTTCTGGGCTATGGGGATGGTGCTGCTGACGCCCATCGCCTACCTCATCCGCTACTGGCAGACTCTGCAGATGGTGGCCTCCGCCTTCCCCATCTTCTTCTTCTCCTACTATTGGTAAGAAAAGCATGCGGGGGGGGGGGGGGGGGGGGGGTTGGGGTTGGTGGTTGGGGGGGGGGGGGGAAGGGGAGGGGGAGGGGGGGAGGCTGGTGGTGGGGTGGGGTGGGGTTGGGGGAGGGGGAGGGGAGGGAGAGTTGCGGGGAGGGTGGTGTGGGGTTGTTAGGTGGTTGTGGGGGTGGGGGGGGAGGGGGAGGTGGGGTGTGGTGTGGGGGTGGATGGTGTGGTGCGGGTGGTTGGTTGGGGGATGGGGGTTGGGGTGTGGAGGATTGGGTTGGGTTGTGGGGGGTGGGGTGTTGGTAGGGTGGGGGTTGGGGTGTGGAGGATTGGGTTGGGTTGTGTGGGGTGGGGTGTGGTAGGTGGTGGTGGTGGTTTGGTGATGGTGGGGAGTGGGAGGGGGCTGGGGTGTAAGCATGGATGTATGGGTGTGTGCTTGCTTTGTTTATGTCTGTGTGTGTATGTGTATATATATATACAGAAAGCTCATCCAGAGTTTTGCTTTTCAAATCTCACAGTGATTCCCAGCTGTAATGAACGACAGAGTGCTTAAATTTAAATTTTATTATTGTGGGTGACACCCTGGAGGATTATATATTATTTATTCTCTTTATTTATTTATTTATTTATTTATTTCTTTCTTTCTTTCTTTCTTTCTTCTTTTATATCGAGGGTAATGGAATAAGCACTCATGTGCTTTTTTATATCCAGTCCCCGTGTGTATGCGGTTTTGTAAATTTTGTCATCTGTTTCCACCGGCACACAATGGCCTACACTTCCGAAAAGCGGAACAGGATTTAACGTGTGCGCAAGATGTTCTGCATGCGTTCGAACACGGGGCCTCGGTTTATAGTCTCATCCGAAGAACTTTGACTTTATAAAGATAGCGAACGCCCAACCAAACACCCCACTACGTTCAAGTCAATTCCATGTACACTTGTCTGTCTTGTCTATCTTGACTTGTCTTGTCTGTCTTGACTTGTCTTGTCTGTCTTGTCTGTCTTGACTTGTCTTGTCTGTCTTGACTTGTCTTGTCTGTCTTGTCTGTCTTGACTTGTCTTGTCTGTCTTGACTGTCTTGTCTGTCTTGTCTGTCTTGACTTGTCTTGTCTGTCTTGTCTGTCTTGTCTGCCTTGTCTGTCTTGGCTGTCTGTCTTGACTGTCTTGTCTGTCTGTCTTGACTTGTCTTGTCTGTCTTGTCTGTCTTGACTTGTCTGTCTTGACTGTCTTGTCTGTCTTGTCTGACTGTCTTGTCTGTCTTGTCTGTCTGTCTTGACTGTCTTGTCTGTCTGTTTTGTCTGTCTTGTCTGTCTGTCTTGTCTGCCTTGACTGTCTTGTCTGTCTGTCTTGTCTTGTCTGTCTTGTCTGCCTTGTCTGTCTTGTCTGTCTTGTCTGTCTTGTCTTGTCTGCAGACCAGCCATTTAGATGCACCTTGCTAGCGTGTGTTTAATATCGTCTCACTGTACGCTGTCCTCTAGCCTTTTAAAGAAAAGAAAAGGAAAAAGAAAGAAAGAAAGTCGTCTGCTTTTTTCTTCGGTGAAGTCATTTCTTTCTTTGCTTTAGTGGTGGCTGATCAATTGTCTGGCTGTCTGGCTGTCTGTCTGTCTGTCTGTCTGTCTGTCTGTCTGTCTGTCTGTCTCTCTCTCTCTCTCTCTCTCTCTCTCTCTCTCTCTCTCTCTCTCTCCTCTCTCTCTCTCTCTCTCTATCTATCTATCTATCTATCTATCTATCTCTGTGCAGTTGTGTGGGTTTTTTAAAATCAGTTTTGTCATGAAAAAGGCTATGTAAGCGTATTGTTTTGATTTTCATTTTTTAAAAAGGTTTTCTCTGTTCTGTTCCTCTTTGCTGATCATTCTTTTGTGGCTGGTGTTTGATCCTTTTGTTTACTTGGTTTTGTGGATGCCAGCGTAAGATAGGCAGTTTAACTATTAGTTTTCTTTTCCCTCCTAATATGAAAACTG
>CM054146.1:46260530-46273030 GCA_028751875.1 Rapana venosa | reverse complement strand
TCTTTGTACGAGATACCAAGAGGTCTTTGTTATATATGGTCTCTTTGTCGTGGATGTAATGGATCGTTCATGTGTTTTTTTGTTGCTGTTCTCTCAAGTCTTTGCAAAGTTAATTGCCCCTAATCCCCCACCCCACTTTCCCCCACCCCTATGGCTATTACAGTTGTAAAACGCCGATGTCAATAAACTTGTCTAGTGCCCCCCCCCCCCCTCTCTCTCTCTCTCTCTCTGTTCTCTCTGTCTCTGGCTCTCTCTGTCTCTCTCTGTCTCTCTGTCTGTCTCTCTCTCTGCTCTCTTTGTCTCGCTCTGTCTCTATCTTTTACTCCTCTGTCTGTCTCTCTGTCTTCTTGGTCTTCTGTCTTTGTCTCTCTGTCTGTCTCGTCTTCTTTTATCTCTGTCTCTCTCTCTCTCTCTCTTCTCTCTCTCTCTCTCTCGCTCTCTTCTCCTGTGGCTCTTTCTGTCTTTGTCTCTGTCTCTGTCCTCTATCTTTTACATCCTCTCTCTCTCTCTCTCTCTGTCTCTCTCTCTGTCTCTTCTCTCTTCTCTCGTGCTCTCTTCTGTCTTCGTCTCTCTCTCTGTTCTATCTTTCTCCTCTTCTTCTCTCTGTCTCTTGTCTGTCTTCTCTCTCTGTCTCTCTTCTGCCTCCTCTGTCTCTGTCTTCTCTATCTTTTACATCCTCTGTCTGTCTCTCTCTCTCTGTGGCTCTCTTCTGTCTTTGTCTCTGTCTCTGTCTCTCTATCTTTTACATCCTCTGTCTCTCTCTCTCTCTCCTCTCTCTCTCTCTGTCTCTGTCTCTCTCTGTCTGTCTTTGTCTCTCTGTCTCTTTCTTCTTTTACATCCTCTTTCTCTCTCGTCTGTTTCTCTCCCTGTCTCTTTCTGCCTCTCCTGTCTTGTCTCTCTATCTTTTATCCTCTCTCCTCTGTCTCTGTCTCTCTCGCTGTCTCTTTCTCTCCTCTCTCTCTCTCTCTCTCTCTCTCTCTCTCTCTTCTCTCTCTCCTTGCTCTTCTGTCTTTGTCTCTTGCTCTCTTCTTCTTTCACTCCTCTCTGTCTCTTTTGCTTCTTTTACATTATCCTCTCTCTCTCTCTCTCTCGTGTCTCTCTCGCTGTCTCTTTCTGCCTTCTCTCTCTCCTTCTCTCTCTCCTCCTGTCTGTCTCTGCTCTGCTTCGTCTCTCTCTCTCTCTCTCTCCTTCTCTTGCTCTTGTCTTTCTCTTGTCTTCTCTGCTGTCTTTCACTGGCTCTCTAGGAAATCTCATTATTTAAGGCCTCTTGTCGTTATCTTTTACTAGATTTTGTCAGTCCACCATGTTGATCTAGGTTTTCTTGCCCTTGTCAAAAGGCTACGCCTAGGTCTATAGCAATAAACTAATCAAAGCCTCTGTCTGGCTGGCTGGCTGGCTGGCTGGCTATCGTCTGTCTGTCTGCTTGCCTGTCTACCTGTCTGTCTGTCTATGTCTTTCTGCCTGTCTATCTGTCTGTCTACCTGTCTGTCTGTCTATCTGTGAGCCTGTCTTTCTGCCTGTCTACCTGTCTGTCTATGTCTTTCTGCTGTCTACCTGTCTGTCTGTCTATGTCTTTCTGCCTGTCTTTCTGTGTGCCTGTCTGTCTGTCTGCCTCTGTCTGTTTGTCTCCCCCCCCCTCTCTCTCTCTCTTGCTCTCCCTCTCTATCTCTCTCTTTGCCCTCTCTGTTTTGTCTTCTCTGTCTCTCTGTCTGTGTCTGTCTCTGTCTCTCTCCCGTGCATGCACGCATGCAGCCGTGTGCCCCTGATTTGCTGGGAAAGAGAGAGGCATACGCACGTGTGTGTGTTTGTGTATGTGTGTGTGTGTGCGTGCATGTGTGTGTCTTCGATTCGATTTTACGTCTGTTCACTCTCAGTGATATTAGCATGTGTGTGTATGTATGTGAGCGTGTGTGTGTATGTGTGTGTGTGTGGTGTGTGTGTGTGTGTGTACGCGCGAGGCGTCTGTTTGTGTGTGTGTGTGTGTGTGTGTGTGTGTGTGTGTGTGTGTGTGCTGATTGAGTGCTTCATTTGCCTGTCATCATATTTTTATTGTTCATATGCTTGCTATGCACGTGTGTGTGTATGTGTGTGAGTGTGGGGGGTGGGATGTGCATGCGCGCACGCGCGCGCGAGCACATACTGTTTTTATGAGTACAAAAAGGATACAGATCTAGATGTGCGTTAAAGTTTGGTTTGCTTTTTATTCGTGTTTATAACGTTTGAATGTTTTCTTTTATTTTTTTTAATTTTAGACAAATTTTTGTCGATGTTTTTGTCTTGTTATTACTACAACATATCTCTGGATCCATTATTCATTGCCGGGGTCTTTATTTTGTTATCCAAGTTTCAGCTATCTTATCGAACAAAATTATTTTGCCGCAAAAACACCATTTGCAATGCAAATGAATATAGCATTTTGTGTGACGACTACATACTGCTTGATATGAAATCTAAGTTTTTTTTTTAAAATGTTAAAAGACAAAAAAATAGAAATATTCAAAACGGACATAAAATGGAGATGTTTTAAGAATCTGTTTTCTTCTCTTTTGTTTTCTCTCTTCCAAATTTTTTTTCCTCAAGTGTTATTTGTCGTTTATAGACTCAGAAATGGACAATGAGTGGTACGGCCAAACCCAACACAGATGAACAAAACATGAAAAACGTTTACAAGCATGTAGGTGGGTACACACACCACACACAACACACACACACACACACACACACACACACACACACACACACACACACACACACACACACAATCGCCCACACAATAGATCGACTCATCAATCAATTAATCCATTACTCCCAAGTTCTTAACTTGATAACCTTCAAGTCCCCTCTCTCTCTCTTTCTCTCTGTCTCTGTCTTTCCCTCTGTCTCCCTCTCTCTCTCTCTCTCTCTCTCTCTCTCTCTCTCTCTCTCTCTCTCTCTCTCTCTCTCTCTCACTCTCTTTCTCAAGTTCATTTCCAATTATCAACAATAGAAAAAAAAGGATGTTAATACTTACATGTGACCAATAGGAATAGAATTAATATTGTCAATCAAGTAATCAATAAATCTCTCTTTCTTCCTCCCCCTCCCTCTTCCTCCTTTTTCCTCTCCCTCTCCTTCTCCCTCCTCTCTCCTCTCTCCCCCGCTCTCCCTCCCGTTCCCTCCCTCCCCTCCCCTTCCCTCCCTCTCTCCCCACCCTCTCCCCCTCCCTCTCCCACCTACCTCTCTCTCCCCTCCCACCCTCTCTCCCTTCCATCTCTCCCTCTCTCATCTCTCTCTCCCCTCCTCCCCTCCCACCTTCTCTCCCTCCCTCTCCACCCACCCCCATTCTCTCTCCCATCCCACCTCCCACCTACCCCTTCCACCCCACCTCCCCCTTTCTACCCCCTCCAATCAACCTCCCCCTCTCCCCACCCCCCCCCCCACCTCCCACACCACCACCCCACCTCCCCCCTTCCCCACCCCACTTCACCTATCCCCTTCCTCTCTCTCTCCCTCACCTCCCTCTCCCCCTCTATCCCTCTATCCCCACCCCATTCTCTCCCCATCCCCACCCCCTCCCTCCCTCCCTCTCTTTCCCTCTTCTCCTCTCTCCTTTCCCTCTCTCTCTCTGTCTCTCTGTCTCTCTCCCTCTCTCTCTTCCCCCCCCCCCTCTCTCTTTCCCTCTCTCCCTCTCTCTCTCCCTCCCCCCTCTCTCTCTTTCTCCCTCTCTCTCTCTCTCCCTCTCTCTCCCTCCCTCTCCCTCTCTCTCTTTTCCTCTCTCTCTCTTTTTCTCTCTCTCTCACCTGTAAAAATGAGAACTCCAAATGACTTAGTTTATGGGGAAACAAATAGGTATCCCATCTATATTAATTCTGTGGTTAAATGTATCCGTTATTGGTTTAAATTGTTAAAAATGAGTAACGATAGACTACCACGTAAGGCCTATAATATGTTATATAATTTAGATGCAGTGGGTAAAACTAACTGGGTAACTAACGTCCGCATATGCATATGTGAACTGGGGCTGGGGTATGCATGGATATTTCAGGGGTAAGTGATGAAAAAATATTTGTGCAAACTCTTCGCCAACGGCTAGTAGACTGCAGATGGCAAAGTTGGGAAACTCATATTCAATCTAGTAGTAGATTTGACATATTCAGAATTCATAGCTCGATACATATTTTGAAGAAATATCTGTCAATTACTATGGACAGACATTTACGATTTATTCTAACCAGATTCCGGTTTGGTATATCTGATATTAATGTTCATGTCTATCGCTACCGACGTACGAATGAAGCTGATTTGTTGTGTCCACTGTGCAAAGTGTCAACTGAAGATAAAGTTCACTTTGTTTTGATCTGCCCTTTCTTTTATAATCAGAGTAAAGTTTATCCCACCAAAGTTCTATAGGACGCCTTGCTTATTTCGGTTTTCTTTATTAATGACATCAAATAACGAACATATTGTGCGTAATTTAGCGTTGTACTTATATAAAGCTTTCCAGTTACGAGAAACACTATTGTCATGAATTTTCCTATGTTATCATATCATTGGAACTGGTAATGTTTTTCTTTTACATGTCGTTCTGTTCACACCACACTTTTGCCCCCTTTCATATGGGGCTATGGCCTTAATGATTAAACTGTCTGAAGTCTGAAGTCTCTCTCTCTCCCTCTCTCTCTCTATCAAAACCGCATACACACGGGGACTGGATGTAAAAAAAGCACATAAGTGCTTATTCCATTATACTCGATATAAATGAATAAATAAATAAATAAATAAATATCTCCCTCTCTCTTTCCCTCTCTCTCCCTCTTTCTCTCCCTCTCTTTCTCCCCTCCCCCCTATCTCTCCACCAAACCAGGTTTGTCAGCAGCCTGACGTTCTACGGGCTGAACCTGAACATCGGCACCCTGAGCGGCAGCGTGCACCTCAACTTTTTGCTGTCGGGGCTGGTGGAGATGGTCTCCTACTTCCTCTGCATCTTCCTGCTGGGCAAGGTGGGCCGCCGGCCCCTCAACTCGGTCCTCATGCTGGTGGCCGGCCTGACCTGCTCCGTCACCCTCTTCCCCGTCCTCTTCGCGCCGCCTTGTGAGTTTGGGTGGTGGGGTAGGGTGTGGGGTAGGGGTAGGGGTGGGGGGTGTTGGGGGTGTGTGGTGGGGGTGGTGGTAGGGTGGGGGGGTGTTGGGGGTGGTGGGGTGGTGGGTGGGGGAAGTGGGGGTGGGCGTTTAGGGGGGGGTCTCTCTCAACTCCGTTCTCATGCTTGATGGTGGGTATCACCTGCTCCGTCACACTTCTTTTCCCACGTGCTCTTTTGCGCCGTCCTTGTGAGTTTGATGGGGGGTGGGGGTGGGGTAGGTGGGTGGGGTGGGGGGGGGGTGAGGGTAGAGGGGGGGGTTGGTGTTGAGGGAGGGAGGGGGGGGTGGGCGTTTGGGGGGGTCTCTCAACTCCGTTCTCATGCTTGATGGTGGGTATCACCTGCTCCGTCAACACTCTTTCCTCCGTACTCTTTTGCGCCCCTTGTGAGTTTGATGGGGTTGGGTGGGGTAGTGGTGGGGGGGTAGGGGGGGGTGGTGGGTGGGGGGGGGCTGAGGGGAAGGGTGGGGGGGGGGAGGAGAGTGGGGGTTTGGGGGGCCTCTCAACTCCGTTCTCATGCTTGATGGTGGGTATCACCTGCTCCGTCACCCTCTTTTTCCTCGTACTCTTTTGCGCCGCCTTGTGAGTTTGATGGGGTTGGGGGGGGGGGGGGGTAGGGGGGGAGAGAGGGGGGAGGTGGGGGGGGGGGGGGTAGGGGGGGGGTGTTGAGTGGGATGGGGTGAGGGGTTGAGGGGAAGGGTGGGGGGAAGTGGGGTTTTGGGGGGGCCTCTCAATTCCGTTCTCATGTTGATGGTGGGTATCACCTGCTCCGTCATCCTCTTCCCCGTGCGCTTATGCGCCTCCTGTTGGGGTGGGGGAGTAGGTGGGGTGAGGGGTTGAGGTGGGGGGAGGGGGTTGGTGGAGGTGGGTGGGGGTGGGAGGGTAGGGGTGGGGGGGAGTGGGGGTTTGGGGGGGTCTCTCAACTCCGTTCTCATGCTGATGGCGGCTATCACCTGCTCCGTCACCTCTTGCCCCGTACTCTTTTGCGCCTCCTTGTGAGTTTGATGGGGGTGAGGTGAGGTGGTGGGGGTAGGGGTAGGGGTGGGGGGGGGGTGTAGGGGTGGGGTGGGGGGTGAGGGAGGGGGAAGGGTGGGTGGGGGTAAGTGGGGGTTTTGGGGGGGCTCTCTCAACTCCGTTCTCATGCTTGATGGTGGGCATCACCTGCTCCGTCACACTCTTTCCCCCCGTACTCTTTTGCGCCGCCTTGTGAGTTTGATGGGGGTGGGGGGGGGGGTTAGGAGGGGGGAGGTGGGGGTAGGGGGGTTGGGGTGGGGGGGGAAACGGGAGGGTAGGGGGGGGAAGGGGGGTGGGCGTTTGGGGGGGTCTCTCAACTCCGTTCTCATGCTGATGGTGGCTATCACCTGTCCGTCACACTCTTTTCCCGTACTCTTTCGCGCCGCCTTGTGAGTTTGATGGGTGGGAGAGGAGGAGGTTGAGGGGGGGGGAGTAGGGGGGGTTGGGGGGGGGGGGATGGGGGGGGGCTGAGGGGAAGGTGTGGTGGGGGTAAGTGGGGCTTTGGGGGTCTCTCAACTCCGTTCTCATGCTGATGGTGGCTATCACCTGCTCCGTCACACTCTTTCCCCGTACTCTTTTGCGCCGCCTTGTGAGTTTGTGGGGTGGGAGAGGAGGAGGAGGTTGAGGGGGGGGGGGGGGTTAGGGAAGGTGGGGTGAGGGGTTGAGGGGAAGGGTGGGGGGAAGTGGGGGTTTGGGGGGGGTCTCTCAACTCCGTTCTCATGCTTGATGGTGGGTATCACCTGTTCCGTCACCCTCTTCCCCGTACTCTTTTGCGCCGCCTCGTTAGTTTAGGGGAGTGGGGGGAAAAGATGGGGGGAGGGGGGTGTGGGTGGAGGTGGGAGGGTTGGGGATGATGAGGTTGGTGGGGGGGGGGGAGGAGGATGGGGGAGAGGGGGGGATGGTGGCGTGTTGGGTTTGGTGGATACGGGAAGAGGATGGTTGGGGAGGTGGGGTGGGTGGTGGGGTGAGGGGGTTGGGGGAGGGGTGGAGTGATTGGTGGGTTAGGGTGGGGGAAGGGGTTGGGGTGGGTGAAGGTGTGGTGAGAGGTGGGTTGGGGGTGGTGGTGGGGGTGTTGTTTGTGTGTGTGCGTGTGTCTGTGTGTCTGTTTACTTGTTAGTTCTATTGCATTTATTTGTTTGTTTTATCAGTCTTTCCTTGATAAATTTATTGCCCCCCCCCCCTCCTTTTGTTTTTTTACAAACTATTATTGGCCTCTTCTTCTTCTTCTCCTTCTCCTCCTCCTCCTCCTTTTTCGCCCTCCTCCTCCTCTCTTTCTTCTTCTTCTTCTTCTTCTCCTCCTCCTCCTCCTCCTCTCTCCTCCTTCTTCTTCTTCTCCTTCTCCTCCTTCTCCTTCTTCTTCTCGTCCTCCTCCTCCTCTCCTCCTCCCTCCTCTTTTCTTCTTCTTCTTCTTCCTCCTCTTCCTTCTTCTTCTTTTCTTCTTCTTCTTTTTATTTTCTTCTTCTTCTTCTTCTTCTTCTTCTTCTTCTTCTTCTTCTTCTTTCTTCTTCTTCTCCTCCTTCCTCTCCTTCTTCTTCTCCTTCTTCTTCTCCTTCTTTCTTCTCTCTCGTCCTCCTCCTCCTTCTTCTCCTTCTTCTTCTTCTTTTCACGCAGTCTGTCTCTTTATACCATGTAGTGTTTGTTGGCTCCTAGTGACTACTTAGTCGTGACTTAATGCATGACGGGATAGGTCCGTGGATGTCTTGGTCTGCAGTGTTCGTTTGCCTATTGTTATATGATTTTCCATTTCCTTTTACAGCCTATGTCATGATTTTTAAGCGTTCCTCCCTTTCCCTCTCCCTCGTTATTTACTTTATTGCCTATTATACTTATCAATTTTTACGCTATTTTTTGTCCTCCCTATTTCTTGTTGCCTAATAGACTTGTTAGCGGTTTTTGGAATTTGTCTTACTCTTCTTTCTGTTTTCTGTTTGTTTGGTGTGGGTTGTTTTTTTTTACTCCTCTTACTTTTTGTTTCTCATTATCTGTCTATGCTACCTAGTTCTTGTTACTTGTTAATGAAGTTTTATGGATTGGGGGGGGGGGGTGTTAATTCATCTCGGGTGGGGGGGGGGGGGGGACGTGTGAATTAAGCGGAATGTCTGGCATCCGTCCTTCTTTGGCATCAGCTTGGCAGTTCTTTGGTACAGGGAGTCAGTCTGGTGGTTAAGAACTTAAGTCCTGTCCTATGATAATTAGTGATTTATAGGGCAAATTGATGGAGGAGTGGAGTTTTGGGAAAGGGTCGATCCTAACGACCTATGTTTGTTTCCGACAGGGCTACTAGCTTTGAATAGTGGGCTGGCTGGTTGGATGGGTTGGCTGGGTGGGTGGATGGTTGGTTGGGTTGGGCTGGCTGGCTGGCTAGTTGGGTTGCAGGTTCAGTGGTGGGTGGGTGGATGGATGGTTGATCTGGGTGGGTGGCTGGTTGGTTGTTTGGATGGTTGGTTGGTTGGTTGAGCGGGTGGGTGGTGTTGGGTGGATGGTATGACCTTGTACTGGTTTGAACTTTATATATGTGTGTGTGTGTGTGTGTGTGTGTGTGTATATATATATATATATATATTATATATATATATATTATATATTATATATATTATTTATATATTTATATATATGTGTGTGTGTGTGTGTGTGTGTGTGTGTTGTGTGTGTGTGTGTGTGTGGAGAGAGAGAGAGAGAGGAGTGAGAGAGGAGAGAGAGTGAGGAGAGAGAGAGAGAGAGAGAACCAATACAATGGATCACACTGGCTTTACCAGTACATCACCTGCGGGTCCGAGTGGGTCATTACTACTGCTGTTGCTGCTGTGTTTCAGTCCTGCAGTGGATCTTAATAAGTCATTACTGCTGTTGTTATGTTTCAGTCCTTAATAAGTCATTACTGCTGTTGTTATGTTTCAGCACTACAGTGGGTCTTACTGAATCATTACTGCTGCTGTTGTTATGTTTCAGCACTACAGTGGGTCTTACTGAATCATTACTGCTGCTGTTATGTTTCAGCTCTGCAGTGGGTCTTTTATTATGTTTTAAATTTTATTCTGTTACTTCGAGGATAACAGAATAAGCACGCATATGCTTTTTTACGTCATGTCCCCGTGTGTATGCTTTTTGTACATCCAGTCCCCGTGTGTATGCAGTTTTGTCAATTTTGTCATCCGTCCCCACCGGTACACAAAGACCTACTCTTCCGGAAAGCGGAACGGGTTTTCGACTTGTCTTAATGAATCATTACTGCTGTTGTTATGTTTCAGCCCTGCAGTGGGTCACACTAGGTCATCCTTACTGTTTCTGTTACTGCTATTGTTATGTTTCAGCCATGCAGTGGGTCACACTAGGTCATCCTTACTGTTTCTGTTACTGCTGTTGTTATGTTTCAGCACTACAGTGGGTCACACTGGGTCATCCTTACTGTTTCTGTTACTGCTGTTGTTATGTTTCAGCCATGCAGTGGGTCACAATGGTCAATCATTACTGCTGTTGTTGTTGTTTTTCAGCACTACAGTGGGTCACAATGGTCAATCCTTACTGCTGTTGTTATGTTTCAGTCCTTAATAAGTCATTACTGTTGTTGTTGTTATGTTTCAGTCCTTAATAAGTCATTACTGCTGTTGTTGTGTTTCAGTCCTTAATAAGTCATTACTGCTGTTGTTATGTTTCAGCACTACAGTAGATCACAATGGTCAATCATTGCTGTTGTTGTTGTGTTTCAGTCCTTAATAAGTCATTACTGCTGCTGTTATGTTTCAGTCCTTAATAAGTCATTACTGCTGTTGTTGTGTTTCAGTCCTTAATAAGTCATTACTGCTGTTGTTGTGTTTCAGTCCTTAATAAGTCATTACTGCTGTTGTTGTGTTTCAGTCCTTAATAAGTCATTACTGCTGTTGTTGTTATGTTTCAGCACTACAGTGGGTCACACTAGATCATCATTACAGTTTATGTTACTGTTGCCGTTATGTTTCAGTCATACAGTGGGTTATAAGGGTCAATCATTGTTTCTGTTACTGCTGTTGTTATGTTTCAGCCATGCAGTAGGTCACAATGGTCAATCATTACTACTGTTGTTATGTTTGGGCACTACAGTGTGTCACAATCAGTGGTCAATCATTACTGTTGTTGTTATGTTTCAGCCATGCAGTGGGTCACAATGGTCAATCATTACTGCTGTTGTTGTGTTTCAGCGCTGCAGTGGGTCACAATGGTCAATCATTACTGCTGTTGTTATATTTCAGCACTACAATGGGTCACAATGGTCAATCATTGCTGTTACTGCTGTTGTTATGTTTCAGCGCTGCAGTGGGTCACAATGGTCAATCATTACTGCTGTTGTTATTTTTCAACACTACAATGGGTCACAATGGTCAATCATTGTTACTGTTGTTGTTATGTTTCAGCACTACAGTGGGTCACAATGGTCAATCATTGTTACTGTTGTTGTTATGTTTCAGCACTACAGTGGGTCACAATGGTCAATCATTGTTACTGTTGTTGTTATGTTTCAGCACTACAGTGGGTCACAATGGTCAATCATTGTTACTGTTGTTGCTATGTTTCAGCACTACAGTGGGTCACAATGGTCAATCATTGTTACTGTTGTTGTTATGTTTCAGCACTACAGTGGGTCACAATGGTCAAGCATTGTTACTGTTGTTGTTTTTTTCAGCCCTGCAGTGGGTCACAATGGTCAAGCATTACTGCTTCTGTTACTGTTGTTGTTATGTTTCAGCACTACAGTGGGTCACAATGGTCAATCATTACTGTTGTTGTTATGTTTCAGCCCTGCAGTGGGTCACAATGGTCAATCATTACTGCTGTTGTTATGTTTCAGCACTACAGGGGTCACAATGGTCAATCATTGCTGTTGTTGCTGTTGT
Organism: Rapana venosa; assembly: GCA_028751875.1. Classification (NCBI taxonomy): domain Eukaryota; kingdom Metazoa; phylum Mollusca; class Gastropoda; order Neogastropoda; family Muricidae; genus Rapana; species Rapana venosa. Next base: position 46,262,033 of record CM054146.1, on the reverse strand, counting down.
TATGTTTCAGTTCTTAATAAGTCATTACTGTTGGTTTTTATGTTTCAGTCTTTAATTGTTTCAGCACTACAGTGGGTCACAATGGTCAATCATTGCTGTTGTTGCTGTTGTTATGTTTCAGTTCTTAATAAGTCATTACTGCTGTTGTTGTTATGTTTCAGTCTTTAATAAGTCATTACTGCTGTTGTTATGTTTCAGTCTTTAATAAGTCATTACTGCTGTTGTTGTGTTTCAGTCCTTAATAAGTCATTACTGCTGTTGTTGTGTTTCAGTCCTTAATAAGTCATTACTGCTGTTGTTGTGTTTCAGTCCTTAATAAGTCATTACTGCTGTTGTTATGTTTCAGCACTACAGTGGGTCACACTAGGTCATCCTTACTGTTTCTGTTACTGCTGTTACTGTTACTGTTTCAGCACTACAGTGGGTCACAATGGTCAATCATTACTGCTGTCGTTATGTTTCAGTTCTCAATAAGTCATTACTGCTGTTGTTGTTATGTTTCAGTTCTAAATAAGTCATTACTGCTGTTGTCATTATGTTTCAGTCCTTAATAAGTCATTACTGCTGCTGTCGTTATGTTTCAGTTCTTAATAAGTCATTACTGCTGTCGTTATGTTTCAGTCTTTAATAAGTCATTACTGTTGTTGTTACTGTTGTTGTTGTGTTTCAGCACTACAGTGGGTGACGGTGGCGCTGGCCATGCTGGGCAAGATGGGCATATCGGGAGGGTTCGCCGTCATCTGGATGTACTCCTCGGAGCTCTTCCCCACCGTCATCCGCAATTCCGGCATGGGCACCAGTTCTGTCTGCGCCGGCATGGGTGCTGTGATGGCTCCCTACATCGCCAACGTGGTCAGTTGGTCTGTCTGTCTGTGTGTGTGTGTGTGTGTGTGTGTGTGTGTGTGTGTGTGTGTGTGTGGGTGGGTGGTGGGGGTGGGGTGGGGTGGGGGGGGGGCGGGGGGGGGTTGTGAGTGTGTGTGTGTGTGTGAGGGGGGGGGGGGGTGAGTGTGTGAGTGAGTGTGTGTGTGCGCGTGAGTGTGTGAGTGTGAGTGTGTGTGTTTATTTATTTCATTTAATTATTTATTCTTTTATATCGAGGACAATGGAATAAGCATTTATGTGTTTTTTACATCCAGTCCCCGTGTGTATGCGGATTTGTGAATTCTGTCATCCGTTCCCACCGGTACACAATGGCCTACTCTTTACGAAAAGCGGAACAGGATTTAACGTGTGCGCAAGATGTTCTGCTGCGTGCGTTCGCACACGGGGCCTCGGTTTATAGTCTCATCCGAAGGACCTTTTGGGGAGAGTGGAGTCTGCACTGATGTTAACTCCAGAGGAAAATATCCCTTTGAACGGGAATCGAACCCGGGTCGTCAGATTGCGAGCGCAATGTCCTAACCACTAGGCTATCCCATCCCCGTGTGTGTGTGTGTGTGTGTGTGTGTGTGTGTGTGTGTGTGTGTGTGTGTGTGTGTGTGTGTGTGTGTGTGTGTGTGTGTG
>CM054146.1:46248030-46255530 GCA_028751875.1 Rapana venosa | reverse complement strand
CAATGGCCTACTCTTACGAAAAGCGGAACAGGATTTAACGTGTGCGCGAGATGTTCTGCGAACGTTCGTACACGGGGCTTCGGTTTATAGTCTCATCTGAATGTGTGTGTGTGTGTGTGTGTGTGTGTGTGTGTGTGTGTGTGCGTGTGTGTGTGTGTGTGTGGATATAAAGATGTCTGTGTCTGTGTGTGTAAACATACATATATATGCCAAAAGTTGTACATATGTAAGGGGTTTGTATGAAAAGATTCTGGTATAACTTTATCTATCCGAATATCACAGTACTATAGCACTGGTGTGTGTGTGTATCTGTTTGCGTGTGTGTGTGCGTGCGTGCGTGCGCATGTGCTTGCGTGCGTGTGTGCATGTGTGTGTTTGTGTGTCTGTGTACATATCCGTACGTGCATGTCTGCCTACGAGTGTGTCTGTGCTGCATGCATACACAGTATTTGTGTCTCTTTCACTAACTCAACAAGCACGCCTCCTATCAGACATCACATGTATGTTTGTCCGTCGTGTCCGACGATGACCTCCAAAACAGCAGAGGAGGCAGCTGCTGTTTTGGAAACTGGGCAGAAATTTGAATATAGTGGAGATGCCTTGCCCACAGTACATCCCCACTCTCTCGGCCAAGTGAGCATAAGGACAGTCAGCGTTGGAGATGCTCTCCAAAGGCCAACCAGCCCCCAGGGCTGCAGCACATAAGGACTATGCGAGTCAAGCCTCCTAGTCAGAGAGTCTATAGTCGATCACTAAAGACTAAGCTGTAAAGTGGAATTCCATGAGTGGGAAAGCCACTGGTCATACAGCCTCTCACGTTGCTGTTGTTGCCCCCAGCGTCAATGGTTTAATCAAGAACTGTAATAAAGCCCAGGCGCTGACGGCATCACATAACATTGTAAACAAAAACACTTCCTTAAAAAACAAAAAAACAAACCCATGCTATAGTCCCAAACATGACCTAAACTGCACAACGCAGTGCCCGTCCTGGGTTGACCCCTTATTATTGTTGACCAAGGCGTTGATACAGGGAAACAGGGTTTTATACCCCGTTTTTAATCTGTACACAGCTGCACAGTGTTATTCTGAGATTTCAAAGTTGCCGAGGTGACAGCCCTGATTATGGCCTCTGTGGTCGGCGGGGCTAGGCTGTAAACAACAGGATTGGATTGGATGGGACTGGACCTAAGTTGTGCTTGTCTTTTTGTCCTCTTGCGCAGTATCACAAACCCTGACGCCAAAGGTGACGAAATAGACCGTGAGATCAAACCCGACCAGCACAACGGGCAGCAGGTACCACTGGTTCAAATCCTGCCAGCCCCCGAAGGAGAGAAAGAGAAAAAACCTGGAGATGTGTAGGGTGGTGAGAAGGATATAGAACAAGGGTGTGAGGCATTGAAAATGTAGAACAAACGTACAGGGCAATGAGGAGAATATAGAAGAATGTGTAGAGCTGTGAGAACATAGAACAATGGAGAATACGGAACAACGTGCAGGGAAATTCTCCGTTTGTGAGGGAATAAAGCGATTGGATTGAATTGATTTGTGAATGATAACATAGAACAATGTGTAGGGTAAAAACAGTATAGAACAATGTGTAGGGCAATGAGAATAAAGAACACAATGTGTAGGGTAAATGATGAAAATATAGAACAGTTGTGTGGGTAATGATGAGAATATAGAACAATTGTGTGGGCAGTGATGAGAATATAGAACAATTGTGTGGGCAATGAGAGTATAGAACAATATGTAGGGCAATGAGAGTATAGAACAATGTGCAGGGCAATGAGAGTATAGAACAATATGTAGGGCAATGAGAGTATAGAACAATGTGTAGGGGAATGAGAGTATAGAACAATGTGTAGGGAAATGAGAGTATAGAACAATGTGTAGGGCCATGAGAATAAGTATAGAACAATTGTGTGGGCAATGATTAGAGTATAGAAAAATATGTAGGGCAATGACAATATAGAACAATGTGTGGGGCCATGAGAAGATAGGGTTTCTTTTATTTTTAAGCGATCAATGTTTTTTTTGTTTTTTTAGGGTACTCAAATCTTGTATTTCCTCGTCGTCGAACACTAAGACAGCAACTATTGCTGCGTGTCACATGGGCGAGAATGTTTCGCGCTGCCATTAAGCGCCTGGCAAAACAGGCTCAGCGCGTCCGATTTCGGCATGGGAAAGAATTGGTATCTTTTAAGTATGTCTTGGGGGAAAAGAAACAGGCCGGATAACGGACCAAGAAGGCAGAAAATAGACCAAAAGAAGGTGACAGGTGACAAGGTAGGAATGAAGAGAGGGATAGACAAGAGGGAATTGTTGGCACAGAATTTCCAGCAGTTGGGGATGCTGTCTATACTGACAGGCCCCTAGCCTCCCCACGGGGGGTGGGGGGGGGGGGGTAATAAAATGATTCTTTGAGAATCAACGATTTTTGTGTGTGTAATCAATATTATTTTTATTTAGTCAATGATTTTCAGGTAGTTAATATGACTGTATGGCACTCGAATGATTTTGTAGGTAAAGAGTATGATTTTAGGGTAATCAGTGTGATTTTAGGGTAATCAATGGCTTTAGGGTAATTAATGGCTTTAAGGGTAATCAATTTGGTCTCAGGGTAATCAGTGACGTGAGGGTAACCAATTCGATTCTCAAGGTAATCAGTTTGATTTTTGTTTTTAGGCAATCAGAATGATTATATTGGCAGTGAAGTTTTAGGGTAATGTAATTTTTTTTAGGTAATGAATGTGATTTGTAGAGTTATCAATGTGATTTCTGAGGCAATTAGATTTGAGGGTAATATCTTTTTTATGGCTATCAGTTTGGTTTGTAAATGCAATGTGGGTTTAGGTAATGGGATTTTGGGGGGTAATAGATGGGATTTTTTTTTAGTGCCCTATGAGTTAAGGTTGATGATGTGATTTTTTGTGTAATGTCAGTTTATATTGATGTGATTTCGTTTTTAGTTCAATGTTAGTTCGAGGTGATGTGATTTCCTTCGTGCAATATGAGTTCAGTGTGATATGATTTTCTCTTAGCGTAGTGTGAAATCAAGGTGATGTGATTTTTTAGTGGAGTGTGAATTTAGGGTGATGTGATTATTTTAGTGGAGTGTGAATTTGGGGTGATGTGATTATTTTAGTGGAGTGTGAATTTAGGGTGATGTGATTATTTTAGTGGAGTGTGAATTTAGGGTGATGTGATTATTTTAGTGGAGTGTGAATTTAGGGCGATGTGATTTTTTTTAGTGGAGTGTGAATTTAGGGTGATGTGATTATTTTAGTGGGGTGTGAATTTAGGGTGATGTGATTATTTTAGTGGAGTGTGAATTTAGGGTGATGTGATTTTTTTTTTTAGTGGAGTGTGAATTTAGGGTGATGTGATTATTTTAGTGGAGTGTGAATTTAGGGCGATGTGATTATTTTAGTGGAGTGTGAATTTAGGGTGATGGATTATTTTAGTGGAGTGTGAATTTAGGGCGATGTGATTATTTTAGTGGAGTGTGAATTTGGGGTGATAGGATTATTTTAGTGGAGTGTGAATTTGGGATGATATGATATGATTTTATTTTATTGGAGTGTGAATTTGGGTTACTATGATTTATTTTTGGGGGTGGAGTGTGAATTTGGGGTGATGTGATTTATTTTTTGTTAGTGGAGTGTGAATTTAGGGTGACGTGGTTATTTTAGTGGAGTGTGAATTTATGGTGATGTGATTATTTTAGTGGAGTTTGAATTTGGGGTGATGTGATTTTTTTAGGGCAGTCAGTGTGATTTTTAAGGGTGATGAAAATTTTGGATGTTATTTTTTTTAAGATAATCAATGCCTATTTTTAGGGCAATGTGAATTTTATACGACAGTGTTATTTTCCTATGGAAATGTAATTTAACAAACCCCCCTCACATACACATACACACACACACGCGCGCGCGCGGCACACACACACACACACACACACACACACACACACACACACACACACACCACACACACCACATACACACACACACGCACACTACCACCACCACCACCACCACCACCACCACGTCATATCACGTCAATCTTGTGTGCCGGTGGGAACAGATGACAAAATTTACAAAACCACATACACATGGGGACTGGATGTAAAAAAAAAAAAGTACATAAGTGCTTATTCCATTATCCTCAATATAAAAGAATAAAATTTAAAAAATTAAAAAATACTACACACTCGCATGTGAGCAAATGACCTCACAAAAGCACTCATACACACTTACTCATCAATCACACGCACACACACACGCACGCACACACCACACACCACACACACACACCACACACACACACTTACACACCACACACACACACACACACACACACCACCACCACCACCACCACCACCACCACTACCAGTGGAACCAATGACTTTTGTTGCAGCATAAACAGCAACATTAACAGCCAAAGCAGCAATAACAGGGTTGGATTTTTTTTTCTTTTGGGGGTGGGGTTTTGTTTTTTGTTTGTTTGTTTTTGTTGTTGTTTTTGTTGTTGTTGTTGTTTGGGGGGTCTCAGTTGCATGCAAGTCATGGACCTTTTTTTTTTTGGTTGGAGGAGGAGGGGCTTTTCTTTTTTTTTTTTCTTCTTTTTTGTTTGTTGAGATGGGGTTTATATATATATATATATATATATATATATATATATATATATATATATATATATATATAATGTGTGCTTTATGTGGGTTTTTTTTGTTGGCCCCATTTTTTCCTTTCCACTTTTTCGTTTAAAAAAATAATTTTTAGTTGCCATTATTTTCAACACAGTGGGGGGGGGGGGGGGGGGGTGGCGGGGGCGGGAATGACACTGGTGGTTAGAACGTTAGGCTCGAGATTTGAAGGCCTGGGGATCGATCCCAGGTTTGAGCCACCACCCCGTTCAAAGGGATTTCTCCCCTGAGTTTACCTCATGCCTCGTACCCAAAGCCTTTCGGACGAGCTTATACACCGGGGCCCCGTGTGCGAACGCACGCATGCACGCCAAACATCTTGCGCACAGGTTAAACCCTGTTCCCGCCTTTTGGAAAAGTAGGTCATTCGTACTCGTAAGAACGGATGAAAAAGAAAAAGTTGCTTTAAAAAAAAACACACACCCCGGCATACACACTGTTGTGTTCAGACATCATCAACGAAGTCGGAATGTGGCTACCTTCATGGTGGGCAAAAACGGTCGCATACACACACACAAAAATCTCATCATTGGTGAACCTCGGAGCTCTAGCCGAAAAACGATATTGAAAAAGCACAAACAACAACAAAAACTTTCAACGCATCTTTAAAGGAAACATCAATTTCTCTTTCACTCGCCCTCTTTATCAATTGCTGGGATAGTAACTACCTCAGCGTAGAATGCGGGGTATGTGTTCTAGAAAGAAAAAGGAGAAAAAAGGTTCATAATTGTAAAAAATTCATTCAGGGTTCATTGCTGCTCTAATGTGTGCTGCTACATGTTGGTTTTTGTTGTTGTTGTTGTTGTTGTTTTTTTTAAAATAAGATGTGGACCAGTGATACCATACATTCGTCTGTGTGTTTGTGGTTGATGTTGTGTGTGTTGCTGTGTTTTACTTTTTTCCATCCTTTCATCCAGTCTGGGATGTTTCTGTCTCTCTGTCCGTCTGTCTGTCTGTCTCGCTGTCTCTGTCATACACACAGAGACTGGATGTAAAAAAAAAGCGCGCGAGTGCTTATTCCATTATCCTCGAAGTAAATGAATAAAAAGCTCTTTCTTTCTGCCTCTGTCTGTCTGTCTGTCTGTCTGTCTCTCTCCTCTCTCTCCTCTCTCTCTCCTCTCTCTCTCTCTCTCTCTCTCTCTCTCTCTCTCTCTCTCTCTCGGGGTCTCTTTTTCGGTCTCTCTGTCTGTTTCTCTCTCTCTGTCTCTCTGTCTCTCTCTGTCTCTCTCTCTCTCTCTCTCTCTCTCTCTCTCTCTCTCTCAACAACAATGACTTGCACAATAAACCATTATCCATTGTCATTGTTATTTTCTGTCTGTATGCATGTCTGTCTGTATGTCTGTCCCTGTCTGTGTACCTGTCTGTCTGTCTGTATGTATGTATGTATGTTTGTGTGTGTGTCTCTCTCTCTCTCTCTCTCTCTCTCTCTCTCTCTCTCTCTCTCTCTGTCTCTCTGTCTCTCTGTCTCTCTCTCATCCCTTCTCAGGGCAAGGGCCGGATGAAAAAAAAGTATGTCAATACTTATCCGTAACCCTTGGGAATAAAGATGATCAACAATCAATCAATCATCACTCTCTCTCTCTCTCTCCTCTCTCTCTCTCTCTCTCTCTCTCTCTCTCTCTCTCTCTCTCTCTCTCTCTTAACATTCTTTCTGTCCTACATTATTCACTGTCTGGAGCCCATACTGCCCAAAGCAGAAGATAAACAGATCGAACAGACTTTTTGCACACAGTTAAAGAAAAAGCATACATTTGTTAAAAAATTCACTTCGAGCATAAGACTGGTCAGGAGGACAGGATAGCTCAGAGCACTCGCTTTCCCCCAGCCAAGGTTAAACAGCGTCGAGCAGGGTTACCACTTGGATGGGTGACCGTTTGTACGCCTTGGCTTCAGTACAGTCCACGCCCCCCCCCCCCCCCCCCCAGTTCACCCAGCTGTAAATGGGTACCTGTCCTCTTTTGGGTCAGGGAAGGTAAAGCAGCGAGGGAGAGGAGATGGGCGCCGCCCTCAATATGCTGGCCCCTAGAGAAGTGAGGTCTCTGACGCCTCGCTCCTCTACGACCTTATACGTTATGGGACACCTTCACCTTTTATAAGACTGTTATGAATACCAAAGAAGAAGAGAAAAAACCCAATAACAACGTATGACATTGAACACTACTTAGTGTAAACCTGCGTACAATCTTACAGAAATGTGTTATTATTTTGTATTCATCGATGGTACGCGGTAAGATCCAATTGTTGTTGTTGCAATGTGTTGTGTTGTATTGCTTGGTTTATAATGTAAAGAATGTTTATTCAGAAAGAACGATAGAATCATGCATTACGTACAAATTGATGTGAAGAGCAACAACAAGCAAATAGCCTATAACGTGATTGTACTACTTGCAATATAATGAGCTGTGTCGTGTTGTATTAATTGCCCCCGACACTTTCCATTAAACAAAACTTCGGTGGTCTAGAGGTAACGCACCCGTCTAGAATGCAAGAAGTCGTGGGTTCGAACCGTATTTGAACTTGAGCTTCGCCCCCCCCCCCCCCCCCTCCCACCCACTAGACCTTGACAGAAGGTCAGGGTGCTAGTCTTTCAGAAGAGACGATGCACCAAGGCTCTGTGTGCAACACACAGTGAGTGCAGGTGAAAGGCACCCATTGCGACATTCAGAGAGTTGTCCTTGGCCGAAATGTGAGGAAGAGAAAGCCTCTCTCACTGGGAGGCAAACACACATGCAGACAGTGTTGTTTTTTGAAAGATGGGTGGCGCTGTTCTTGTGGCGATGTGCTGTCCCTGG
>CM054146.1:46240530-46243030 GCA_028751875.1 Rapana venosa | reverse complement strand
GACATGTATTCAATACTACAGTCACAGTCTGAACAAGTCACCTCTCACTGGCCAGTAACTGGCAGCCTCCCCCCTGCCCCTTATTTATATATTTATTTATCTATCTATTCTTTTATATCGAGGATAATGAAATAAGCACTCATGTGCTTTTTTACATCCAGTCCCTGTGTGTATGCGGTTTTGTAAATTTTGTCATGTTTCCACCGGCACACAATGGCCTACTCTTCCGAAAAGCGGAACAGGATTTAACGTGTGCACAAGAGGTTGTTCTGCATGCGTTCGCACACGGGGCCTCGGTTTATAGTCTCATCCGAAGGACTTTGACATTCAGTTCGATTTTTTGGGGTCAAACTGGGAAGAAAGGGCGAGGCTGGGAATCGAACCCACAACCTCACGGTTTACTTGTTGGCAGGCGAACATCTTAACCATCCTGCCCCTTGCCATCACCAATCACATAATATCGCCGCTTCACTCCTTCAATGCGTTAAATGACAAATCATAATATCAACAGCATAACTGAACAGAAATATACTTGAAAGTTTCGGGTAGTGTTATGAGCAGGATGACTCTGACGGAGCCCATCCCTGTCCAGTGAACTGGATGCATGCTGGGCATGCTGTGTTATTCATCTCACCGGCTGTAGCTGGCCGACTCTTTTTACGAAACATGGACAGAGTTTTGAATTGAGCACATGGGGTTTTTTTGTTCTGTGGGAAGTGTTCGCACACTCGACAGGACTCAAATTTGTGGTTTCAACCAAAGAAGTGGGGACGGGGTAGCTCAGTGGTCGGAGCACTCGCTTTCCCCCAGCCAAGTTAAGCAGCGTCGAGCGTGGTTACCACTTGGATGGGTGACCGTTTACGCGCCTTGGTTTCAGCACAGTCCCCCAGTTCACCCAGCTGTAAATGGGTACCTGCCTCTTTAAGGTCAGGGAAGGTAAAGCAGCGAGGGAGAGGAGATGGGCGCCGCCCTCAATATGCTGGCCCCTAGAGAAGTGAGGTCTCTGACGCCTCGCTCCCCTACTACCTTATAGGTTATGGGACACCTTTACCTTTACCTTACCAAAGAAATATTTAGGTGGCGTGGTGTGCAGTATGCCTACCTGTTTTCATTTCACCTCGAATAGTTTCTTCGGCTGAGACTCTAACCCGTGCCCTTAGTCATATCACGAGAACGAGTAGGACGCCATTGTGTGCCGGTGCGAACGGATGACAAAAGTTACAAAAACTGCATTCACACAGGAGACTTGACGTAAAAAAAACACCACACATGAGTGCTTTTTCCAAAATCCACGAAATTTTTAAAAAACTATGTTAATGTGTTTGTGTATTTTTCATTGTAGTTTTCTTATTCATTCACTTTGGTGTTGTTGTATGTGTTGGTTGTTTTTTTTCTCCACTTGTTGTGGTACTTCTATGCATAAAAAATATGATTTTGTGTACGTGTATGTGTCAATACCTCTTGTCTACATAAGAAGCAGATGTTAAATTCCCACAAGGTTGGGCTTTAGTTGTTGTTGTTGTTGTTGTTGTTGTTGTTCCGCGGCTACAGCTTCGAAGGTCACCACTTTTACCCACCAACAGTCTACCGATTTGCTAATAAAACATCCTTACTGTCTTCAAGCATGCACGTACACATGGACACATGCACAAACACGTATACACTCACAAGCACGCACTCACACACACAACAACACACACTACATCACTGAGTCATACACATACACGCACGCACAAACACACACACACAAGCACACTCACTCACTCACACACACCACACAACACACACAACACACACACACACACACACACACACACCACACACACACACACACACACACACACACATCACACCACTCACACACACAAAACTACACCACACCACTCACACCACTTACACACACACACACACACCACACACACACACACACACACACACACACACCACTCACTCACTCACTCACACACCACACACACACACACAACACACACACACACACCACATCACACACACACACACCACACACACCACCAATCATTTTTCACTTCCTCATCACTAACACAAACAAAACACCTTACACCACACCCACACCACTGCTTCTACCAGCCATCACTACCACACACAGCAGTACTAATTAGTGTTTTCACTTCCTCATTTCAGAATCTGGACAAAACTAAAACTCCTTAACATACTCGTACAGACCTGACTTTCTTACAGTCAGTCATGTCTTCAGCCCACAGGGTCAAGTTAAAGGACGATTGGTCTTAAGCATTTTCTTTAGTCGCTATCTGGTATCAAGAGTTTAACTGCGGAAAATCATTAGTTGATGTTAAAGAAATCTTAATAAATGTTTAGCCAAGCTGTACTCTACCAGACGTCAACACGGCCCAAAATAACAACAATAAAAAGACATTTATTCAGTTTCAGTCGAGACTGCATGTATAAAAAAAGAGAACTTCCAACGAACTTTACTGGGAAAATTCATTGAGGTTGACCTTCG
>CM054146.1:46233030-46235530 GCA_028751875.1 Rapana venosa | reverse complement strand
GGAATTAAAAACAAAACTTGTGTGTAAGTGTGTGTGTGAGAGGGGGGAAGGAGGGTGTGTGTGTGTGTGTGTGTGTGTGTGTGTGTGTGTGTGTGTGTGTGTGTGTGTGTGTGTGTGTGTGTGTGGATGCATGCATGCATGTATACATAACGCATGCTCATACGTTATAAATACACGCGCGCGTGCGCGTGCACATACTAACACACACACGCGCACGCACACACACACTTACTTTACCACCCAACCCCACACTACACCCCACCCCAGAGCATATTACATACCACACCACATGACATAATTACATTTCGCAACACCGCACATCACATAATCATTAGATTACACTACATTAAGTTGCATTACACCATATTTCACAAGGGGAAAAAAAGGACACACGCAGACAGGATTTGTTTCTTTAAAAAAAATTGGTGCTGCTCTTGTTGCAAGGCGTTCTACTCTGATATCCTTACATTACATTACATTACATTAATAATAATGATGATAATAATAATAATAATGTATGGGATTCATATAGCGCTGAATCTTGTAAAGCAACGAATCAAAGCGTTAAATGTGTAATGAGTGGCTTATGATGTGAGTGCTTTCACACACACACACACACACACACACACACACACACACACACACACACACACACACACACACACACACACACACACACACACACACACATCTGCAGATTGTAGTATTGTTTATTTTCATGTTTCTTCAGATAGTAAGTGGGGGAGGGGGGGGGGTTTCTTGAAATAAGAATCTTGAATCTTGAAAATTCCAATTTCACGTAGAAAAATATACCGTCATTAAAAATAGTATACAAGAGTTCCCCCGTGGAGATGCCGGGACCCTGTCAGTATAAACAGCATCCCCACCTTCTGGAAATAATTCTGTGCTAGGAATTCCCTCGTCTCTTTCCCCCTCTCTTTGTTTCTGCCTTGTTCCTTTTCTTCCTGTCACCCCCCTCATTCTTGTCTATTTTCTGCCTTCTTGGTCCATTCTCCTGCCGTTTCTTTCCAGAAAAAATTGAAAGGTAACAGTTCTCTCCCACGCCGAAATCGGATGCGCTGGGCCTGACTTGTCAGGCGGTTGACGGCAGCGTGACGCATTTTCACTCATATGACAGACAACGATATTTCCATGCTGAGTGTTCGACGACGAAGAAGAAGTATACAATTAGATTGCATTACATTACATTACCATCCATCATATCATTTCGCATTACATTACATTACATTACATCACATTACATCACAAAATGGTATATCATATTACATTACATCATAACACATTACTTCACATCAAATTGTATCACATCACAACATATCAGCTCACATGACACCACACCACAACACATTACATCACGTCACAACATATATTACATTACATCACACCACACCACATTACATCACAACATATATCACATTACATCACATCACACCACATTACATCACATCACACCACAACATATCACATTACATCACATAACAACATAATTATATCGTATTACATCACACCACAGCACAATAGATCACGTCGCAACATATATCACATCATGCCATAATACATTTACATCGCAACAATCACGTCAAATCACATCACAACATATGACATTAAATCACAACATATTATATAACAAGCGCCTCGATTTGTTTGCTTTACAAGATTCAGCGCTATATAGATACCATACATTAGTAGTAGTAGTAGTGGTAGTGGTAGTGGTAGTGGTAGTAGTAGTAGTAGTATCATATTATTATCATCATCATCATTATTATTATTCTTAACAACACATCACATTACATCACAACACACCACATGAAATTACGACACATCACACCATATCACATAACATTTATTTTTTTATTCTTTTATATCGAGTATAATGGAATAAGCACTCATGTGCTTTTTTTTACATGCAGTCTCCGTGTGTATGCGGTTTTGTAAATTTTGTCATCCGTTTTCCCCGGCACACAATGGCCTACTCTTCCGAAAAGCGGAACAGGATTTAACGTGTGCGCAAGATGTTCTGTTCTGCATGCGTTCGAACACGGGGCCTCGGTTTGTAGTCTCATCCGAAGGACTTCACATCACATCACATCTGATCGGTGTGGATCGGTGGTCTAGAGGTAACGCGCCTGTCTAGAAAGCGAAAAGTCCGGGGTCGGAAGTGTGCGGTGGTTCGTATCCCGTTTGGCCCCGAAACTTTTTCCCCATCCACTAGACCATGACTGGTGGTCTGGGCGCTAGTCTTTCGGATGAGACGATAAACCGAGGTCCCGTGTGTTACACAAACATTATTTAGCGCACGTAAAAGAACCCACGCAACAAGAGAGCTGTCCCTGGCAAAATTCTGTAGGAAAAAAGCCACTCTTATAGGGAAACATGCAGTTGAAGACAGTTTTAAAAAAAAAAGGGTGGCGCTGCTCTTGTGGCGACGCGCTCTCCCCGGGGAGAGCAGCCCGAATTTTACGCAGAGAAATCTGACGTG
>CM054146.1:46200530-46228030 GCA_028751875.1 Rapana venosa | reverse complement strand
TTTAAAGAACATTCTCACCTTCTGGAAACTCTGTGAGCACTAGGAATTCCCTCTTTTCTATCCCTCTCCTTCTTTCTGTCTTGTTCCTTTTCTTCCCCTGTCACCTCCTTCTTGTCTATTTTCTGCCTTCATGGGTCCTTCTCCTGCCTTTTCTCCTCAAGAAAAAAAATGAAAGATAACAATTTTCTCCCATACCTAATTCGGATGCGCTGGGCCTGACTTGTCAGGCGCTTAACGGCAGCGCAACGCAGTCTTCGCTCAGATGACTAGTTGCTGTCTGAGCGTTCAAAGAAGAAAAAATTGTTTCATCGAGGGGGAAAGTGAATAAAGTCAAGGTTTCTTCATATCGTGCCCTTACAAAATAATAGCAAAAGAAAGGAAAACAAAACAAGCAAAAATAATGTCCACAATAATTACCATTTTAACTGCACCAAAGTTGAAATTAACCCCCCACCCCACCCCCCTCAAAAAACCCATCATAAGCGAAACTACCAATAATGATTGAGTAACCTGAAAACGACCATGTCATACAAAAACATAAGAGAGACAGACAGAAAAAACATAGACAGAGAGAGAGAGAGAGAGAGAATGAATGAATGAATGAATGAATGAATGAATGAATGAATGAATGAATGAATGAATGGATGGATGGATGGATGGATGAATTAATGAATGAATTTTAATTTTTCAATGGTAAAAGAATAAGCATACACATACTTTTTTTCATCCGGCCCTTGCCCTGATTAGAGACTATCAACAAAACAGGGGGGGACCCTACTACAACAATGACAATATGATTTTTAAAAGATAAGTGTATATTTAACAATACATGATCGCTAACTGACCTGAAGAGAGGGACAGACAGACAGACAGAAAGAGAGAGACCTAGACAGAGGGAAACAGACAGACAGACAGACATATACAGAGAGACCTAGACAGTGGGAAACAGACAGACAGACAGACATATACAGAGAGACCTAGACAGTGGGAAACAGACAGACAAGACAGATACAGAGGGACCTAGACAGTGGGAAACAGACAGACAGATACAGAGAGGCCTAGACTGAGGGAAATAGACAGACAAGACAGACAGACAGACAGATAGAGAGGGACCTAGACAGAGGGAAACAGACAGATACAGAGAGGCCTAGACTGAGGGAAATAGACAGACAAGACAGACAGACAGACAGATAGAGAGGGACCTAGACAGAGGGAAACAGACAGATACAGAGAGACCTAGACTGAGGGAAACAGACAGACAGATACAGAGAGACCTAGACTGAGGGAAACAGAGAGACCTAGACAGAGGGAAACAGACAGACAAGACAGATACAGAGGGACCTAGACAGAGGGAGACAGACAGACAAGACAGACAGACAGAGACCAAGACAGAGGGAAACAGACAGACAAGACAGATACAGAGGGACCTAGACAGTGGGAAACAGGCAGACAGATAGAGAGAGACCTAGACAGTGGGAAACAGACAGACAAGACAGACAGACAGATAGAGAGAGACCTAGACAGTGGGAAACAGACAGACATGCACAGAGAGAGAGAGAGAGAGAGAGTCGAACCCCTATCCTCAAGTTAGGGCTTTTTTGTGTGTTCGTTCCTCGGCTAGAGCTCCGAGGTTCACCTGTAGTATCGCACGGAATACCTGTTTCTGACCACATAAGAAAATCGTGTGGTATAAAACCAAAGAAAGAGACAGAGAGCGTGCGCGGTATAGAGACAGAAAAGTACCTTTTTGTTTCGAGGATCATGGAATAAACACTCATGTGATTTTTTTTACATTCAGTCTCCGTGCGTATGCGGTTTTGTCAATTTTGTCCTCTGTTCCCACCGGCACACGATGGCCTACTATTTTGAAATGTCTTAACGTGTGCGCAAGATGTTCTACATGCGTTCACACACGGGACCTCGGTTTATAGTCTCATGCGGACTGAGAGAGAGAGAGAGGAGAGAGAGAGAGAGAGAGAGAGAGAGAGAGAGAGAGAATGAATTAACGAATGATCTTTATTTTTCAGGGATGTCAATAAAGAGATGACGGGGAGATAAAAGGAGAGAGAGGGAGAGAAAGAGAGAGAGGCAGACAGACAGACAGACAGACAAAGTCAAAGTCAAAGTCAAAAACACTTTAATCATCCCATGAAGGACAATTACAATACTGACAGGCAGATTGATACACATCAAAAATCTCAAACACACAAAAAGCTATATTTCATATTGGTTAAAACATTCCAAAATGACTTCAAATAAAATGTCACGAACACACACACACCAACACACACGCGCGCATGCGCGCGCGCACACACACACACACACACACACACACACACACGCACGCACGCACGCACGCACGCACACACATCAATTGTGATTCCAATTTTAAACCCATTGACTAGAAGACATACATACTTATTTTTTACGCACGCATATACGCAGCACGTACACACGCACGTACGTACGTATGCACCAATATATGAATTCAATGTTTTAAGACCGTTGACTAGAAGACAGACTTATTTCACACACACACCCACACCCACACACACACACACAAAACACACACACACACACACACTCACTCACACACACATTCCACACACACACACACACACACACACACACACACACACACACACACACACACAATTATGGGGATGCGTGTCTGTGACTGTGGCATTTCAGAAACATCTGTAGCTTTTTAGAATCGGAACAGAAAAAAACAACAACAACTGATAAGCAAAACAAAGCCCAGAAACGAAAACCAACGAAACTTTCCACACAAAGAAAGACCTAGAATAAGAGCAGAAAGGGGACAACTCGTAAAGTGCTTACGAATCTAGATCTACAAGCTTTTATCTTCTGCGATAAACAGAACTTCGAGTACTTTCTGTGATACTCAAGATGTACCTTTGCACTGTGTGCATCTGTGTACACATACACGTGCGTGCTCGCACGCATACATACATTCACCGGCAGGCAATGTTTGTACGGATACTTACGTACGCACATACAAAATTCGCGCACGTGTGCATACATGCATGCACACACACATACATACACACGCACGCGCGCACACACACACATACATTCACACATGCATGCACATGCACACGCGACACAACATCATATCGGGCAAGACATGCGCACACATACATAAAGGCATGAATGCTAGCACTCCACCATCTCTCCTCTCTCTTCTCTCTCTCTCTCTCTCTTCTCTCCTCTCTCTCTCTTCTTCTCTTTCTCGCCTCTTTTGGTTTTTGTTGTTCGTGCGCGCCGCGAGGTACGTATAATATAATAATAATAATTGATGGAATTTATATTGCACTGATCTTGTAATAGCACAAATCCAAGTCGCTCGGTCTTTCATTCATACATTTAAGTCATGGCAATTTCTCTCCGTGAATATCGGGCTGCTCTCCCCGGGGAGAGCGGGAGAACGCGTCGCCACTTAGCGCTGCGCCACCCTTTCACCCTTTTTTTTTTCTGCAGCTGTATGTCTGTGTGTCTGTATGTGTTACTTCAAATATTTCCTGCAATCTCAGAGAGCACACAGTGCCATTATAATACACTTCTGTAAAAGGTAAACAAGACTGAGCTGATATATCTGCACTTTTTTTTTTTTTAGGGGGGGGGGGGGGGGGTTAGAGACACCATCACATAATACAAGATCCAGAGCCTTACCAAATCACTTGTGTCGCCCTAAATTTCTCCATCCCGAAGAATGTGCAAATCATGAAGTCCTGAAGAATTGTAACAAAGCACATCAACAGTCTGAAACTGAAATCAGGAACTCGCAAAAAATTGTAAGTGAAGCTTTATAAACGCTGAAGTAGTAGTGCATCATTATGATAGAACTTGCATTGGTTTTCTTTTTCGCTCCTCGGCTACAGCTTCCAAGTTCACCAATGGTGAGATTTTGCGTGTGCCGCCGTTTTCGCCCACCATGAAGGTAGCTGCATTCCGACTTCGGGGATGTATGCTGAGTCTGTTCATGTTTCCTCCGTAACCCACCGAGCCGCTGACATGTATGACGGTAACTTTAACGGGCATGTTTGATCTTCTACATAAATATATAGAGAGAGATATATAGTTATAGATATAGATATATAATTGTCTTGATAAAAACCCACAATTCTGCTGGGCACCACTCCCTTCAAGCACACAGTTGAGGTAAAATAGTAAAATGGCAATAAAAACACAACTGTGTTCAGCTTCATTTCTCCTTATATTTATATAGAGGAGAACAAACTCCAGTCGTGCTCAGATTGAGTAGTAAAACTACCTGCTGTACCCCTGTCACTCCACTTCAAAATGCAACGTTCAGGAGGAATTGTCCGTCTCAGGTGAACAGAGACAGAAAAAAGCAGAACAACCACATAGAAGTAACAGCATGGAAAAGGCAAGCAATGTGATGCAGTCCCTTCATGGTTTGTTTCTATCAACACCCCGAGTTTGTTTTATGCTGCTGACCCAACTGAAGGCGCCACTGTTATGAACACTCCAGCTTGTGATGATCATTGTGCTTCAAATCATTATCAGTGCAGTCAGCAAATTGACATGAGGCAATAACATGAGATACAGACAGTGGTCGCATCATACGACAACGCAGTGAGTGACCTATGTGGTAAAGATGGAAACGAATTAAATGACTCTCAGTATGATTGTAATGATGTGAATTAGGCAGTGGATTATGTCTGTGACAGTGTGAATGAGTTGAATGACAATAATTCTGAAGTGGGTGCAGAGTGTGCAGAAAATGCGGAGACTGAAGCAGAATCTGGGGAGTGTGTTGAAGATGTATCGAGTATATCCAGTGGGAGAGAGCCTGAAGTTACCCGTAGAGACATTCTGATAAAACCCCAGCTGTGCAAAGAGAAAATCTTGACAAGCTTGTCGTAGTTCATGATTCCATGTGTGTTGAACATAATACACATGTGTGATTATGTGTGGGAGAATATATGATTAGATCAAAAGTAATACTTTAAATCTTTTATAAAACCATGATATGGATTCCATGGCATGAGGTTCATTGGGGCTGTCTGTTATTGTTTATGTTGTTGTTTTTCTAAAATCTGTGTCTTGTGCCCTGTCCCTCTCCCGCTGTCCCCCTTGTAAATGGGCGTAAATGCTTATTACAATAAACATTTGTCATTGTCATTGTCATTGTCTCTCTCCCTCTGTGCACACCCCCCCCCTTCTCTCTCTCTCTCTCTTTCTCTCTCTCTTATCTCTGTTTCTGTCTGCCTGTTCTCTGTCTGCCTGTCTGTCTGTCTGTCTCTGTCTCTCCCTCTTACAAACGATATCTTTTTAATAACTTGTTGTGATAAATAAACCTAGTCCTACTCATCGAAAAGGCCGGATAAAAAAAAGTATATCAATACTTATCTGTAACCCTTGGGAAGAAAGATTTCTCTCTCTCTCTCTCTCTCTCATCTCTCTCTCTCTCTCTCTCTCTCTCTCTCCTCTCTTCTCTCTCTCTCTCTCTCTCCTCTCTCTCTTCTCTCTCTCTTCTCTCTCTCTTATGTGTGTGTTTGTGCCTGCGTGCGTGCCTCTGTGTGTGTGTGTGTGTGTGGGATTAAAAAACCACCCCTAATCTGTAAGAAAAATGACAAACATTGAAAAGCAAATCCAGCATAAAGTTAAACACTGGAGATGTGGATCACACACACACACACACACACACGCGCGCGCGCCAATTCATTTAACGGACAGCCAAGTCTAAATGCTCTGTTGATGCTATCCAAGCTGACATTTCTGAAAGAAACGGATTTCTCTGACAGCTTTACAAGTGCAGCCACCCACATTACTGTTTTCATTTGGTTTAGAGGGTATGGAGGATTAAATCAACCACACACACACACACACACACGCACACGCACGCACGCATATACACACACACGCGGCCCGAAGAGAGAAGATGGAGAAGAGATAGAGTGTGTGTGTGAGAGAGAGAGAGAAAGAGACAGACAGACAGACAAACGGACGGACAGATAGACAGACAGACAGACAGAGAAAAATATACAGAGATGGAGAGACATAGAAAGAAACAGAGACAGAGAGAGAGAGAATATATTTTTTATTTCTTTATTCCTTTATTTTGAGGATTCTTTTCTTTTACATCAAGGATAATGGAATAAGCACTTATGTGCTTTTTTACATCCAGTTCCCATGTGTAACGGAATAAACACTCATGTGCTGCTTTTTACATCCAGTCCTGTGTCTATGAGTTTTGTACTTTTCTCATCCGTTCCCACCGGCACACAATGACATATTTTTCCAAAAACGGTAACACAGAGAGAGTGAGAGAGGAGAGAGAGAGAGAGAGAGATTGAGAGGAGGAGAGGAGAGATGAGTGAGAGAGATGTGAGTTATTTTGCCAACCAGCCCGAAGACGACTGTATGGTCAGTCAAGCAGACAGACCAAGGCAGACAGAGACAGACGATCGAGAACAGACAGAAACCTCTTATCAAACAACTAGCACAATCACTCACACGTTCCCCCCAACGAATTCTCTATTTTTTTCTTTTTTCTTTCTTTTCCTTTCTGTTTTTCCCTCCCTTGTTTCTTTTTTTTCTTCTTTTTTTTTTTTTACTGGGGGGAGTGAAGGGTGTCAGGGTTCAAACTTGCAACGTGAATCATGAACATTTTTCACCTTTCGCTTTTTCTTTTAAAAAGTGTTCATCTTTTGTCAACTACCCGCGAAAAGCCAAAGCGCGTTTGAATCTTGGTCATTTCAAACCAACAGCAGCTGCAGTAGGGATGGTCTGTGCTGCTGAGACAGTAGGCCCTACAGGAAAGAAGGCCTCTGAAGACTTCAACACTTTGCTGAAGACCACAGAAGAAGAGAGACGCTGACAATTTTTCCTCCCAGCTGGTGACCTGGTATTCAGCCTTTCCTCAACAACACACGCCCGGGCCACATAGGAGCAAGACATCGACCTACTGCCCTCCCTGAAACACTGAAGGGATGACTTCGAGTCCTGGAGATTCCTGACAGCTCTAAAATCACCACAGAGCTCTCTTTGTCAAAGTCATGGAATGCTTTGGTGAGTTGAAGATTGTTGTTTGTGTGCGAGTTGTTCGTTTGTTTTGTTGTTGTTTTGTTGTCATCATCGTTGATTAAAGCTTAAACTTTGAAGATCACCTTGATTGATTTTTTGAATAAAGTAAATGTCTTGTTTGTTTGTTCTGTTGTTGTGTACAGCTTGAACTTTAAAGACCACCAAGACTTTTTTCTAGGTTTTTTGTCATTGTCGTCGTCTAAAGCTTACTTTGAAGATCACCCAAGATTTTTTTTCTAGAATGAATGTTTTGGTTAGTTGGTTAGTCTGTTGTTGTCACCGTTGTTGTCTAAAGCTTTATCTTCCAAGATCACCAAGAGCCACGCATTCGTCTCATTTCGGAATAGCTGAGTACACAGTAAAGTTTCTATGTAGAGTACTCCACCGTATAGGCAGCAATACTCCGACTTCAGATAATTTTTAGTGGAAGATGATCCTCACAGGATATTTTAAAGCATAGTATTTTAATATAGATCTTAGTACCTTTGCTTATATATCGATAACTAACAAAGATTTTGGCCTGGACCAGGGGTACATGAGAGAGAAGCGTTTCTTTTAGAGAGGTTAAACTAACCACTATTGTGGTAAGCATTTCAATGTCTGCTAAGACAACAGTGAAGGAGAAAAATCAAAAGATGGCTAAAGCAGCACCCTACTTTTCAACAGTAAGAATGTTCTTCAACAGTAAAATTGACAACCTCCTGTTATCAGTTTTCACCGGCACGAATGGCCTACTCTTCCGAAAAGGATAACGGGTTTTTGTGGGTACACAAGATGTTCTGTGTGCGTTCGCACAAGGGGTGAAATATTGAAGTGCGCGACTGTTTGTACCCACTATTTTAAGGTAGCTTCATTCAGACATAGGGGATGGTACCTCAATTTTTTTTTTTTTTGGGGAGGGGGGGGGGGAGGAGGGAGTGGAATCTGTACTGACAACTCCAGGGGGAAGTAACCTCTTGAATGCGTGTCTCGGTGATGGTTCAAACCCGGGCTTGATCTTAGGGCGTCAAATCGCAAGGCAACACTCTAACCACTAGGCTACCGCCCCCCCCCCCCTCACGTTATTTTAAAACTGACTTGGCTCTAGTGCTTACTATTTGCATAGCCTACTATTTGCAGGGGAAATGTAAAATGTTGATGCGTAATATAGTTGTACTTATAATGTTGACAAAATCCGGCTTTTAAGTAAACTTATTTTTTGGTACATTAAGGTGCATACGAAAATAGGACTTTCGAACCCTAAACACACCCAAATGCGCGCGCGCGCACGCGCGCGCGCTTGCTCTCTCTCTCTCTCTCTCTCTCTCTCTCTCTCTCTCTCTCTCTCTCTCTCTCTCTCTCTCACACACCACACACACACACACACACACACACACACACACACACACACACCACACACACACACACCACACACGCGCACACACAATTTTGTTCTTTTTCTTTTACGGGAGATGTTAAACCGGAAAGCAAAACTATATGTTTAGATATGTACTCTTTGATCGCTTGAATGTCAGATGTAGCAGAATGTGAAACTAGTTTGTCTTGTACATTATTTTCGGAATTGTACATTTTACCGTGTGTGCGGAGGTTTTTTTTTCTTTTTTGTTTCTCGACTACCGTTCCAACGTTCATCAATGATGATATTTTGCGTATGCTACCGTTTTCGCCTACCCTTCAGGTAGCCACAATCCGACTTCAGGAATGATGTCTAAACACACCAGTGTGCATTTTATAAAAAAAAAAATCATACATTCTTACCGGTGCAAATGGTCTACTCTTTCGAAAGGCATAACAGGTTTAACGCGTGCGCAAGATGAGTGGAGTCAGCTCTTAATGTCACCTCCAAAATAAGAATCCCCTTGAACAGGCGTCTCGGTGGCGACTTGATCCCGGGCCGTAAAAATCGCAAGCGCAATGCTCTAACCACTAGGCTATCCCACCTCCCTTCCCTCCCTCTCCCTCAAATGTATTATGGATTCTGTATGCAGAATATCACCAAAAGCAAGTTTAATACGTACCAATTTTATACAACTATTTTTTCCATTTGATTCAAAGGTACTTTATTATTCTATTTGTTTATTCTTTTATTTTGAGGATAATAGAATAAGCAAAGCACTGGAGTGCTTTTATACATCCAGTCCCCGTGTGTATGGCAGTTTTGGTAAATTTTGTCATCCGTTCTTACTGGCACACAATGGCCTACTCTTAGGAAAAGCGGAACGAGTTTTAACGTGTGCGCAAGATGTTCTTCGTGCGTTCGCACACGGGACCTCGGTTTATAGTCTCATCCGAAAGTCTTTTAGGGGGGAGTGGAGCTGGCATTCATGCTAACTCCAGAGGACAAATCCCCTTCAACGAGATTCGAACCCGGGTCAGAAGATCAATACTATTTTGAAACATGTTGCCGCGCACGTTACAGTGTAGCGCAGCTTTGGCTACTTTTTGGCAGTTTCCTGTAGCAATTGCGTACTATGCGGAAATGTACATGAAAGTGAAACTTTTTTTTTTTTTGGGGGGGGGAGGGGGGCCAGAGCTCAGTTGTCAGAGCGACCGACTCTGTAATTTTTTTAAATAGAAATTTCACGGCATACAATGGGGCCTTGGCCAAGCCACCTAAGAGGATTTTTCACCTGCAGCCAAAACTGTTTTCGTTCGTTTCCTCCGCTTCAGCTCCGAGTGTTCACCAAAGGTGAGATTGTTGAGTAGACGACCGTTTTTGCCCACCGTTAAGGCAGCCGCATTCTGACTTCGGGGCTGATGTCTAAGCGCGAGACTAGTGTGCATGCGTCTTTTTAGTCTATTTTCATCATCCGTTCTTACCAGCGCGGCCCGCAGGACCTACTCTTCCGAAAGGCGTAACGGGTTTTAACGTGTGCGTAAGATGTTCCGAATGCGTTCGCACACGGGACCTCGGTTTATAATCTCGTCCGGACTTTTCGGGAGGAGGGGTGAGGGGGGGGGGGGGGATACTAATAACTCGGGGGGAAAAATCAACTTGAACGAGTGCCTCAGTGGTGGCTCGAACCCGACCCGTTACTTCGTGAGCGCAACGCTCTAACCACTAGGCTTACCCCCCCTACCCCCCAACCCCCCACCCTCACCCCCGCTTATGAAATCTGTATTCCTAAGATCACAATGGATAAGTTTAACGCCGTTTCAGGAGATCAGTTCTAATTTGATTCAAAGGTAGTTCATTATAAAACAAGTTAGGGCAATGTACCTCAGCTTTCGCTACTTTCTAAGCAGTTGCCCTGTAACAATTGCGTATTATGCAGAGTTGTTTCTGAAATTGATATATTTTAGGATGGGGGGGGGGGGGGGGGGGGGCGCAGAGCTCAGTGGTTAGAGCGACTGACTTCGAATCTTGAGGGATTCCATAACACAGGTTCGGGCCTTGGTTGCACCCTCTACGAGGATTATTTTCTCTGGAGCTAAAATTGACGTAACTCAGTCTTAGAAAATCAAGCGGTCTTTTTTTTCCTTTTTCGGAAAGAGCTCCGAAGTTCACCATCGGTGAGATTTTGCTTATGCGTCCATTTTTGCGCACCATTAAGGTAGCCGCATTCTGACTTCAGGGATGCTGTGTAAAAACACCATGTGCATGTTTTTGAGATTGTCATCCATCCCTACCAGCACGAATTCGTCTACTCTTTTGAAAGGAAATAACAGTTGTATGTGAGTCGCCAGATGTTCTGCGTGCGTTCGCACGCGGGAACAAGGAGGACTTTGGAGGAGTGGGAGTAGGTAAGGTAAAGGTGTCCCATAAACCTATATGGTCGTAGGAAGAGCGAGGGGCATCAGAGACTCAGCTTCTAAGGGGCCGCATATTGAGGGCGGCGACCATCTCCTCTCCCTCCTGCTTTACCTTCCCTGACCTTCTAAAGGTGGGTACCCATTTACAGATTGGGGAACTGGAGAACTGGTATCGGGAGCCATGGTGCGCAAATAGTCACCCATCCAACTGGTAACACGCTCGATGCGTTAAACCTTGGCTGGGAATCGGTACTGATGTTGAAATCAAAGGGAAACGTCCCCTCAAACGGGTGCCTTGTGGTGGCTCGAACCCGGGGTCGTCAGATCACAAGCGCAGCACTTGAACCACTAAGGTTATCCGACTCCCTATTTTTGTCGTCTGATTTTATTTGGAGTGTAAAAAAATTACTGTAGAGTATGTAAGGATAGTCGTGTTCATGGTCTATGTCAACAGATCTGCGCCGTATGATCGTCACCCCTCTCACCAGAGATCATGGGATGCCATATCATGGTCCTTTTGTCACCAGATCTTCACCAGTGATCATCATCCGTCTCACCAGAGATCATGGAGATGCCATTCGTGGTATTTGTCACCAGATCTTCACCAGTGATCATCTCCCTTCTCACCAGAGATCATGAAGATGCCACTCGGCCACGATGTTGGACGCTATGCATCAGAACCTGTCCAAGAATCCCCATGACTCAGTTAGACAGATGTCAGATGTATGGGCTTGAAGGGTTTCGAATGGGAGATAGGAGAAAGTGCTTCACCGAATCCCTGAAGGGCAGACCTAGTGCACTCACTGCCTGGTTCCGATGCCCAGGGATGTAGAACAATCCATGGCCGTCTTCGTCTTCCACTGGATTGAACCGCGAAGTAGGTAGGAGTTTGGGGGTTTAGGTATCAGAGTGGCGTCATTATGACCTCCCATCTCTGCATCACTTTAGGGACTAGATGCGACGACACATCCGCCCTCCGACATTTCACCAACCCTGTCTTCTTTTTCTTCTCTTTTTCTTCTTCTTCTTCAAACACTCAGACAACTACTACTGATGCCTGTCATAGGAGCGAAAGTGCCCTGCACTGCCGCTACACGCCTGACGAGTCAGGCCCAGCGCATCCGGCTTCGACGCGTTACCGACGGCATGAGGTAGGGTTTCTTAGTTAATCGTGTTGCCGAACAAGGATGTGGGTGTCCTGAAACGGCACAGGCTGCCTACCCTCGCACACAGTGCTCATGAGGGGAAGGGACACCTCACGCCCCCAAACATTGTCTTCAAACACTTTCTATACCTTCTGGGTCTCTTCCTTCTTGCTCCGATTCCTCAGAAGTCTGGCATTGGTGTCGACAGTTGTCATGGGGATCATATCTCAGTTCTGGGCTTGTGTCTCTCAACAGTTTCTATAAACGCATCAAGATCTTGCATCAACGCATCAAGAGCCAGCATCAACACCACAGCAGTACCAATAGTTCGTCGTCGAAGCAGTATCAAGCGCAACATTGTCACAGCATCGTCGTCGGAGCAGCATCAAGCGCAACATCGTCGTCGGAGCAGTATCAAGCGCAACATCGTCGTCGGAGCAGTATCAAGCGCAACATCGTCGTCGGAGCAGTATCAAGCGCAACATCGTCGTCGGAGCAGTATCAAGCGCAACATCGTCGTCGGAGCAGTATCAAGCGCAACATCGTCGTCGGAGCAGTATCAAGCGCATTATCGTCGCAACATCGTGGCCGGAGCGGTATCAAGCGCAACATCGTCGTCGGAGCAGTATCAAGCGCAACATCGTCGTCGGAGCAGTATCAAGCGCATTATCGTCGCAACATCGTGGCCGGAGCAGTATCAAGCGCAACATCATTGGAGCATCGTCGTCGAAGCAGTATGAAGAGCAACATCGTCGTTGGAGCAGTATCAAGCGCAACATCGTCGTCGGAGCAGCACCAAGAGCAACATCGGCGTCGGAGAAGCATCAAGAGCAACATCGTCGAAACATCGTCGTCGAAGCATCAAGAGCAACATCGTCAGAGCAGTATCAAGCGCAACATCGTCGAAACATCGTCGGAGCAGCAGCAAGCGCAACATCGCCGGAGCAGTATCAAGAACATTGTCGCCAGAGCAGTATCAAGCGCAACATCGCTGGAGCAGTATCAAGAACATTGTCGCCAGAGCAGTATCAAGCGCAACATTGTCGGAGCATCGTCGTCGGAGCAGCATCAAGAGCAGCATCGTCGGAGCAGTATCAAGCGCATTATCAACGTCGGAGCATCGTCGCAGCAGTATCAAGAATAAATTCGTCGGAGCAGCATCAAGAGCAACGTCGCCGGAGCAGGTATTAAGCATAGCATCAGCGGAGCAACATCGTCGTCGGAGCAGTATCAAGACATCGTCGCTGGAACAATATTAAGAACCGGCATCATCGCCGCAGCTGTATCATGATCATCATCGCAACATCGGTGCTGCAGCTGTAACAAGAGCAACATCGTCGTCGGAGCAGCATCAAGAGCAACATCGTCGTCGGAGCAGCATCAAGAGCAACATCGTCGCCGGAGCAGCATCAAGAGCAACATCGTCGTCGAAGCAGCATCAAGCGCAACATCGTCGTCGGAGCAGCATCAAGAGCAACATCGTCGTCGGAGCAGCATCAAGTGCAACATCGTCGTCGGAGCAGCATCAAGAGCAACATCGTCGCCGGAGCAGCATCAAGAGCAACATCGTCGCCGGAGCAGTATCCACAACTCAAAAATGTAAGTACACACATTTTTTTTGAGTTGTTCCTCTGTTAGAGCTTCAAGGTTCTCTCTCCAAAGTGAGATTTGTGTGTATGCAGTTTTGTCAATGTTGTCATCCGTTCCACCAGTACACAATGAACTACTCTTCCCATAAGTGAACGGGCTTTAACCTGTGGGAAAGATGTTTCTGCGTGCGTTCGCACACGGGACACCTTTTAATAGTCTCATCCGAAGGAGAGAAGTTAATTCATCAAGTGCTGTTGAGATTTAATCTTGAGACCCCAAAATTCACTCTTCATGACAAACACACATGTCACTTTAGTCATTTTGCTATCACATCCACCGGCACAAAGTCGTACTTTCAATAATTACTGGGCTTAATTGCAAACATTCCTATTTTAGTATAAAGCTTTGTAAAAATGTGTTGGGAGCATACAGGAATTGCACTGAAGTCAAGTGAAAAAAATCATTTCATTTATATTCTTAGATATTGACATGGAAATTTAACCACCTAGAAAATAAATGACGCTCGAAAAACCTAATAGCAGTGGTGTTGAAATATTAAAATGTATTCCATACCCCTTCAATTCATAAATGATTACTCTGCCTGAAATTCGGGCTGCTCTCCCCAGGGAGAACGCATTGCCACAAGAGCAGCACCACCCATTATTTTTCCTTTTCCTGTCTGCATATGTACGTTTCCCTATTGGTGTGGCTTTTTCCCTACAAAATTTTGACCAGGAGAACTCTTTTGTTGCGGTGGGTTCTTTTACGTGCGCTAAATGCGTGATGCACACAAGACCTTGGTCTATCATCTCATCCCAAAGAATAGTACCCAGACCAGGACCACTCATGGTCTACCCAATGCGGGTAAAACAGGGATCGAACCACCTCAGTCGGACTTCTGGCTTTCTAGGCAGGTGCATTACCTCTAGACCACCGATCCACAAATAGAAAATATAACCTCCCCTGGATATCACTGAAACATTTTGATCTTTTTACCAAGAGTGCTATTTTCTTGTGCTTGCTATTTTCATTTCCGCATCATAGTTCTGAATACGTCATAAATGACATAGTCTTTTTTTAAATTTTAATTTCGTTGGTGGCTAGAGCTTCAAGTTCACAAATGGTGGGATTTTGCATATGCGACGATTCTTTCAACTAACTTCAGGGATGATGTCTAATTATTTATTTTTTAAGTTTTATTTCATTTCAAGGATAACAGAATAAGCATTCATGTGCTTTCTTACATCCAGTCCCTGTGTGTATGCCGTTTTGTAAATTGTGTTATCTGTTCCCACCAGAGCACAATGGCCTACTCATCCGAAAAGCAGAACGGGTTTTGATGTGCATATGTTCTGCGTGGCTAAATACGATACCAGCGTGCACGCGCATTTCTTTTTCTGTTTGAAATTTTGTCATCCATTCCTACCATCACGCAAAGGCCTACTCTTTCGAAAAGCGGAATGGGTTTTAACGAGTGCGCAAGATGTTTTCTGCGCGCGTTCGGACACAAGACTACGGTTTATAATCTCAATCTGAGGGACCTTAGGGCGAATGGAGTGGATACTTCTTGAATGCTCAGACAGTAACTGTCACATGAGTGCAAATGTTAACTGATGAGGGGGGGGGAGGAGGGGAGAGGTATTCCTCTTAACAGAATGCCTTAGTAGGGGTTCGATCCGGGTTGTAAGATCACAAGCCCAATGCTCAAACCACCAGGAAATCCCACCCCACTAAATATGTTTTCGAAATTTATGGGTTTTTTAAAAACTTATTAAAATATTATATATTATATATATATATATATATATATATATATATATATATATATATATATATATATATATATATATATATTTTATATATTTAAACATGCTCAAATGCGCAGGGTTTAGGGGGGGGGTGTTTAGATAGCATTGATACATTTTTAAGTGACTGAATTGATATGTTTGATCATGTAATCTGTGGGGATTGCTAAGGTTGGTGGTTGTTGATGCTGTTTTCAGGGGTTCTGGTGCCGAACCAAAGTACCAAGCAGCGCAACGGCCTGAAGTGACCAGTTCCAGACTACAGGTAATGGTCAACGAGGAAGAGGACAAGATTGGATCGGACTGGATTTATTTTAAAGGAATCCAAGTTATTAGTTGGTTCTCAAAGAACTTTTTGTCTTCATATGTCTTGCGGGACTAGCAAACATTTTTGCTTTCTCAGCAGAATCAAACCAAACGATTAGGAAAATACCTTCATGATAATCTATCCCTCGAAACGCTTTATATTTTTCCCCTTCTTCTTCAAAAGCTCGGACAGCACCTATTGTCTGTCATATGAGCAAAAATGCGTTGCGCTGCCGTCAAGCGCCTGTCAAATCGGGTCCAGCACATCCCACTTCAGCATGGGAGAGAACTGTTATCTTTTAAGCCTTTCTGGGAAAAAAGGCAGGAGAATGGACCAAGAAGGAAAAATATAAAGGGGATGACATGAAGAAAAGGAACAAGGCAGAAACAATGAGAGGGATAGAAAAGAGGGAAATTCTTTGCACAGAATTTCCAGAAGGGGAATGCTTTTTATACTCACCCCCCCCCCCCCCCACCCACATCCCCATAGGGGATTTTTTTAAAAGATAAAAAATAGGTAAATGTGTTCCATAAATTATGCAGCCGTTGGGAAACTCAGTGTCGGAGACCACAAAAATCGAAAATGTAAAACAAGACAATTGAATAGTCGATGATTTTGGCCCAGAGTTTTAAAAAAAATCCCAGAAATGACTTTACAAAGGATCCTGGTCATGAGATAACTCTACCCAGTACTGTTCGTTGCAAAATTCCGAGAGAGCAGTTCAACTTTGAAGTTTTCTGATGATTCATTGGAAATTCGAGAGAGTAGTTCAAGTCGGAAGAGATTAAAAAAATTTTGATAGCAAAATTAGTAACGAGTTTCGGGTATTGTTAACAAATCTGAGTGATGAATTTTACCAGTGGTATACCATTCCACGCTTTCTCTCTGTCTGTCTGTCTATCTGTCTGTCTGTCCTGTGTCGTGGTGCTGCGTGCGTGCGTGCGTGCGTTGCGGGGTGTTTTTGGGGGTTTTGTGGTGTGTGTGTGTGGTTATTTTTTTTTCGTTTTGGTTTTTGGTTGGCGCGCCGTTAACGTGTGTCTGTGTGTGGCGTGCTTTCTTTGGGGTTTCTGTGTGCGTGCGTGTGTGTTTTAGTGGCTGGCTGCGTGGTTGGGGTGTTTTGTGTGCGTGCGATTGTGTGTGGTTGTGGGGAGAGGTACCCCCCCGGTGGAAGGAGAGGTAAAGAAGGAAAGGGGTGCTTAGGAGGGGTGGGTAGAGCCCCTGAGTAGAAAAAGGCTGGCTATTTTCTATGTTTATTTGGATTTTTTTTTAACGGATGGCATTGTTCAAAAGTGTCTCCGATTTCTGGCGACGCAAAACTGTTAAAGCAGCTTGTCAAAAAATGCTTTCGGGCTTGGAAATTGCTTCAATTTTGCAAATGGGATAAGCACTTACCGAGTGCTTTAAAAAAAATCCGTTCCGTGTGCACGGTTTTTTGTGAAGAGTGTCATCCATTTCCCACCAGCACAAAAAAGGGTTTGTAAAAATTTGGAAAGGCGAAAAGGTTTTGATTTTTCGGGATGTTCTCTGCGTTCCACACTCGGCACCTCGTTACAGTCTTATTCTTATTAAATATTTATTATTTTAAATTTGGTGGATCGGTGGTCTAGAGGTTACGCGCCTTCTAGAAAGCGAAAGCCGGGTTTAGTGTGCGCGGTTCTTACCCCCTTTTGGACCGAATTTTTTCCCCCCCATCCAAAAGCCCCTGAGTGTGTTCGGGCCCCCTGTCTTTCGGATGAGACGATAAACCAGTGTTCCCGTGGTTACACGTTTTTGCCCCTAAAAAACCTACGGCAACAAAGAGAGTTGTCCCTGCAAATTCTTAGAAAAAACCACTCTGATAGGGAACAAATACAGCGGCAGAAAAAAAAAGGGTAAAGGGGGCCCCGCTAAGTGGCGACCCCGTCTCCCGCTTCCGGGGGGGAGCAGCCCGAATTTCCGGAAGAAATCTGCCATGACTTAAAGTGGTATGAAATAACATCGACGCTTGATTGTTGTTTTACAAGTTTCAGCGCTATATAAATTTCCATACATTTTATTTATTTTATTTTCCAAAGACTTTTCGGTGGGAGAAAAGATAGTACGCTGAGAAATTTGCAGCCGGAATTTCCAGTGCACCCCTTAAACCTGTTCACAGACTGGTGATTTGATTCATAGCTCCTGCTTTGCGAGCTATGTACCTTGTTAAGCTACACACCCTTTGTCAAGAGCTGTTTTCCACTTCCCAGCACCGCTGACAGACACCCTTGCTTGCTTGTTGAATACCCCCTCGCACTTCCGCTAACTCAACCCCTACTCATGGCCCCCACAGTGGACACAAAGGCGGGAAGATAAAATTTTTTGTAAGCTGACACAATGGCCCCAAAATTTTTTTTTTTCTCGTGCAGTTGTGGAGGGGGTTGGGTTTTAAGTAGATTTTCTGTGCTTTTCCCCACAGGGTTTAAGTTTTAAGTGGCACCCAAGAACTTTTGGGAGTGAGTTGGCACAAATGTTACCAAGGGGAAAATTTCCCGCTTGAAACGAGAACCACCGGTCAGAAAAGATCACGAGCCGTAGGGCAACTCTCTAACCAACCAGGCTCCCTCCCCCTCAGATGAGAGAAGAGAGAGAGAGAGAGAGGAAGAAGAGAAAAGAAGAGAGAAGGAGAGAGAGAGTGGGGGAAGTGTGGGAAGAAAGAGGAGGAGGGGAAGAGGGAGGGGAGGAGAGTGAACGAAGTGGGGGAAGGGGAGAGAGAGAGAGAGGGAGAGAGCAGAGGGGGGGAGAGGCGGAGAGAGAGAAAGAGAGGGAGAGAGAAGCAAGGACGGAGAGAGAGAGGAGAGAGAGCGCGGAAAAGGGGAGAGAGGGAGGGAGAGAGAGCGGGAGGGAGGAGAGAGCGGGGAGGGATGAGAGAGGGGAAGAGAGAGGGGAAGGGGAGGGGGGAGAGGAAGAGAGAATGCCCAGAGAGAAAAGAGTGTGTGTGTGCGTGCGTGTGCGTGCGGCGTTGCGTGGGTGGTTTTTCTGCGTGTGTATGCCCGTGTGCGCGCGCGCGCGCGCGTGTGTGGTTTTCATGCACTCTAGGGAAGGGTTAACCACAGGAAATTTGTCATCACCAGCGTTATCTTCTGCGCCCCTTGTGTTAAAGAAATCTTTTCAGTTGTTTGATGTG
Organism: Rapana venosa; assembly: GCA_028751875.1. Taxonomy (NCBI): domain Eukaryota; kingdom Metazoa; phylum Mollusca; class Gastropoda; order Neogastropoda; family Muricidae; genus Rapana; species Rapana venosa. Next base: position 46,209,214 of record CM054146.1, on the reverse strand, counting down.
CGGATTTAAAAATCGAATAGTAAAGAAAAAAATTCAACGAAATTTTGGAAAGGATGGAGGTAAAGCATTGAAGCGTCGCACAATAAAAGCGGCTGTATTTTTTATAAAAGAAAACGGTCCGTGTACCTTTTATTTACCAACCTTTCGTTAGGAAAAGCCAGATAGCTCAGTGGTCAGAGCACTCGCTCTCCCCAAGTTTAGGTTAAGCAGCGTTGAGCATGGGGAAGGTTTTAACCCGTTTCGTTTCGTCCCCGGTTTTCGACAGTCCCAGTTCACCCATTTGTAAATGGGTGGCTGCCCTCTTTAAAGGGGCAGGGAAGGTAAAGCAGGGAGGGAGAGGAGATGGGCGCAGCCTTTAAGATGCTGGCCCTTAGAGAAGCTTGCGTTTTCCGACACCTCGCTCCCCAACGACCGCATAGGCTATGGGAGTATCTTTACCTCTTTTGTTATATTAGTAAAAGCAGTTCTCCTCTTTGCTTTACAAAACTTGAACCAGAAAACATGTATTTCATTTACTTATGGGCATAATAAGATTGCGGAAATCTTGTAGTGGTGTGTCCTGTTACCAAATTTCGGGTTTTTGCCTTTAGCTTTGCCGAAGGTCAGGGACATGCCCATTACCCAGGTCATACCCCTCCCACCCATTGATAGACTGCTTCCATCTGCATTTTCTCCTAGCAATCTTTTAAATTTTTATACAAAGAATAACGGGATAAAGATGATAAAACTGAGAAAAGAATAAGTGGGAGTAAATTGTTGGAGGCCTCACAAAAAACACAAGGGAAAACCCAACAAATCTGGTTGTATTTGGGAAGACTAAAGTGAAAGATTTTTAAGGAATTTCTGGTTTTCGCATTTGCCCAACCTTTGTACTGTGTCTATGGGCCATTTTGTGTAATTTTCTGCAGGGATGGAACTTCCATTTGCAAAGTCTGCAGTAAAAAAAAAAATCCAGTGTTTGCAACTTTTGTTGAAATGATGTATTTCAGGAAATCACTGTGATAATCATGTGGGTACAGGTTGTCCCGGGTTTTTGTTCAGCTTGTCTTATTGCTTCCAAACCCTTTTTACCAAATGAAACCTGGGTTGTGTAAAACTAAAAAAATGTAGTTTAGCTTGGGGTGGGGGGTTGATAGATGGTCGTAAACTTTTCAAAGCAGTTGTACAAACACACTTGGCTGTATTTTTTTGTTGAGGGAGCTTTAAATCAGTGTGTTCAAGCTGAAGAAAAACGTGCCTTTCAGCAAGCAATGCTGGTGGACAGCTAGTCTTGTATTTAAAGGGCTTGCCTTTTTTCAATTTTTTCTTGTCATTCACAACTTTGACATTATGTGTTGAAACATGTATAGTTTTCTATGACTTAATTACCTCAAGTTTTTCCTTTTTTTCGTTTTTTTCCTTTTTTTTTTGGATGGTACTTCATTTAAAGTACAGAGTGCAAAGTGAAGCAGTTTACTGCTGACGCCTTTTTTTTCTTTTTAATTGCAAACCATAACAGTTTGGGTACTGTCATCTCGTGTATTGCCCATTGTAGCTATAGATTTTTTTTTATCCCAACATAGCCTGGCTGGAAATGTATGAAGCTGAGAATACACGTTTACAACCCGATTTTGATGACCTTCATTATGTGATAGAGGATTTACACACAAAGATGATAATTGTCATCAGCATTGCTTACTTTTTTTTCGTGTATTTCTTGACAGCCCTGTACAAACTTGATGAATAACCTGAAAATGTTTCGTATGTTTTTTATTTAAAGTGGTGAGCACACACCACTGACACTTGGCTACCCAAACTGACTTTCTTTCCTGAGAAAAAGAACAAGTTTGCACAACTTTTTTAAAACATACAAGCTGATGTTTTGCACCTACCCATTCAAGGTGTCTGTGCTTTCTGGCTGTTTAAAAATTACAACGGTGGGAGCTGAAACGCTTTTGTCACTTCTGTGTTGAAATCTACACTAGGAATTTAAACAACATCTGGTAATTATTTTTCAAAAGGTATAAGAAATTCAATAGCAAACAAAAAGTCAGTGGGTCGTCATTGTGTCACTGCTGGTCAGAGCATTGGGAAAAGCCTACCTCCCCCTTCAGCCAAAAAAGAGAGGCTAGAGTTAGGGTTGGGTAGCCGGCTCGCAGCTGATAGAAAAAGGAAACGGCAGAATGACTTGTACACAGGGCTGTCAAACCTTGATGAAATGTCATACAAGTCTGATGAAATGTTCCACATATCTGAAATGTTCTACAAATCTTAAATGTGATACAAACGTGAAATGTTCTACAAATCAAATATACCACAAATCTGAAATGTGATACAAATCTTAAATGTTCTACAAATCTGTAATGATCTACAAATCTGAAATGTAACACAAATCTGAAATGTTCTACAAATCTGAAATGTACAAATCTGAAATGTGAACAAATCTGAAATTTTCTACAAATGAAATGTTCTACAAATCTGAAAACAAATTAATGTCTACAAATCGCCACAAGAAAAATAAAGAATCAAACAAAAACTTGACCAGGGTCTTTTTTCAGAGTTCTGTTCATGAATGACTGTTTAGTGTAGAGTGTGCGTGTGGTTACACATCTCTGTGTCTGTCTGCCTCTCTCTCCTTCCTTCCCTCTCTCTCCCTCCGTCCCTCCCTCTCTCTCTCTCTCTCCCTCCCTCCCTCTCTCTCTCTCCCTCTATCTCCTCCCCCCCTCTCTCTCTCTATCTCTCTGCTTCTTGCTGTCTCCCCTCTATTTTATTTTATCCATATTACCTAATTATAATCAGTGTATCAGTTTTCATGTTAATGTTTGATTTATTTGAGAATTATGTTTATCAGCATATCTCTTTTCTCAAAAAAAAAATCTATGTATCTTTTGAAATTAATGTTCAAGTCAGTTAGGGATTATGTAATGTAAGTTGTTTTTTCTTTTAAAATCATGTTGTCTTTGTTGTAGTAAGATTTTTACCTGTTTTGTTGATAGTCCCTAATCAGGGCAAGGGCTGGATGAAAAAAAAGTATGCGCATGCTTATTCTGTTACCCTTGAAAAATATTCATTCTATGTGCACAAGAGGCAAACGCCATCGCCTGTGGCTTGCTTCCCTCACATCTGCCTCCCCCGTCACTTCGGACGTCACTGCCACAACAACCCTAACCAGAGACAACACCCCTTCACTTCTCTGTCCTCCGGTTGCTTCTTCCTTAGTGTGTGACTGACTGACAATATTTGTTCAAACCAAAATGTGTTTTACGATGTGCATTAAACTACAAATTCCCTGATTGAACAAGTTCCTCCACCATCTTCCACACCTGACTCACCACTGGAACTCTGGTCTGCTCTTCCTCTGCACACATCTCCTTCATCACCCCTGTCCTCTCCCTCTGAAAGTCACCCTCACTCACCACTGTCATCTTCAACCTCTCTGCCTCCATCAAACCTTCTTCATATATGTTTACTTAATGCCCAATCTGTCTGCCCAGAGGCTAAAGCCGACTATCTCTCAGATTTCATATCTGAACAGAATATCATTTCTCACAGAAACCTGGCTAAACCCACAAGGTCATGAACCAACAATACAACTGACACCACCTGGCTACAAAACCCTTTCTTTTCCACGACTCTCCCGTGGAGGTGGCATTGCTGTCATCTATAAAGACACACTGCAACCAGCTCTTTCCTTCTGCCACTCCCTTTCTCCCATGAATCTTTTGAAGTCTGTGAACTCAACCTCAACTTACCTGGCCATTCTATTACTTTCTGCTGTCTTTACCGTCCACCTCCCAGCCGTAAAAACAATCTAACATCTTCAGTTTTCCATCAAGTTTCAGTCGCTTCTTTATCACTACAGCCTCTTTTCCAAGAAGATTATCATTCTCGGCGACTTTAACTTCCACTTCGACAACCAGTCTTGCTCCTGATGTCAAGCGTCTTTCTCTTTTTCTGTCTAACCACTCTTTCCCAGCTGGTGAACGAACCAACTCACAGATCAGGTCATATTAGACTGGCTCATTACCGATGCTTCACAAGATCTTGTCACATCTGTATCTGTCAATCAACTGCTTTCTGACCATTCTGCCATTCTTTTCTTTCTTAATATCGCAAGGCCTATCAAGAAGAAAAAGCGTGTCACCCGTCGCAATCTCAAAGCCATTGACATTAAAAATTTCTCTTCTTTAGCTGCTGAACGTCTATCACAAATCCCTGACCACACTGACCCTTCTAAATACTAGAATGATGTTCTCAGGCAACTTCTTAATGAACATGCACCTCCTACTGACCATCTTCTACCTGATAGGCCCTGCACTCAATGCATGGTACACTAATGATATCCTAGTCGCAAAGCGCAAACACCGACAACTAGAGCGGCAGTGGCGAAAAACAAAAACTGAAATAAACAAACAGCTCTTGCGAAAACAAATAAAGTCAAAACCTTAATACATTCTGCAAAGAAAAACTATTACTCTGCTCAAGTTCTCGATGCCAACGACCATGGAATCTCTTTTTTCCTCACCTCAACTCTCCTCGGATCTGCAAAGACAAGCCCTCTGCCTACTGTTTACAGCCACTTTGAACTTCCTGTTATATTCTCTTCATTCTTCTCTGACAAAGTCCGCAACATTCGCTCCAGACTGGATCAGACTCCGTTCCACCCTGCGCCTTCTGATCCTCAATTTACTGGCATTCCTCTCCTTTTCTTTCACCGAAAAATCGAGAATGAAATCAAGACAATCCTGAAAGAAATGACAATAAAATCACGTGATCTTGATCCTGCGCCTGCTTCTCTTTTCATCCAGTGCCTTCCACAGCTTATACCCACCATCACAAAAATAGTCAACTCATCACTTCTTTCAGGAACTTTCCCAACAGCTCTCAAAACTGCAATAGTTACACCCCTACTCAAAAAGCACGACCTCGACCCTAACACTCTGAAGAATTATAGACCTGTATCTAACCTACCGTTCATTTCTAAAGTCCTTGAAAACGTTGTTCTGAAACAACTCAACAACCACCTTCATTTCAATAATCTCCTTCCCCCTTTTCAGTCTGCATATCGTGCCAACCACAGTACCAATACCACCCTAGTCCACACGTTAAACACGCTTTTACAAGCTTCTCACACACACACACACACACACACACACATGTGCACGCATGTGCAGACACAAACGCACACATTTACACAGATATACACTCTCATATACATTCACACAGAAACATACGAGCGCATGCGCGCGCACACACACACACACACACACACACACACACACACACACACACACACACACACTACACACACTCACGCGCGCGCGCGTGGACACTGCATGCAAATGTACGTATGTATACATTATCATTCTCTCTCTCTCTCTCTCTCTCTCTCTTCTCTCTCTCCTCTCTCTCCTCTCTCTCTCTCTCTCTCATACACACTCAAACACACACAAAACACACACACACACACACACACGCACGTTCACACACAAACGCGTGCTAGCACGCGCGCGGCGCGCACGCACGCACACACACACACACACACACACACACACGCCTGCGCAGAGGGAATCAGAAACAAAAAGACATACAAGCAGGAAGAGAGAGACAGAGACACAGAGAGAGACACACACACACACATACACACACACACACACACACACACACACACACACACACACACACACACAGATAAAATGATTTGGTCAAGGCGCATTGCCATCAGCTAAACCCAATAACTGCAACTTTAATGAAACGACTTCAGAAAAAAGAAGAAGAAACACAACCCTGGCTCTAACAGCATGAGACAAACAGCTCAAATCCTGTCTCAATTTCGCAAAGTTATTTTGGATATAAACAACCAATAATGTTGTTAGGCGAGGGCAATACGTTTAGAGCCATCGCGTGCTCATGCACACCCACACATTCACACTATGCGCGTGTAAATGGATATCTATAACACAGAAGTAGGAACGAAAGAAAGAAAAATAAAGTGATACAGGAAAAAAGAGAGAAAGAAAAAAGAAAGTATGTGTGCACATATTTATCAATCTATCTGCCTACCTACCTACCCACCCACTTACACACACAAATTATCTATAATAGATAGATAGATAGATAGATAGATAGATAGATACAGAGTGAGACACACAGAGACACAGAGACAGAGACACAGAGACAGAGACACACAGAGAGAGCACACACACACACACACACACACACACACACACACACACACACACACACACACACACAAGCAAAGAGATGTGAACCATTTTCAATTTATTTTGTCCAGTAAAATGGACATGAAGATTCCCTTGAAGGTAGTGCTTTAAACAAGGACATCTTGCCAGAATGTGTGTGTGTATGAACATCTCGCGCACACGTTCAAACCTGTTCCACTTTTCGGAAAAGTATGCCATTGTGTGCCGGTGGGAAAGGACGACAAAACTTAGAAAACCTGCATACACACAGGGACTAAATGTAAATAAAAAAAAAGAGCACACGAGTGCTTATTCTATTATCTTCGAAATAAAAGAAAGGAAATAAATGAAAACTAAATAAAACAAATGAATACAGATACACTCACACAAACGCACACTTACATGCAAAGCATATACATGTACGGTTACAGAAAGGCAAACAAGTGTGTGTATGCATGCATGCACGATCGAAGAGAGAGAGAGAGAGAGAGACAGAGACAGAGACAGACAGACAGACAGACAGAGGATAGAGAAGAGGGATAGAGAGTGACAGAGAGAGGGGGGAGTGAGTGAGACAGACAGAAAGACAGAATCTGTATAAAACAAAAGTGTATTCAATAATTAACAGTATCCACGCCCCCTCACACACACACACACACACACACACACACACACACACACACACACACCACGAAAAAGCATAGACTGTTAAAGGGGCAATACAATTTTGACATAGAAATGTATTCACCAGATTAGAGTTACTTCCCACGTAAATCTCCCCCCCCCCCCCCACCCACCCACCCACTCCATTCCCCACTCTTAAAGGGACAATACAATTTTGACACAGAAATATATTCACTACAGTTACTTTCCATGAAAATACCCCCTCCCCACTCCCCACTCTTAAAAGGACAATACAATTTCGACACAGAAATCAATTCACCAGAGTTACTTCCCACAAAAATTTCCCCCTTCCCAAACACACACACACACACACCACTTACACACACATACACACACACACACACACACACACACACACACACACTGCCCTATTTTAGATGTTTGGGGGTTTTGTTCCTTCTTCACCTCCAACTCCAAGGTTGACCAATTGTGAGAGGTTGAGCATGGGACCGTTATTACCCGCCATTAAGGTAGCAACATTCCAACTTCGGAGGTCAAGGTAAAGGTGTCCCATAACCTTTGTGGTCGTAGGGGAGCGAGGCGTCAGAAACCTAACTTCTCTAGGGGTCAGCATTTTGAGGGCAGTGGCGCCCATCTCCTCTACCTTGCTGCTTTAGCTTCCCTGACCCTAAAAAGGCAGGTACCCATTTACAGCTGGGCTAAACTGGGGGATTGTACTGAGGCCAAGGCGCGCAAACGGTCACCCATCCAACTGGTAACCACGCTCGACGCTGCTTAACCTTAGCTGGGGGAAAGCGAGTGCTCCGACCACTGAACTATCCCGTCCCCAACTTCGGAGATGGTGTATAAATACGAAACCTGTGTGCATGCATATATATATATATATATATATATATATATATATATAGAGAGAGAGAGAGAGAGAGAGAGAGAGAGAGAGAGAGAGAAGATAGATAGATAGATAGATAGATAGATTGCCATCTGTTCCTACCAACACGAACTGGCCTACTTCTTTGAAAAGCGGAACATGATTTAGCGTGTGTGCAAGATGTTCAGCGTGCGTTGGCACAGGGGACTTCGGTTTATAGTCTCATCTGATGGACTTTTGTAGGGAGGTGAGTCGGTGTGTGTGTGTGTGTGTATGTGTGTGTGTGTGTGTGGTGTGTGTGTGTGTGTGTGTGTGTTTTGTGTGTGTGTGTGTGACGCACGCGTTCGCCCGCGTGTGTGTTTGTGTTATTTTTATTTTGTTATCGAAATAGAATAAGCAATCATGTGACCGACTTGGCCAAGTCTATATTCTATTATTCAAAAATGCTTCTCTCAGCGGAATAAAAAAAAATATATATATATAGCTTTTGTTGATTTTAAAAAAGCTTTCGATTCAGTAAGACATGACAAGCTACTACAATTACTTAGGAATCCAGGTATCAAAAGGAAATTTTTCTGTTCCCTATTTGCAATGTATAGTAGTTTGATATCATGTGTTAGATCAAATAATGAATATTCAGATTTTTTTGACTGCCCTCTAGGGGTTCGTCAAGGGTGTGTCTTGAGTCCTACCTTGTTCAGAATATTTATCAATCAACTAGCAAATCATATGTCTGAGAAGGAAAGATATGGTATACAACTGTTACCAGATGTTCCAGAGCTGTTTATTTTGCTTTTTGCAGATGATGTTGTTTTGTTATCTTCGACTCCTATAGGTCTGCAGAATCAGTTGAATATACTCCAAACCTGTTGTGTAGATATGAAATTAAAAATCAATAAAGATAAAACCAAAGTGATGGTCTTAAGAAATGGAGGGATCTTGAATAGGGGAGAGGAATGGTTTTTAGGAACTCAAAAATTAGAAGTTGT
>CM054146.1:46180530-46190530 GCA_028751875.1 Rapana venosa | reverse complement strand
GGGACGAAAGGAACTGCAGTAAGACCTGTGTCTGCAGCCCTTTAATCTGCCTGTCTAGCTAACTGAGTCCCTCCATTCAGCCCCTTCCCCGTGTTCCATCCCTAAAGACTGTGTCACCGTTGACCTTTCCGTCTGCCTAATTGTGTCCTTTGTATTACTGTGTTTGTCTGGGCTTTATCACAGTTCTTGATTAAACCATTGACACTGGGGGCAACAGCAAAGTGAGAGGCTGTAGTATGACCAGTGGCTTTCTTTCCCACTCATAGAATCCCACTTTACAGTTTAGTCTTTAGTGATCGACTATGACTCTCTGACTAGGAGGCTTGACTGGCACAGTCCTTATGTGCTGCAGCCCTGGGGGCTGGTTGGCCTTTGGAGAACATCTCCAACGCTGACTGTCCTTATGCCCACTTGGCCGAGAGAGTGGGGATGTACTGTGGGCAAGGCATCTCCACTATAATCAAATTTCTGCCCAGTTTCCAAAACAGCAGCTACCTCCTCTGCTGTTTTGGAGGTCATCGTCGGACACGACGGACAAACATATAACTGTGTCCCTCCATTCACCCCCTTCCCATGTTCCATCCCTAAGACTGTGTCACTTTTGACCTTTCTGTCTAACTGTGTCCCTCCATTCGGCCCCTCACCATGTTCCATCCCTCTCAAGTCAGGAAGCTATGACGTCATTGGCCATGTCCAGTACACAAAGGGGTGGGGGGCCGGGGTTGTGGGGGTGGGGGGGGGGGGGGGGGGGCCCTTCCTCGTCCACTTTCAACAACAACAAAAAAAGTAGATGTCCTCTCAGATAATGTAGAGTTCATGTATGTCGAGGGGTTTTGTTTTGTTTTTGTTTGTATGTGTGTGTGTGTGTCGGGGGGGGGGGGGATTATACAGTTTTTGTAGGGTCGTTTGGGGAAAAAAAGGTTTTGTAGGGACATCACACATAAGCCGACTTCCAGGGGGGGTTGAATATTTGCCTTGATGTTCGTCACATTGCTTGACGTGGAGGGTGGAGTTTGTGTTGTGTTGTGTTGTGTTGTTGTGTATGTGTGTGTGTGTGTGTGTGTGTGGGTTCGTGCGTGTGTGTGTGTGTGTGTGTGTGTGTGTGTACGTGCGTGCGTTTGTGCGTGTGTGTGTGTGTGTGTGTGTGTGTTTGGAGGTGGGGGGGGGGGGGGGGGGCGGGGAGGGGTGTTCGCCCGCTTGAGCTCTGAGCCTCACCAATGATGAGATTTTGCGTATGCTACCGTTTGCCCAACATTACGTAGCCTCATTCCGTCTTCAGAGGCGATGTCTAAGCACAACACCTATGTGCATGCCTTCTTTTCTTTTTGGATAATTTTGTCGTCTGTTCCTACCGGGATAAAATGGCATACTCTTCCAAAACCAAAGCAGACCTGGCGCAGAAGTGTTGACGAAGAAACGAAGGCAGCCGGAATGACATGGGCCGAGCTGAAGAGGATCTCCCAAGACCGAGTTCGTTGGAGGGAAGGGTGCTGTTGCAGCCCTATGTTCCCCAAGGAATCAAGAGGCATAAGTCAAAGTCCAAAAAGCGGAACGGGTTTTTAACGTACGCGCGAGGTGCTCTTCGTGCGTTCGCACACAGGGGGGACCCTTCAGTTTATAGTCTCATCCGAAGGACTTTTCGGGGAGTGGAGTCAGTACTGGTGTTAACTCCAGGATAAAACTCCCTGAAACGGGCGCCTGCGTGGTTGTTCGATCCCGGGGACGTCAGATCACGAGCACAGCACTCTAACCACGGAGCCATGCGGCCCTTCACCCCGATCTCTGTTTGTTTGAGTCTGAGCTTTCCTTCCAATATACTTTTGACCTCGAGTGGTGGTCTCGGTGCCAGACTTTCAGACGAGACGATAAACTGAGGTCCTGTGTGCAGCACACATTCAGCGTATGTAAAAGAACCCAAGGGAACAAGAGAGTTACTGTCCCTGGCAAAATTCTGTAGGGAAAAGAGCTACTCACATAGGGAAATATATATATATATATATATATATATATATATGCAGACGGGATTTTTTTTTCAAGTAAGGTGGCACTGCTCTTGTGGTGACGCGCTCTCCCCTACACTACACTACACTGCACTTCACTGCACTGCACCTGACTACACTACACTACACTGCACTTCACTACACGCACTACACTTCACTGCACTGCACCGCACTTCACCGCACTTCACTGCACTGCACTGCACTGCACTACACTTCACTACACTACACTACACTACACTACACTACACTGCACTACACTACACTACACTTCACTACACTACACTACACTACACTACACTACACTTCACTGCACTGCACCTGACTACACTACACTACACTACACTTCACTACACTACACTACACTACACTACACTTCACTTCACTACACTACACTACACTACACTACACTTCACTACACTACACTACACTACACTACACTACACTACACTTCACTACACTGCACTACACTGCACTGCACTACACTACACTGCACTGCACTACACTACACTACACTGCACTGCACCGCACCGCATTACACTACACTACACTACACTGCACTACACTGCACTGCACTGCACTACACTACGCTGCACTGCACTGCACTGCACTACACTACATTGCTCTGCAGTACACTACACTACACTTCGCTATGTTATACTACACTACACTACACCACCCTACGGATGAGACTATAAACCGAGGCCCCGTGTGCGAACGCATGCAGAACATCTTGCGCACACGTTAAAATCCTGTTCTGCTTTTCGAAAGAGTAGGCCATTGTGTGCCGGAGGGAACAGATGACAAAATTTACAAAACCGCATACACACGGGGACTGGATGTAAAAAAAGCACATGAGTGCTTATTCCATTATCTTCGATATAAAATAATGAATAAATAAATAAATGAATAAAATACACCACATCACACCACAACACCACACCACAACCCAGTATCAATATCCATAATGGTGTGTGTGTGTGTGTGTGCGCGTGCGTGCTGCGCGCGTGTGTGCGGTTGTTTGTGTGTGCGTGTGTGTCTGCGTGCGTGTGTGCGTGCGTGCGTGCTCAGCGTCCTCATGTCGCAGCTCTCAGTTCCGCTGTGCGGACGGCTCTCGCTGCATCGACCGACGCTGGATGTGTAACGGTCATGACGACTGCACCGACCAGAGTGATGAGACAGGATGCTGTGGGTTTGCTAGTGACCTTTTTCCTTGTGCTGCCTCTCTGTCTGTCTGTCTGTTTGTCTGTCTGTCCCAGTTTTCCTTGTGCTGCCTCTCTGTCTGTCTGTTTGTCTGTCCCAGTTTTCCTTGTGCTGCCTCTCTGTTTGTCCCAGTTTTCCTTGTGCTGCCTCTCTGTTTGTCCCAGTTTTCTTTGTGCTGCCTCTGTCCCAGTTTTCCTTGTGTTGCCTCTTTGTTTGTCCCAGTTTTCCTTGTGCAGCCTCTCTGTCTGTTTGTCACAGTTTTCCTTGTGTTGCCTCTCTGTCTGTCTGTTTGTCCCAGTTTTCCTTGTGTTGTCTCTCTGTCTGTCTGTCTGTTTGTCCTAGTTTTCCTTGTGTTGCCTCTCTGTTTGTCTGTTTGTCCCAGTTTTCCTTGTGTTGTCTCTCTGTCTCTCTGTTTGTTTGTCCTAGTTTTCCTTGTGCTGCCTCTTTGTTTGTCTGTCCCAGTTTTCCTTGTGTTGCTTCTCTGTTTGTCCCAGTTTTCCTTGTGTTGTCTCTCTGTCTGTCTGTCTGTCCCAGTTTTCCTTGTGTTGTCTCTCTGTCTGTCTGTCTGTCCCAGTTTTCCTTGTGTTGTCTCTCTGTCTGTCTGTCTGTCCCAGTTTTCCTTGTGTTGCCTCTCTGTTTGTCCCAGTTTTCCTTGTGCTGCCTCTCTGTCTGTTTGTCCCAGTTTTCCTTGTGTTGCCTCTCTGTTTGTTTGTCCCAGTTTTCTTTGTGTTGCCTCTCTGTCTGTCTGTCTGTCCCAGTTTTCCTTGTGTTGTCTCTCTGTCTGTTTGTTTGTCCCAGTTTTCCTTGTGTTGTCTCTCTGTCTGTTTGTTTGTCCAGTTTTCCTTGTGCTGTCTCTCTGTCTGTTTGTCCCAGTTTTCCTTGTGATGCCTCTCTGTCTGTTTGTCTGTCCCTCTGGCTGGTTGTTTGTGTTTGTTCGTTGGATTGTTTTGGTTTTTGTCCTTTGATTTTATTAACGTATTTTCACTCTTAGTGAAATCAGACGAAAAGATAGTAGGTACCTTTGTGTCTGGGGTTTTTTAGGGGTGTGAATCTGTTTTTGCTGTCTCTCTCTCTCTCTCTCTCTCTCTCTCTCTCTCTCTCTCTCTCTCTCTCTCTCTCTCTCTCTCTCTCTCTCTCTCTCTCTCTCTCTCTCAAAATAGACTGATGGGGGGGTCAGGAATTTAACGTCACAAAATCACTATATGTAGCCAATCTTGGAGTAATTTTTTTTCAACCAAACTGTGCATTAGCTCTATGTTGGATATGATGTGTCGAAATTCAAAAATAAAAAGAGTGATCTAAATGATCCAATTAATGAGACCATTAGCTTCTACTGATAGCACACTATTTTAGGAAACTGTTTGATGCACAAATACGAAGACCCTTCCCTGACGTATGCAGCAGAAGTATGGGGTTTAGAAGATTACCGCACAAATTGAAAAAGTGCACACTTTTGCCACGAAAAAAAGTCTTGTATGTCCCATTATATACATCGAATTAACTTATGTATGGGAGAAATAGGTAGACATCCATTGCGTATCAGAACCATTACTAAATGTGTATGGTTGCATACTGGATGAAAGTTATTAAGCTGCCTTTGTCTAGAATTAAGAGACAAGTACGGCGACCCTGACATTGGTTATTAATATTACTATGATTATTATATAAGTTTACATTCATGTAACCGAAGAGACAGATTAGCTCAACCTCTGAGTACGATCAAAACCAGTGGGATATAATTATGGCCTCTGACGATAGAAGCTGGTTGCACATTTTTTTTTATCCTCTTTATTCAGATGTGTACATAGTTACATAATACACTTTCTGTGACAGCAAAAACAGAAATCCAAGAATCAAAAACACACTTCCATTCACACTAATTGCCCTCGCGCACACACACCTGGACAACAACGGAAATTTTTTTTAATCTTTCAAAAAGATAACAATATAAAATGGCAAGTCCAACAACAAAATAAACACAATGCTTTACAAAAAAATGATAATAATTGATGTCCCAACTACTACTACTAATAATGTATGGAATTTATATAGCGCTGAATCTTGTAAAGCAACAAATTAAAGCGCTCAGATGACTTTTTTATGTGTGTATGTAAAAAAAATTGTGGGTATGTGGATTGGTTTTTTTAATTTTGTCATCTATTCCCACCGGTACACAATGGCCTACTCTTTTTAACAGCAGAATAGAATTTAACATGTGCGCAAGATGTTCTGCATGCGTTCGCACACGGGGCCTCGGTTTATAGTCTCATCCGTAGGGTGGTGTAGTGTAGTGTAGTGTAGTGTAGTATAGTGTATAGTAGCATAGCGTAGTGTAGTGTAGTGTAGTGTACTGCAGAGCAACGTAGTGTAGTGCAGTGCAGTGCAGTGTAGTGCAGTGTAGTCGAACCCAGAACCTCACGGTTTACTTGTTGGCAGGCAAACGTCTTAACCACCCTGCCACCTTCCTTTTGTAGTGTAGCGTACTAGACAGATTAACGCTTTTGTCAGGACTACCCCCTATTTCAGAGCCTCGTGCAATTCCCTGGTGTGTCCAATTTTAGTAACACAGCCTTGCGCTTGTTCTCTGTCTGCAAGGGAGGCAATTACGACACCACCATCCCCCACCCCCATTACAATTATGATTATTCTTATAATGAGGATTATTATTGGTGGTGGAGGTGATGGTGGTATGAGTGATGCTGTTATTATCAATATTGTCGTCATTGTTGTTGTCACTATCAGCATCATTATCGTTATTCGTTGTATGGGTTGTAGTGTGCCAAGCGAACGAGTTCAAGTGCCGCAACGGCAAGTGCATCAATGAAAACTGGCACTGCGACGGGGACAACGACTGTGGTGATCTTAGTGATGAACACCCTTGTGGTGAGTTTTGTATTGCATTGTGCTGTATTGAGCGCTTTGATTTGTTGCTTTACAAGATTCAGCGCTATATAAATTCCATACATTATTATTATTATTATTATTATTATTATTGTATTGTATTGCAGTCTGTTGTGTTGCGGTCTGTTGTATTGTAGTCTGTTGTGTTGTATTGTTTTGTATTGTAGTCTGTTGTGTTGTATTGTATTGTAGTCTGTTGTGTTGTGTTGCGTTCTGTTGTATTGTAGTCTGTTGTGTTGTATTGTTTTGTATTGTAGTCTGTTGTGTTGTATTGTATTGTAGTCTGTTGTGTTGTGTTGCGTTCTGTTGTATTGTAGTCTGTTGTGTTGTATTGTTTTGTATTGTAGTCTGTTGTATTGTATTGCAGTCTGTTCTGTTGTGTTGCGTTCTGTTGTACTGTAGTCTGTTGTGTTGTGTTCTGTTGTATTGTAGTCTGTTGTGTTGTATTGTTTTGTACTGTAGTCTGTTGTGTTGTATTGTTTTGTTTTGTATTGTAGTCTGTTGTGTTGTATTGCGTTCTGTTGTATTGTAGTCTGTTGTGTTGTGTTGTATTGTTTTGTACTGTAGTCTATTGTGTTGTGTTGTATTGTATTGTAGTCTGTTGTGTTGTATTGTATTGTAGTCTGTTGTGTTGTATTGTAGTCTGTTGTGTTGTATTGTATTGTAGTCTATTCTGTTCTGTTGCGTTCTGTTGTATTGTAGTATGTTGTGTTGTATTGTATTGTAGTCTGTTGTGTTGTATTGTATTGTAGTCTGTTGTGTTGTATTGTATTGTATTGTATTGTAGTCTGTTGTATTGTATTGTATTGTAGTCTGTTGTGTTGTATTGTAGTCTGTTGTGTTGTATTGTAGTCTGTCTGTTGTATTGTATTGTATTGTAGTCTGTTGTGTTGTATTGTTTTGTATTGCAGTCTGTTGTGTTGTATTGTTTTGTATTGCAGTCTGTTGTGTTGTGTTGCGTTCTGTTGTATTGTAGTCTGTTGTGTTGTATTGTTTTGTATTGTTTTGTATTGTAGTCTGTTGTGTTGTATTGTTTTGTATTGTTTTGTATTGTAGTCTGTTGTGTTGTATTGTTTTGTATTGTTTTGTATTGTAGTCTGTTGTGTTGTATTGTTTTGTATTGTTTTGTATTGTAGTCTGTTGTGTTGTGTTGCGTTCTGTTGTATTGTAGTCTGTTGTGTTGTATTGTTTTGTATTGTAGTCTTTTGTATTGTATTGCAGTCTGTTCTGTTGTGTTGCGTTCTGTTGTACTGTAGTCTGTTGTGTTGTGTTCTGTTGTATAGTAGTCTGTTGTGTTGTATTGTTTTGTACTGTAGTCTGTTGTGTTGTATTGTTTTGTATTGTAGTCTGTTGTGTTGTATTGTTTTGTACTGTAGTCTGTTGTGTTGTATTGTATTGTGTCTATTCTGTTCTGTTGCGTTCTGTTGTATTGTAGTATGTTGTGTTGTATTGTACTGTAGTCTGTTGTGTTGTATTGTTTTGTACTGTAGTCTGTTGTGTTGTATTGTTTTTGTATTGTAGTCTGTTGTGTTGTATTGTTTTGTATTGTAGTCTGTTGTGTTGTATTGTTTTGTAGTCTGTTGTGTTGTATTGTAGTCTGTTGTATGTTTTGTATTGTAGTCTGTTGTGTTGTATTGTATTGTATTGTAGTCTGTTCTGTTGTGTTGCGTTCTGTTGTATTGTATTGTCTGCTGTGTTGTATTGTTTTGTATTGTATTGTATCTGTTGTGTTGTATTGTTTTGTATTGTATTGTAATCTGTTGTGTTGTATTGTATTGTATTGCAGTCTGGTCTGTTGTGTTGCGTTTCTGTTATATTGTAGTCTGTTGTGTTGTATTGTTTTGTACTGTAGTCTGTTGTGTTGTGTTGTATTGTATTGCAGTCTGTTCTGTAGTGGAGTGGAGTGGTTGTGTTGCGCTCTGTTGTATTGTTTTGTATTGTATTGTAATCTGTTGTGTTGTATTGTATTGTATTGCAGTCTGTTCTGTTGTGTTGCGCTCTGTTGTATTGTTTTGTATTGTATTGTAATCTGTTGTGTTGTTATTGTATTGTAGTCTATTCTGTTCTGTTGCGTTCTGTTGTATTGTAGTATGTTGTGTTGTATTGTACTGTAGTCTGTTGTGTTGTATTGTTTTGTATTGTAGTCTGTTGTGTTGTATTGTTTTGTATTGTAGTCTGTTGTGTTGTATTGTTTTGTATTATAGTCTGTTGCGGCATTTTGTGTTGGGTTGCGTTTCTACTCTACTGGATTGTGTTATATTGCATCCTATTGTGCTGTGTTGTGTCGCATTGTATCGCCTCACAAGCCCATAGTGTTATATTCTCTTATATTAAATTTGCATTTTGTTGTACTGTTTTTTTATTATTATTATTATTATTATTATTATTATTATTATTCGGGACGCTCAGACAGCTACTAATTCTTGTCTTGTTTTATGAGCGAAAATGCGTCAAGCTGCCGTTAAGCGCCTGACAAGTCAGGCCAGCGCATCCAACTTCGGCATAAGAGAGGATTGTTATCTTTTAAGTCTTTCTAGAAAAGAAAAGAAAAAAGGGCAGGAGAGTAAACCAAGAAGGCAGAAAAATAGACAAGAAGGAGGTGACAGGAAGAAAAGGAACAAGGCAGAAACAACGAGAGGGATAGAAAAGAGGGAATTTCTAGCACAGAATTTCCAGAAGGTGGGGGATGCTAATTATACTGACAGGCCGCCAGACTTCCCCATGCTCGGGAGAGTACTGTTTTATATTGCAGTGTAGTGGAGGAGTGGAGAGGAGTGGAGTGGAGTGGAGTGGAGTGGAGAGTGTTATCGTGGAGCATCGTGGCCGGGAGTGCGTGTTACATTGTGTAGCGTATCATACATACTGTTAGTGAAGGGTGTTACACTGGAGTGCAGAGTATTTATTACACTGGAAAAGAGCAAAGTGCACTGTTGTGGAGCGAATCATACTGGAGTGGAGTTGGGAGTGGAGTGGAGTTGGGTTGGGAGTGGAGTGTGGATGTGAGTGGAGTGGGTTAGGTTGGGAGTGGAGTGTGGATGTGAGTGGAGTGGGTTAGGTTGGGAGTGGAGTGGAGTGGGTTTGGGAGTGGGTGGAGTGGGGTTGGAAGTGGAGTGTGGATGTGAGTGGAGTGGGTTAGGTTGGGAGTGGAGTGTGGGTGGGAGTGGAGTGGGGTTGGGAGTGGAGTGGGGTTGGGAGTGGAGTGGGTTAGGTTGGGAGTGGAGTGGGGTTGGGAGTGGAGTGGGTTAGGTTGGGAGTGGAGTGGGTTAGGTTGGGAGTGGAGTGGGATTGGGAGTGGAGTGGGGTTGGGAGTGGAGTGGGGTTGGGAGTGGAGTGGGGTTGGGTAGTGGTGTGGAGTGGGGTTGGGAGTGGGTGGGTTAGGTTGGGAGTGGAGTGTGGATGTGAGTGGAGTGGGTTAGGTTGAGAGTGGATGGTGAGTGGAGTGGGTTAGGTTGGAGTGGAAGTGTGGATGAGAGTGGAGTAGGGTTAGGTTGGAGAGTGGGAGTGTGGATGAGAGTGGAGTGGGTTTAGGGGGAGTGGGAGTGTGGATGTGAGTGGAGTGGGTTAGGTTGGGAGTGGAGTGGGTTGGGAGTGGAGTGGGTTAGGTTGGAGTGGGAGTGTGGATGTGAGTGGAGTGGTTAGGTTGGGAGTGGAGTGTGGATGTGAGTGGAGTGGGTTAGGTTGAGTGGATGTGAGTGGAGTGGGTTAGGTTGAGAGTGGATGTGAGTGGAGTGGGTTATGGTTGGGAGTGGAGGTGTGGATGTGAGTGGAGTGGTTAGGTTGGGAGTGAAGTATGGATGTGAGTGGAGTGGGTTAGGTTGGAGTGGATGTGAGTGGAGTGGGTTATGTTGGGAGTGGAGTGTGGATGTGAGTGGAGTGGGTTAGGTTGGAGTGGAGGTGGG
>CM054146.1:46115530-46173030 GCA_028751875.1 Rapana venosa | reverse complement strand
CAGCCGCTGAGGACATTGTATTCCTCTCTGGAATTAGCATCAGTACCTACTCCACTCCCCTGTGCTGTATGTTCTTCAGAGGAAGTAAAAGTAGTGAACCACAGCTGGGAGAAGGGGAGGGGGGGGGGGGGTTACCCGATTTAAGAATGAAAGTGTAAACTGCAATTTAAGTATTAATACCAAGACATCATTGCTGGCGACCAAACTTCACAGCTGCATCAAAAAGGTCTATTTTCATACTTTTCTAACGGTAACATCAGTTGTTTACATGTTCTTAGAAGGTTGTACTTGATCTATATTTCCCTAGAAACTTTGTTACACAAGTGCCTTCCTACCAGCTTAAACAAGTTGACATGAAGTCAACTGACAGTGAAAACTAAAAACTTGGTCAGTCTGGTCCCCATTACTATCATCAGGAATCTTTCTGACTTTTGCTCGTGGGAAAATGATCACAGCTGTTTTATCAGAGTCAATACCCAAACTCCACTTTAAAACACACAAAAATCACACGAGCTAAAGAAGATCAAATGTATACGTATCTGAAAACAATGTAAAAAAAATAAAAATAAAAAGGACACAAGATTCGTCATCAGATAGCTTGACGTCATTACTTTGTCCTGAAATTGCGTCAAGGTCTAACAGTGTCCAGCACTTCCTGACCGAAACGGGTCAGAGAATGGAGAGCCTTCAAGTTCTCCAGAGAATATTTCCATGGACAGGAATGCTCTAACGTCAGACTCATGGCGTGAGAAACGTGTCGAGAAGAGTTTCGGCGGCTAAAATGGGCCGTTCCGCAAAGGAGGATTCTCCCTTTCAACCCGACGGAAGTCTTCTGTCCATTGTGGGAGACCTCCTCTTCGCGGGCGCCATCCTGGTCATGATCTACCCCTGCCTTCGGAAAACGGTAGGTCGCCTGGATGGTCAGTTCTTCCGCCAGTTCTTCCACATCGTGGAAGTCCTCGTGGCGGTAGCGGTGCTGTGCTTCGTGCTGATGCTTCTGATCGGGCAGCAGATGCGGATCGCCTACTGCTCCTTCATCCGACCCTACATGGGAAACACGGACGATGACAAAGCCTACATCAGCGTGGTCTTGAAAATCGTCGTCTGCTTCCTTCTTCTGTTCAACTACGTCTGTGCCAGTGGTCTTCAGAGACTCATGGGCTTTCTCGGGCATCGCTTTCGGGCGATTGAAGCGGCTCAGGAACGGACCACAGCCAGGAACGCTTCGGAGCCTCCTCGCATGCCGTCGTATGTCGCTTTCGGGGATGCGCTGACCAACAACAGCAACACCAACAGCCAGACTCCCGTGACGCAGACTCAGTCTGTGATGCAGTCCGATATTTTGCCGTTTATGTCCTTTTCCCACCTGTCGACGGAGCCCTACCTGGTTAGCAGCTAAGCGAAAGAAGTGTTGATTGGTTGCCATGTCTCGATTAGTGTGTTCATTGTTGACCATCTCTCTCTGTCTCTGTCTCTCTCTCTCTCTCTCTCGTTCAGTAGCCTATATACTTTTACGTTGATTCTCAGAATCTGAGAGTGATATTAATCTTGATTCACCAACATTACAACAAGATTACAGTACTATAGGCTACCGCTTAGAAATGAGCCGTGTCCCAACCAGTCTAAACATACTAGATCTAGATCTAAAGTAACAGCTAAAAGTAGAATAGGCCTTCTGGAATCCGTTTGTTTTCGATATCAGCAAAAGTCTTTCCGTTCAAGTATCCTTGCCCTCTGGGTTTGTTTGTGGGGTTTTGTTGGGTGTTGTTTTCCTTTCGTTCGTCAGTTTCTGCAATGAAGTCAGCAGATCATTCCCCTTAGCGCTTTTTCACCCTCTAGGTGAGGTCAGGTCAGATCCTCTTTCGGAGTGCTTTCAGTAGCTGGCAGGACTGCAGTGTATGTTCTGTCGTTTGGCTGTTAGACTTACAAGGGCGCTGCCCTGTGTGACCTGTATGGAGTTCTTTCTTTAATTTAACGTCTGTTCACTCAAGGTGATATTAGACAAAAGATAGTGTTACAATATATAGAGAACGTGTGTGTGTGTGTGTACGTGCGTACGTGCGCGCGTGCGTGCGCGTGTGTGTATGTATGTGTGTGTGTGTGTGTGTTTACCTATTAGTGTCTGTGCACGAGATAAAAGAAAAAAAATACAAAGAAATTATGGGAGGGACGGGGATGAGGGGGGGAGGCATTGAACAGCTTAAACTGCAGCAAGAACAATTACAAAAGTTTGCCAACAGGGCTTCTAACTAAAGAACTATCTATCTCCGATATAACCACATTATCGGTCAATAAATGTTCAAATGACATATTTGAAATCTTATCTACAACTGTACCAGAAAAATATGGTCGAAGTAGTTCACAATGAAGAATGACATGCTTAGGTGATAAGTCAGAACCACATAGACAAGTTATCTGTTTACAAAATTTAGTCCTAAATGCATCCAATATGAACCTGTAGATCATACTTCTGTTATGAATATGACACACTCTGACACTTAATGAATGTTCACGTAAAGAATACTTTCGTTGGCTGTTGACACGGTTCCAAGAAGCTTTTTTCAGCAGAAGTATGCCCTCCTGAAGACAGAGTGGAAGGTTCAGAGATGCTGTAACTTCAGAGTCCGTGTCCATGGCAGCAGCTTTGGCTAACTGGTCAGCTTTCTCATTGCCGTGGATTCCACAGTGTGACGGAATCCAGCAAAAGGCAAGGGTAGTACCTCGTATGGAGTTCCATGTACATAATGATGGTACTTTAGGTAGTGATGGCCTGTCCTGAGTCTGAATATACACACCTGTTCCCGTCATATCAGCAGGCACTAGGAGGGGTCTGACGTAGTGTAGTGTGGGATGTTGCTCCGACAATTAGGTTCTGGGATTGTCCATTCCCAAACATGTTCCGAGAACTTAGATCTAGCTGTGCGAGACTGAAGTCTGCTAGTTTGCAGGATCTTCTTTTTTCTGTCGGAGTTTATTTCGCTGTCATAGATCTATTATCAGTGTTACTCTTTTTTTTTTTTGTCTTCCCTTCATTTTTATTTCAAGCAAGTGAGATTTTTTCCCCAAGCTTTTCCTAAGTCTCTGATGTGCTCAGGTGATTTTTCTATAGTAATACTGAAGCAGACACAGGTTTTGTTTTCGCCAGTCATATTTTTGTATATGTCGTTTGTGGCTTTGGAGTATTTGTCTTTAGTTTAATGGCTTGCCCATGCCAATATTCATAGATTGCATGCTTCCTCTCACACTGGGACAGTTTTTACGCCATATACTATGCCGGAGAGAGTGAAGGGTTTGTGGATCGTAAACGTCAATGAGGAGGAAATTATGTCATTAAAAAAAGTTTAATGGCTTATGTTACTGTTATATTCGTTATTGATTCCATTTATTGTCGTCTTCATTGTCTCCGTGAATCTGGGAATGAGGATTCGAGACAAACTGTTGACGTGCAGAACACAGCCTTGTCTTCGTGTTTGCCTAATCATCAGAGTATAATCATAAATTCATTGTGGGTTGTTTTTGTTGCTGTTTTTTATCGTTTTCTTTCTTCTTTTCAGGGGGGGGGGTGTTTATGATGTTTGGTGTGTGTGAAACAGTACATTTCTTTGAAGCAACTGGTTAGAGAACGTCATTGTCTCTACTTGGTGACAAGATTCTAAAACTGTCATAGTGCTAGGTTAGACTGCGTGCATATGTCTATGAACATTATTTCATTTCTAACAACAACCTTCTCTTTCTCTTCTATACGTTCCCCTACCGGGTAGGGTACGTGATACCTGGTCGTCCTCCCCTATTCTTGTCAATCATTTGCAGGAGGTCTGCTTGCTGGCCTCAGCTGACATATTTCGACGTCAGAGCAGCCCATTTCATTGTATAAGTTGCATGCTGGGTATGGTGGTGTTTCCGTAACCCATCCGAACGCTGACATGACTTACAGGATACTTCAGGTGCACATTTGATCTTCTGTATGTGTGTATGCAAAAAGAGAAGTATTAAGACAAGGGCAGGTCTTTGACTTGAAGTTGTGTGTGTGTGTGTGTGTGTGTGTGTCTGTGTCTGTGTGTGTGTCTGTTTTCTGTACGTGAAGTTGACTTTGGAGATCGTAAAAATACCCACCCT
This sequence comes from Rapana venosa, assembly GCA_028751875.1. NCBI lineage: Eukaryota > Metazoa > Mollusca > Gastropoda > Neogastropoda > Muricidae > Rapana > Rapana venosa. The sequence goes on along the minus strand of CM054146.1, from coordinate 46,168,914 downwards.
TCATTCACCAGACGCTGACGCTGAAATTCGAATCCATTGCCTCATGGACCCACGGGATTAACCACTCGGATATAGCGTCCGTCTATATGGGGACGGGATAGCTCAGTGGTCGGAGCACTCGCTTTCCCCCAGCCAAGTTAAGCAGCGTCGAGCGTGGTTACCAGTTGGATGGGTGACCGTTTGCGCGCCTTGGCTTCAGTACAGTTCCCCCAGTTCACCCAGCTGTAAATGGGTACCTGCCCTCTTTAGGATCAGGGAAGGTAAAGCAGCGAGGGAGAGGAGATGGGCGCCGCCCTCAATATGCTGGCCCTAGAGAAGTGAGGTCTCTGACTCCTCGCTCCCCTACAACCTTATAGGTTATGGGACTCCTTTACCTTCCCTTTACCTATATGAGACTTATGTGGGACATACGTGTGCGTTCCCTCAGTTCCTCCTTCATCATTGATTTGTATTATTGTTGTATGTATCCTGGAAGTCGGAGAGTGGCCATCTTAATGATGGGTTACCAAAAACAAACAAAAAAGTCGCATGCGCAAAATATTGCCATTGGTGAACTTTGGGGTTATAGACCAGGAATTTTAAAAAAAAAGAAAAAAAATGTTGAACAATAGTTTCAAATCCATCACACACACCCTTGCTCTCTCTCTCTCTCTCTCTCTCTCTCTCTCCTCTCTCTCTCTCTCTCTCTCTCTCTCTCTCTCTCCTCTCTCTCTCTCTCTCTCGCGCTCTCTCTCTCTCTCTCTCCCCTCCCTCTCTCTCCTCTCTCTCCTCCCCTCCCTCCCTCCCTCTCTCTCTCTCCTCCCTCCCTCTCTCTCTCTCTCTCTCTCTCTCTCTCTCTCTCTCTCTCTCTCTCTCTCTCTTAGGTATCTTTTTTTTATATCTGCGCCTGCACTCACCACCCACCCCCTACCCCCTACCCGCTCCCCTTGTTGTTATTGTCGTTGTCTTTTTTTTTTTTTTAGAGAGAAAGGAATCCCCCAACCCTTCTGTCACATCCTGCTCTTAGTGGATCGGTGGTCTAGAGGTAACGCGCCTGTCTAGAATGCGAAAAGTCCGGGTCGGGTGTGTGCGGTGGTTCGTATCCCGTTTGGGCCCGAAATTTTTTCCCAACCATTAGACCATGAGTGGTGGTCTGGGCGCTAGTCTTTCGGATGAGACGATAAACCGAGGTCCCGTGTGTTACACAAAATTTTCAGCGCACGTAAAAGAACCCACGGCAACAAGAGAGTTGTCCCTGGCAAAATTCTTAGAAAAAAGCCACTCTGATAGGGAAACAAATACAGTTGCAGACCAAAAGGGGGGAAAAAAAAGGGGTGGCGCTGCTCTTGTGGCGACGCGCTCTCCACGGGGGAGAGAGCAGCCCGAATTTCACGCAGAGAAATCTCGTGACTTAAAGTGGTATAATATAAATATAATATAGTCACAATGAGTGTCCCCTGTTGTTGTTGTTGTTGTTATTGATTGCTGCTGCTGCCTCTGCTGCTGCTGCTGCAGGGTCCGGCCACCTCCAGGGAAGGCCCTCACATCCTGTGCCGTGACGTGGGCACCATGGTTCGCTTCCCCGTGGCGGAGTTCCAGCACCACAGCCAGTGCGCCTTCCACCTTTGCCCGGCCCACTTCACCCGCCCCTCCACCGCCCCTGCCACCGTCCTCTTCTCCTCCCTCCCCTCCTCCGCCGGCCCCGGCCCCGGCCCCAGCCCCCCTCTCCCGGCCTTCCCGGGCTGCAGGACTGGCAGGAACGTGTACCCCGGGGAACCCGCCGGCCCAGACCCGCACGGCAGACCGGTGACCAGGGCCAGCCAGTGGCGCGAAAGCTCCCACAGCTACGCGGACAGCAGCTGCCACGCCCGCACCAACAGCGGAGTCCAGCAGGGCTGGGGGCCCCCTGCAGGGTACTGGGACAGCGTCCACACCAGCGGGAGCACGGCCAGCAAGGCGGCCAGCAGCTGCACCTCCAGCAACACCCAGGAGCACAGAGGTCGCGAGGCCGGGCCTGAGGTGGAGAGTGACCCTCCCAGCAGCGGGTACTCCAGCGACACCACGGGCAGCGGAAGCAGCGGAAGCAGCGGTCCCAGCAACCAGAGCAGTTTCCTCAGTCACGTGGGGCTGACCAGCGTGCGTAAAATCGAGGGTCAGGGTTCTGGCTCCTCCGCCGTTAAAGGAGAGAACGGCTCGCAAAAAAAAGAGGCCGGTCCCAACGTCTGCCCCATCCACTCCTCCCAGACCCCCCATCATCCCCCCACCACCACCACCACCACCAGCGCCCAGCCGGCCTTTCAACTCTTCCCGAGCTCTGTGTGGACTCAGCGGCCGGGCATGAACCCCAGCACGGGCAAAGGCAGCTTCTGCATCAGCCACAGCTCCGCCATGGCTGTCAACAGCCACCTGCCTGCCGGCCAGGCCACCTGCAGTGTCTCCACCACCAGCCAGATGAGCCCCCCTAGCGGAGCGGGGGTCCCCACGCATGTCCACACCAGCTCCTACTCGGGCTGCCTCCTGCCATCCAAGGTGATGCAGAGCAGCAGCCAGCAAACCGCTTTCACGGGTACGCAGGGTATCTCTCCTCCTACACCTACTCCCAGTGTTTCGCGCGTTCCCGGCTCAAACCGCTCGGGGCGGAGACGGCAGTTACCCCCCATGCCAAAAATGACCCGGAGTGGGAAAATTTATGGCTACAGTTAATGGTTGTTGTTGTTGGGGTTTTTTGCCGAATATCCCGTGTCGCACAAGTTACAGAATCTGTGAAGTTCTGCAAAGTGGAAGAGAAGAAGAGGGAAAGCAGGTGAAGTCCACAGCTGAAAGATGGGATATTGCGCCGGTGCGTCTGACAGAACTTGATGAAATGATGTCCCTCTTTTTTGACGACTTCGTGGACAAAAACTGAACGGACTGGAAATACTGTGATGTCTACGACTTCTGTACCGGCGATCCAGGATTCAGGATTCGTGTTGTCTATTTTATTTTTTTTTTTTTTACAGGCTTATGTGATACTGTGCATGCTGGTTTCACTGATTTTGAACACTATTACTTTGAACTTTTTTTTCTATGTTTTTGATATTTTATATTACCTTTTTTAGTTTCTATTTTATTAATTATTAATAGCATAGTGGCATGGACAATTAGAACATTTCGTAAGAAGACCCGTATCTTTACGTTCAAGTCAGTCATCTTGGCTTATGTTATTACTGGCACACAGTAATCTTGCAGACCATTTATTTTCTTTTAAATCTAGATTGAATATATTTCATGTAAATATGTCAGGTGATATCATTCTTTTTAGAGTAATCTTGCAGAAGTTTGATAATTTCTGTCCATTTTCTAGATGGAATAAATGTAATGTCGGCTACAGAGTAATTTGACAGGACTTTGATATTTTTTTTATAGATCGAATATATTTCATGTACATCTGTCATATAGGCCTAGCAAATTTCGATTTAGAATTCTGCCTCTTATTTTAATCTTTTACATTGAATATAGTTGATACAGATCTATATATTTGTAAAAACTTCAGAATAGAACGACGTTATAGGAGTCTGATCAAATTCTGGGGATTTTTCTTTATGAAGATACATTGAATACATTGGATGTACATCTGTCAGGTGGGCCTAGCAAACTGTAGTCTCCTTACTATGCGTCAGTTTAGGTTACAAAGTTGTACCTTACATTGCTTTGACTAATATTGACTGCTACTGAACAGATTAAAATTACTATTGTTGAAAATGACTTGAGAGAGAAGAAGAGAGAGAGAGAGAGAGAGAGAGAGAGAGAGAGAGAGAGAGAGAGAGAGAGAGAGAGAGAGAGAGAGAATGAAATGAAATGAAATGAAATGAAAATGTTTTTATTGAACATCAGCCTTGGGCCACGATTCAAATGCAGAGGGAGATGGGGAGTGTATGTGCATGTATACAACAAATGTGTACAAAATTTCAAAGTACAGCAAAAATACACATTAGACACAAATCTGCTTTTGCACTGAAAGCATTGATATCTAATACTAAGATTAAATAAGTTCTGCCATTATCTTCTTTGAACAGTATGGAACAAAAACTTTGCTAGCTGCATTGATGATGTTTAGTATGTGCCTGAAGAAGAAAAGGAATAGGCACGTGAAGAAAATCTGTCAGGTAAGTTGTTCGGAGATCTGCATATAATGAACAAATGTATATGAGATGGTACTCATCTTCAATAACATTTCTGCACAAAAAACAGTTTTCATCTTGGTAGTTGTTGCTGTATCTATTAAGATTATTATTCAATGGAAGAACATTCAGTCTGGCCTGTGACAGCGCAACTCTGAAACAGTAAATTTCGATGTTATCAAGATAGAATGTTTTTCAAAAATAGTCTTAAAAGATCTATATGTTTCATATCTATTACTCTCTCTCATGACACCAGACCACTCCTGAATAAGCATATCAATTAATCTTTGCTTGAAAACTCTAAAGAATCCCTGAATATTTCCAACATCCTGTTGTAGGCAAACAATATTAAACCCTGAACTACACAATTCCCTTATATCTGTTACCCAACATTTCTTACCATTTTGATCTAGAGTTAATTGCATTTCATAAGCCTGTCGAGGCAACCTGTGATGGCTCATCTGCAGTAATTTTAACCAATATCTTATTGCACAAATACAATAATTTACATGTAAAGGATATCTTGCTACTTCCCCATATACCATTTTGTTGGGCGTTTTACAAGGAACTCCCAGAAAACGCTTACAAGCCATCAGATGTATTGTTTCTAAAGATTCTAAACGATTTAAACCCCAAACTTAAGATGCATATAGTAATATTGGTTTAACTTTTACATCAAAGACTTTGAAGTAAACCTGGTAAGATATATCCTTGTTTTTGGAAAAGCTCGAATTAGACTTATTAGTGCTTTTTTCCCTTTTACACTCAAATGTTCAGTACCCAGCCTAGGACTAAGCTTTGTTGAGAAAACATACCCCAAATAACAATATTTACGTCTTCTAATTTGTGATTTCCTAAAAACCATTCCTCTCCCCTACCCAAGACCCCTCCTTTTCTAAAGACCATCACTTTGGTTTTATCTTTATTGATTTTTAATTTCATATCTACACAACAGGTTTGGAGTATATTCAACTGATTCTGCAGACCTATAGGAGTCGAAGATAACAAAACAACATCATCTGCAAAAAGCAAAATAAACAGCTTTACAACACCTGGTAACAGTTGTATACCATGTCTTCCCTTCTCAGACATATGATTTGCTAGTTGATTGATAAATATTCCGAACAAGGTAGGACTCAAGACACACCCTTGACGAACCCCTAGAGGGCAGTCAAAAAAATCTGAATATTCATTATTTGATCTAACACATGATATCAAACTACTATACATTGCACATAGGGAACAGAAAAATTTTCCTTTCATACCTTGATTTCTAAGTAATTGTAGTAGCTTATCATGTCTTACTGAATTGAAACCTTTTTTGAAATCAAGAAAAGCTACATATAGTTTTTTATTTCGCTGAGAGAAGCATTTTTGAATAATAGAATATAGACAAAAAATATGATCAATTGTAGAATATTTTTTACAAAAACCAGCCTGACCTTCAGAGATCATATAATTATCTTCTAACCATGTGTAAAGCCGCTTGTTTAGTACTGTGCTATAGCATTTTGAAATTATACCCAGTAGAGAAACCCCTCTATAATTATCAACATTTTCAATGTCACCTTTCTTATAGATTGGTATACCAATGGCTTTGGCCCATTCTTTTGGTTAAATGCCTTTTGAAAATAGTGCGTTAAATAATCTCCTAAAATGATCATACCACTCGTTTATAGAAATATTACTAGTATTAATTGATCTTTTCTGCCCACATCCAATTTCACTTAACTGTTTCCAAAATTTGGAAGAATCTGAAATATTTGATGTTAACTTTATTACTTGCTCACGTCTTAATTTTCTTTTCTTGACTCTAAGTATTGTCTAATAACTCTTTTGCTTGAACATACATTACCCTATCTTCAGTTTTACAAGACTTCCTAAATATTCTTAATGTCTGTCGACTTTTAATTTTGGCTTGTTGGCATTCATCATCAAACCACATGAAAGATTTCTTAGGTGTTTTAGGATAAAATTTTGTCAGCATACAACTACTAGCAGTTATCAAACAATGCACAAAAATATCCAATGCACCATCTACATCTTGCTCTATAATACTCTCTGCGTCTTGTAATTTATCTTTTATATCTGTGTCATTCAATTTGTTTAAGAAATCGTGTTCTTTTTCTTTACTCCATACATGCTTTTGAATACAAACCTTTCATCTTTCCCAGTTTTTCCAACACAGTGACTGATGGATGATAGAAGAGAAAAAAAATACAGGTAAATGATCAGGTTCAGTCGATTCTTCAACATTGAATGATATATAATGTAACATCATGAGTAAATTATATGAAATGACAATTAATAATCAAGAGAGAGAGAGAGAGAGAGAGAGAGAGAGAGAATATAAAACTGTGCGTGCCCATGTGTGTGGTGGTGGTGGTGGGGAGGGGGGGGGATATCTATCTACTTGTTCTTTTATTCTAAGGATAATGGAATAAGCACTCGCGTGGGGTTTTTTGGTTGTTTTTTTTACAACCAGTCCCTATGCGCATGCGATTTTGTCAATTTTGTCATCCGTTCCCACTGCTACACCATGGTATACTCTTCCGAAAGATGGAAGGTTTTAATGTGTGCCAAGATATTACGTGCGTTGTACGTAGGGCTTCGTTTATAGTCTCATGTGTCCAGTCAAGTGAAGTCAAGTCAAATTGATCTCTATTGAGGGTAAATGATTAAGTTTACCCAACTCTTTTTCATCCTGCCCTCACACATTTTCTTCATTGATTTACAACAACAAACGAAAGCTTTCCTTTTTTGGGTTTCTTTTTCGCTGCTTCATCTTCTGTGATGTTCCTGTCCTGCTGTTCCCACGCCGCTCATTTCAATCTCTCGGCCTCCAGCCACACCCAGATTTGTTGTGTCGCTTCCTCAGGGTCAAAAGTCCACACGGAACCTATCAGTGTCAGGCTGCAATAAGGCCACCAGCCAGAGGGGCCCTTCACTGCTGCTGGGTCACTTTGGTGATGTTCTGTGGTAGTGCCTGTTCTGAGCTAACGTACGCAGGACACGACCTACTAAGCCCCCCTACTAACGACAGTATTATGTCAGTCACGGAGCAAACGCAAACGCAATTTTATTTCGCAAGGGTAATAGATTAAGTAACAAGACTTTTTTCATCCAGCCCTCAAAATGAAAAGAAAAAGCTGCAAGAAAAACAAAAACATAATTATGATACATATGAAAATACACACACAGAGTCAGAATGAGTGAGTCACCCACCCGAGGTGGCGACCACCACAACGTCCCTCCAACAACCTTCCCCTCTGAACCTCCAGCCCCAAAGGCTTTGACACAAACTCACCACAGGCACAGAAGTGTATGGGGAAACCGAACCTGAGGTCACCATGAGACCAGAGCAACGAATCAGAAGCATTGTGTTTTTTGTTGTTGTTTTTCTTTTTAGCATGATGATCAATGAGGATGACGTAAAGCTGCTGTGTGGAAGTGTTTGTGCTTTGGGACTACTTGACAGGGTTGTATCATAATATATCCCAGCGTCAACCGGGTCTGAGAGATACAGACACCTGCAGCGTCGGTCAGGTAATTTGAGCAACACTTCTAACCCCGCATCCGTGAAGTGGATGAAGCTCGACTGTGTGGTCCCAGTCTTCCCACAGAGCCCACAGCACACTCATTCTAGGTAGAAGCCGGCCGGAGTCTGAAAAATCCCTATGACTTTGATAGGATTCAAACCCCCCAACCAAACTTCTTGTGTGTGTGTGTGTGTGTGTGTGTGTGTGTGTGTGTGTGTGTGTGTGTGAGTGTGTGTGTGTGTGTGTGTGTGTGTGTTAGTTCTTCAGTTTAACGACCACTAATTGGTGATCTAAGATCAATACCCTCTGTTTCAAATGTCTCCACAAATCTGCACCCTCTTATCTCTGTAACTGTCTTCACCTGTACACTCCATCCCGTTCCCTTCCTCAGCCGCAGATACTTTGTGCTTTCGAACACCCAGATTCAAACAAACCACTGTTGGCCGTCGCTCTTTCTCTGTTTCTGGTCCATCCACCTGGAATGACCTCCCTCTTTCAGTTCGCCAAAAGCCTTCACTTGATACCTTCAAATCCAGCCTCAAAAGACACTTATTTCCTACCTGAGACTTTCCCCTCATATCTGTCCCTAATTTTCAACAGCATCTTTCACCTCCTAAGTGTGTTCGTGAGTGTGTGTGTGTCAAAGTCAAAGTCAAAGTCAAACTTTTATTTTCAGATGGTACATTGAATAAGCAGTGCATTTGCTTTTTTTCATCAAGCCATCTATCTAAAGAAAGAAAAAAAAGCGAGAAAAAAAAGATAATGTATATGCAGACATAGAATAAAAACCTAATCTATGGTAAACTATACAAATCAAACAAAAAAAGAACAATAACATATACATATGTGGAATTAAAACAAAACAAAAAACCCAGAAAAATATGAGACCATACCATTCAAATAATTCAAAAATCTTGAAAAAATATCCGTCATAACACAAACAAACAAGCAACAAAGAAAAACCAAACCAAAACAAACAAAGAAGACAAAACAGAATAAAAAATTAAAAACCCACACCAACTGCTTCCCTCCCCCCCCCCCCCCCCTCACACACACATATACACACAAACCTTCAACCATACAAACAACTGAATAAAACAACAACAAAAAATGAATCAACAAGAACAACCACAACAAGGAAATAAACAATCAAACAAACACAAATATACATACACAACAACAACAGCGACAATAACTAACATAGGACAAGAATAACAGCCAAGACAAATGAAGAACAATATAGAACTAACAAAAGACGAGAAAAAGAGTCCAAAATATCCCCTCCCCCTCCCCAAGAAGTGTGTGTGTGTGTGTGTGTGTGTGTGTGTGTGTGTGTGCGTGCGTGCGTGCGTGCGTGTGTGTGTGTGTGTGTGTGTGCGTGCGTACGTGCGTGCGCATGGATTTGAAATCTGTTGTTCATTATGTTTAAGGAGAGTACAAGCGCTTCGATTTGTTTGTTTTTTTTACAAGATTCAGCGCTATATAAATTCCATATATAATAATCATTATTATATCAGACGGGAAAGTTGGGGGGGGGGGGGGGGGGGGAGGATGGGGGGGGGGGGGGGGTGCACCAAAGTAATTATCGCCATTAAACAACTGTAAGAAATACCAATTAAAACCATAGATAAGAAAGTTGAAGGGAAAAAACACAGCTTCAAAACTAACTTTGCAATTCATACAACTAGTAAACATCGTTAAACTATAACAATCTGATAATAAGACTATGACGGATGTGTGTGTGTTGTGTGTGTGTGTGTGTGTGTGTGCGTGCGTGCGTGCGTGCGTGTGTGTGTGTGCGTGTGATATGCATATAGTGATTACCAGTTCGGCTGGCTGCAGAAGTTATTCAGTTTTCATTTCATCACCTACCCGCCCACCCTTCTTTACCCCCCTCCCCCCTTACAAAGCATTCTACTTCGTTCATTGTCTAAAATCACTTAATGTGAATAGACGTTAAACTGAAGGTATAAAAAAATCTCTTTTCTTTTCATATGATAGAAGAACTACTCCGGAAAGTGTCTGGGACAGGTTTTAGAGGGGCAGGCCTAGCATATTTTGGTATGCCGCCATCAGCTGATGATGAGAAGGGACGTAACTCTCAATTCCTTGACCCATCACAGTGAAACCTCCATCGTTTATATGCGCAACCATAGACGCAGGTGAGCAATTTTACATATATTTGTGCACGACATTAGGATTGGGAAAAGAGTTAAATGTGTGAAAGAGAAAGCGTTGTTGTTTGTTAGTGTCTAGCTGTATATAATATCAGCGCAGAAAACTCTGCGCTTGCAGGGTCTCAACTGTTACACTTGCTGACCTACTCACCTGCTTTGTAGAACAGTTGGTCAGTAGCCTAGCTTGTTCCATGCTATTTTGACAAGAATGGTGTTATGCCCCGTTTCCTTATGCTGTTGAGAAGACGAAACAAGGCATATGGCTTATAGGAATAATTTTCATTTGGGGTTTTCTTGTCCTGTTTTTCATACCTTTTTTTTTTTTTTTTTTTTTCCATATTTGGAGCAATTTACAGTGAATTGTCTAAAATAGTAAAAGCCATAGGTGAGTTAGTGGTGTCACGTCATTGACTATTAGTATTACTACAGTATTAGCTTCACATTACTTTTTCTTACCAAAAACACACAAAAAATCATAAAGCAGGGTGAATTCACTATAGCAGATGTAACTGCTAAACCTATGGCAGTTTTTTTTGTGCAGGGTTTCAACAGAAAGTTTGCCAGAGGCAAATTCCTGTACTTTGTAGACAGTTGTTTTTGTTTGTTTGTTGTCTTTTGTTTTGTTTGGTATTTTGTTTTGGGGTTGTTGGTTTTTTTAGGGGGTGGTCCAAAATAATTTTTTCCACATTTTCTCCATCCTTAGCAGCCAGTGCCTTACCTGGCTCAAAAACTCACAACTTTTGAACTGAAATGTTGCAGATGAGCAGCTTGTAAAACTAGGAAGGGACCAGATCTGAAGTGAAAGGAAAATAGAAAACAGATGGACTGGTTGACCTACTTGGATTTTACATTTAAAATATCCAGTAGTACCCAGAGTATCAACACGTCAAAGTCTTTTGGCCACTTGACAAAGAACTTACATACAAGGCTAGAGACTCTGGCATAACAACTATGAACTAGAGGCAGACCCATGTTGCCTCTTTCTTCACAAGTATGATCTTACAGAATGCACAACGACACCCATTGGTTTAAACAAACCAAAAAAATTATTCAGAAAATTATATATGCACACTTAAAATAGAGCGACAATAAGCTGAAAGCTTAGTTGTAGCATGCGCAACAGCAATGAAAGTTTCAGTCTTAACATTTGGCAGCTGATACAGTGACAGACATCAATTTGTTCAAATTGTAAAACCAATACTTAATAATTATGACACTGGTTCAGGTTTCTCATTGCTTTATAGCAGAATAAAACTTGTAACATGGATGAAAATCATTATTTCATGCCATCTAAGATTGATTGGAGAATAAATAGTGTTAAATGTGGATTTATTTTAGAATGTGCTGAATGTGTGTACCACATCCATAGGACTTCAGTGTATATATTGTCATTATAAAAACTTTTTTTTCAGTGTCACAAATCCAAAAGACAAGCACCCATATTACAAGTCACCGTCTAAGATTAGGAAAATGTCTGCTTTCGGTGAGATCTGAATCTCAGACTTTATGTGTTTAATGCAGAAGATCAAATATGTAAAATATATTTATTCCATAATTTATGTCATCATTTGGTCGGTTATGGGAAACCGGAACATACCCAGCATGCACTCTCTACCTCCACCCACCCACCCACCCAAAAAACAAACAACAAAAAACAAACAAACAAATGAGTTGCTTTGAAGCTGGATTGTTGGGCTGAGGCCAATGGGCAGACCCCATGCAACATTACAAGCTCAGGAAAAGACCCAAGTGCTATGCATTCCACTAAATTAGTAAATAGGGGAATGTAGAGGAGATAGATGTTTTTTCAGCAATGTATATGATACATAATTTGTTACTAGTACTTATTACACAGTGCTTACATAGAAGAAAACTAATCAGTACTATTTGTAGGGCTTGATATTTAATCTTAATATCCATATCATGCACACACACACACACCACATTCACACCACACACACACACACACACACACACACACACACACACACACACACACACACACACACACACACACACACACACACACCACAGTCACACACACACACACACACACACATGACATATGCCACGTCTAGCCTTTTTCAACAAGATCTAGCCTCTAGATTTCCCAAAATTAAGGTCAGCTTATCTGGAAGTACTTACTACAGACCAGCTGTACTTTTTATGATTTTTCTTTTTTAAGCTGTGTGTGTAGCCTGTTTCTGAGGGGCATGACATTGAGTACAGAGATAGTTCTGCTTGGGCAATTCAATTACAGTTGTGTACACAGAGGCAAAGTGTGTGACTAAAATTGTTTTGTAGTGTAACACCTCAAAGCCCAAGTGTTGTGTAACAGTTCTTCTGCATGTTGTTAGTGAAGTGTAGTGTGTGTGTGTGTGTGTGTGTGTGTGTTGTGTGTGTGAGTGTGTGTGTGTGAGTGTGTGTGTTTGTGTGCACGCACATATGTGTATGTGCCTGTCATTTGTTGTGTCCCAATCTCTAACAGTGACTGTACATGCCACCCAGAGGACAAGGGACAAAACTGTATATACTAGTCATTTGGCAGATTAGTGGTCTAGAGGTAGTGCACCCTTGTTCTATATATACGTAAATTATGCCTTAACTAAAAGTGTATTACTTAACTGATAGGAGCCAGATCATTCTTCTTTTGCTTTGATCTTTTCAGCTGTCTGTATGAGAGAGACTTCTTGAATTTAAAATTTTTTTTATTTGTTTGGGGTATTTTTTGTTTCTTTGTTTGTCTGTTTTGTTGGGGGGGGGGGGGGGGTGTATGTTTGTTTGGGTGGGTTTTTTTGTTCTCTGGCTAGAGCTTCAAGGTTTACCAATGGTGAGAATTTGCATACATGTACAACGGTTTTTGCCCACCGTTTAGATTGCCACATTCCAACTTCAGGGAGGATGTCTAAGCACAACCCCAGTGTGCATGTGTTTTTAACATTGTGTCATCTGTTCCTACCGGCACACAATGGCGTACTCTTCCAAAAGGCAGAATGGGTAATAATGTGTGCACAAGATATTCTGGATGAGTTCGCACACAAGATCTTGGGGAATTGTAATTTGGCACTGATGTTAACTCCTGGGGGGAAAATCCCCTTGAACAGGCTTCTCTGTGGAAACTCAAACCTGGGATCAGTCCCGAGCCATCAGATTGCGATTGCAATGTTCTTACCACCAGGTTATTCCACCCCCGAATCCTTGATACACAATGATAGGAATTGTTTTTCACACACACACACACAATCACTCACATTCACAAACACACTCTCACACACACACACACACACACACACACACACACACACACACACACACACACACACACACACACACACACACACACACACACACACTCACTCACTCACTCACTCACTCACTCACTCACTCACTCACTCACTCACTCACACACACATACACTCACTCACACACACACTCACACACACACACACACACACACACACACACACACACTCACTCACACACACACATACACTCACATTTACACACAAACACTCACTCACTCACACACACACACACTCACTCACTCACACACACACACACACACACACACACACACGTGTGCGTGTGTGTGTGACATCAATACTGACTCCGCTCCTCCCCCCCCCCCCCCCCCCACCCCCAAGTCTTTCTGATGAGACTATAAATTGAGGTCCGTGTGTGAATGCACGCAGAACATCTTGCACACACGTTAAAACCTGTTCCGCTTTTCAGAAGAGTAGCCATTGTGTGCCGTGGGAAAAAATGTATACACACAGGGACTGAATGTAAAAAAAAAAGCACATGGGTACTTATTCCATTATCCTCAAAATAAAAGAATAAAATAAATTTTTAAAATAAAACACTCAAACACACACACACAACTAGCCAACCAGTCAACCATCCACCCACCCACCTACCCACCTACCCAGCAAGCAGAATACACAAGAAAAGCAGTACTGTAAGCTATGATTAAAAAAACAAAACTGCATCGTTTCAGAAGGCGTTTAATATCGCAACACACAAGAGCTGGTGCAGCTCTGACGAACTCTTCACCATGCGCTCGTTGGGCCTGAGAGGTGCGCTTCCCCAAAAAAGGGCTCCCGCTGTCTACTGCTACCACACGCTGCTCCGGCAGGCGGCAAGATGGCGGTCTACCGTGGTGTCGTCTTCGTCCCCCGCATCCAAACTGTCTGGGGATGTCAAACCGTTTGAGGATATACCAGGGCCTGGAGGACCGCCTTATTTTGGGACCTACTTCAGATATAAACTGGGTATGGACTGAGTGTGTGTGGTGGTTTTTGTCGCATTTTTTCTTCAGTGAATTTTGTTGTTTGTTTGGTGAGATTTAGGGAGTGGGTGGGGGGGGGGGGGGGGGGGGGGGGGAGAGATTCCTGGCTGTGACTATCATTGCAGTTGTGTGGGTTTGGTTTTTTTTAGAGGAGAGATGGGGGTGGGGGTATTTCCCTTTTTCCCCCATGGTTTTAGTTTTGTTGTTGTTGTGGAGTGTGTCTGTATGTGTGTGTATTTTGCTGATTCAGGGGTTCTTTGTTTGTTTGGGTGGGTGGGGGGGGGGGGGGGGGGGGTTAAGGTGGGTTTGGTTAGGGTTTTTTGCTGTCCTGTTTTCTGTGATCTTACTGCCATTTCCACTTCCTTCACAAGTATGATTTTACAGAATGCACAACCATGTCAAAGCTCAATCTGTCGCGTCACCTTAGAGAAGATTCATGAAATATCTGTCTCTGTGTCTGCAGGCACTGTCTTGTTTCATGTTGTATACAAATCTTTACGTTTGTTGTTGTTGTGTGTTCCCCAGCTTAACACCCTGGAGTTCATCCCCAGAATGTGCACTCTTGTCTCACTTTTCCCACCTGAGAATCACTGTGAGATTGAAATTGCACACTGGATGAGAAGTTTGAGTGTATGTAAAAGGTAAAGGTGTATGGGAGACGTCACTTCTCTAAGGGCCAGCACATTGAGGGCGGCGCCCATCTCCTCTCCCTCGCTGCTTTACCTTCCCTGCCCCTAAAGAGGACAGGTACCCATTTACAGCTGGGTGAACTCGGAGACTGTACTAAAGCCAAGGCGCGCAAACCGTCACCCATCCAGTCGGCAACCATGCTCAATGCTGCTTAGCCTTAGCTCGGGAAAAGCGAGTGCTCTGACCACTGAGTGATCTCATCCCCATAATTATTGCATGTATGACTGGGGTTTTTTTTGTTTTGGTTTGGGGGGGGGAGGGGGGGGGTGCTTTTTTCAGTGTATGACTGTTTTAAATTACCTCACAGTATTTATAGGCAACCAAACTCCGACTTCATATTACTTTTTTCTCCTATAAAGGAGAATGCAGGTTGTTATGTTAAGAGCTTGTCATGGCTGAAGGCAATCTCAACATCAACATTTTACATCGTAACATCCAACACTTTAAATGTAGGTCTTGGCGCTTAGCTTTAACATCAATAACTGACACATATACAAATACAGATGCAGACCCAAAAAAACACACAGAAAAGAATGGGTGGCGCTGCTATTGTGGCGACACGCTCTCCCCGGGGAGAGCAGCCCGAATTTCACGCAGAGAAATCTGGTGACTAAAAGTGGTATAAATAAATAAATACATATCTTTTGGCCTGGACCAGAATCGTATGTCCCAGGTTGGTCGATATGGCGCTCATGTGGCAGGCATGGCAGACAAAAGCAAGCTGTTTGACGTGGTGAACCGGTGGCACCACCAGTACGGCCCCATCTTCAAGGAGACCTGTCTGGGACACACTGTTGTTCACGTGGCCGACCCTGACGCCTTCCGCGCCGTGTATGCCGGCGATGGCAAGTGGCCTCGCATCGCCCCGCTGGCTGCGCCGGTCCAAGAGTATCGCATGAAGAGCGGCATTTCCCTTGGCCTTGGAAACAGGTCGGTTTTGTGAGAGTGCATCTCTGTGTGTGTATGTGTGGGGATGGGGGGGGGGGGGGGGGGGGTGAAGCTTTAAAAAAAACCACAGCAACATTTATTGCCCCTTACTTTTTCCCATTTTATTTTTCCTCTGCCCCCTTTTTTCCCTGGGTCCCTTTTCTTCTTTCCTTTTGCCTCCAATCACCCCCCCCCCCCCCCCTTCCACTCCTTTCCCCCTTCTCTCCTTTATCTCCCACTCTCCTTCCACTCTACCCCTTTCCCCTTTCCTCCCCCTCCCCACCTTCCCTAGACCAGTAGTCCTTTCTGTGTTTTATTTTTCATGGTATATCGTAGCAAGTTCTCTCAATTGCGTTCTTAAAAAATCTGTCGTGCTCAACTCTGAGCAATCCAGCAGTGCCAGAGGCCATTGTGACTGACACGCACCTCTTATGTTCTGTCTCTCTGTGACACAGCAATGACGAGGAGTGGTATCAGCTGCGCAGCGCCGCGCAAAAGTTGATGATGCGTCCGAAGGAGGTGCTGCCCTTTCTGCCCGCTGCAGACCAGGTGGCTATCGACTTTGTTTCCCACCTGAAGAAGGCCCGTCACGGTGCCAACAACGAGGTGCCGGACTTTGAAAAGGAGTTGGGCCGGTGGAGTCTGGAATGTAAGTCGTGAAGGTGCTTGTGCGTAACCCAGGACCAGTATTGTCTTCATGTCGGTGTAATTTTTTAGTTTTAATTTGGTTTTAAGCACCCCCCCCAAAGCGTTCGATGAGTTACAGAAACACGAGCCTACCCAGCATACATCCCTGAAGTCGGAATGTGGCTACCTTCATGGTGGGCAGGAACAGTCGCATATGTAGAATCTTGCCATTGGTGAAGCATGGAGCTCTAGCCAAGGAACAAAACTTAGAGAAATTGGTAATACTATAGTGTAGAAGCAGCAGTATGGATAGTGTAGGTAGAATAATAATAATAATATGTGGAATTTATGTAGCGCTAAATCTTGTAAAACAAATTGAAGCGCTTGCACTCAAATCATTTACTTGCATGCAACTTTCCTCAAATAACGTAAGATATTTCAAATTGATGTAGAACACACGTCTTTGGATGTTGAACAGAGTGTGACCATGCTTGCACATGGGAACTGGATGTAAAGCAGTACATGACTACTTATTCTATTGTTCTTGAAAATAAAAGAATATTAAAAAAATGTTTTTTTCAGTTTGGCCAAATATTTAATGCTCTGCTTATGAAAGTGACTGCACAGCACTTTGTGTAGTTGAGGAATCCAATTTTTCTATTTAAAAAAAATTATAAAGTATGAAAGTTATCAGATACTTGGAAAACTTTTTCAGTAACGTATGATGAATGGTAGAGAGAGGAAATAAATTTTTGTTCGTCTGAAAATGAAAATTCCTACAATGTAAGAAGTAAACTGCTTCATTGACTCATGTTGTTGTACATGTGATGGTGTTATACTGCGTTTCTTTTATAGCTGATGCCGCTAAAAGTTTACAAATTCTGGTCTAAGACTGTCAGTTAAAAAGTATGTTGAAATTCCAGAAATATGAGTGGGTGATGTTTTCATTTATTTTATTTTTATACATTTTGAGGATAATGGAAAAAGCACTCATGTGCTTGTTTACATCTAGTCCCCGTGTGCCTGCAATTTTGTCAGTTATGTCATCTATTCCCACTGGCACACAATGTTCTACTCTCTTGAAAGGTGGAAGAGGTTTTAACATGTGTGCAAAATGTTTTGCATGCATTCTCACATGAGACCTCAAAGGAGAAGGGGGGAGAGAGAGAGAAAGAGATAGCATTATGTAACTGCAGGTATTTGTGTTTGTTTATTCTTGATTTCAACATCTGTTTACTATTAGTGATATTAGATAGGTGTAATGTGTGTGTGTGTACGTGTGCGTGCGTGTGTATGTCTGTATGAGAGAGAGAGAGAGAGTCTGTGCGCACATGTATTTGTACATGTATGGGCATGCATGTGACTGTATGTGTATGAGTGTTCGCATGGGCTCCTGTATGTACAACACACACACACACCATCCAATATCACAACTTTGTGAAAAGACATTAAATGAATTTGAACACACACACATACAGCACACCACACCACGCGCATACACACCACCACACATTTCACACTGCACCAACAATCACAAACATGACAACAGCAACACACACAACACAGACACACACACACAGCAACACACCACACACAACACACCACACCACACAACACACACAACACAACACAACACACACAACACAAACACCACACACACACCACACACAACACACCACACACACACCAACACACAACACACACACACACCACACACAACACACACACACACACACAAACACAACACAACCCAACAACACAACCACAAACACACCACAACACAACACACACAACACACCACAACACAACACACACACCACACCACAACACAACACACAACACAACACCACACAACACCACACAACACACACACACACACACACACACACACACCACACACACACACACACACACACACACACACACACACACACACACACACACACAAACACACCACACACACACACACACACACACACACACACACACACACCACCACCACCCACCACACACACACACACACCCCCCCCCCACCCCCACCACCCACCCCCCTCCACACCCACAACCACACCACACACACACACACACACAACACACACACACCACCACCACCACCACACACACACACACACACCCCCCCCCCACCCCCACCACCCCCCCCCCTCACACACCCACACCCACACGATTCATAATACATACACACACACACATGTACACATATGTTCAGCCTCAGGAGTACACTGCTTCAACAAACGGCTGGGCTACCTGACAGAAGGTGGAGGGAAGGAAGCAGACGACATAGTGGCCGCCAACACCCAGCAGTTTGCGGTGATGGGACAGCTCTTTGCCACCTTGCCCCTTTACCAGCTCACAAACGTCAAGACCCCCAAGTGGAGAAAACTGTTTGTCGTAGAGGATTTTCTGTACCAGTCAGTATTTAGTAGTGGTTGTTGTGTTGTTTGTTTTTTCTCTCCTGTTGTTGTTTTGATTGGTGCAGAGGGATTTTTTTAGTGTACTTTTCTGTTTTGGGTTGAAGGGATTTTATATTTTTTATTAAAAAATTTTTTTTTTAATCTGTTTATTATTGTTGCATTTTTTTTTTTAAATCTGAGATTTAAAATTTGATGAGGTGACAGCCCTGATATGGCTGGCCTCTGTGGTCGGCGCGGCTGCAAACAAGAGGATTGGATTGGATTAGTGTACTTTTCTGTTTGGTTTAAGATTAGATTTTAGTATAGTTTTCTGTTTGGTGGAGGGGAGTTTTAGTGTAGTCGTCTGTTTGGTCGAGGAGATTTTTTGTATAGTGAAGAATTGTGTTTGGGGAGGGGGGGAGGGGGGGAGGAGTTTTAGTATAAGTTTTCTGTTTGGTTGAAGGGATTTTAGTGTACTTTTCTGTTTGTGGAGGGGAGTTTAGTATAGCTTTCTGTTTTGTTGATGGGGGGGGTGGGGGGGGGGAGTAGTATAGTTTTGTTGTTTGATAGAGGGGATTTTAACATAGTTTTGTTTTGTTGAAGGGATTTTTAGTATAGTTTTTCCAGTTTTGTTGAAGGGATTTTAGTATAGTTTTTCCTCTTTTGTTAAAGGGATTTTAGTATAGTTTTTTGTTTAAATGATGGAATTTTAGTATAGTTTTCTGTTTTTTGAGAATTTTTTAGTGTACTTTTCTATTTGGTTGAGGGGATGTTAGTATACCTTTGTTGAGGGGATTTTTAGTATAGTTTTATGTTTGAGAGAGGGGATTTTAATATAGTTTTCTTTTAATTTAGGGGATGGGTTTTTTCATGGACTTTGTAGTATTGGGTGTTATATAGTGGTGGGTTTGTTTGGGGGGTTTTCGGGTGGGGGTGGGGGGGGGTGTGTTCTTACAGTTCATGCCTTTTAGTTTTGTTGTGTTCATTTACTGTTGGGGGTGGGGGGTTCTATATAAGGTTACATACTGTTTTTTGCTTGTTTTATTGTCTTTTTAAAAAATATTTTTTACTTCAATTGCTTAATTTGTACTGGTATGTGTAAATCGACAGATAAGGGGATAAGAGGAGCTTGATTTCTGTCCTGTGAGTCTATGAAGTATTGGGTTTAAATCTCACCTGTGACGTCTGGTGGAGTTACGGGTGGGGATATGTATGAATTCCCTGGTCACCTTAAAACACACACCTGCCAGTGCCTTAATTCCTTTCATGTATATGCGCATTCTGAAGATTCTGAATGCACATGTTGAAGATCTCACAATTTGTGTCGGCATTCTGTGGGTTATGAACACGTGAACATACCCTGCATGCACCGTCTACCCGGAGAGGGATGGGCTCCACCAGGTTGAACTTGCCCATGAGACGCAGCTTAGAAATGCTCGTTGCAGTGCCCTAACAAGTCTACTCCTCAGGGAGTTCCGTGAGAAGGAAGAACATGTACAGTTTCATCCTTTCATTTTGCAAAAGGCACCTTTTTTATTTGTTTGAGTGCAGGGGGGGGTGGGGTGTTGTTTTGTATTGGTCCTTGGCTAGAGCTTGAAGATTCACCAGTGGTATGAATTTGCATAATGTATGCGACTGTTTTTGCCCACCGTGAAGGTAGCCGCATTCCGACTTCAGGGATGTATGCTGGATATGTGTGTGTGTTTTCGTAACCTGCCCAACACGGACATGAATTATGGGATCATTAACGTGCATATTTGATCTTCTGCGTGCGTCTTGACACGGAAAGGAATTAGGGCACTGGCAGTTCTGCACTTGACGTTGACCTGGGAGATCATAAAAATCCCTACACTTAATCCACCAGACGCCACCGAGATTCAAACCTACGACTTCGTGGACCCGTAGGATTGAAGTCAAGGGATCTTAACCACTTGGCTGTAGCGTCCGTCATACATTTTTTAAAAAGCTCTCAAAATTCAGATGCTCTGCATGTATTTATCTTTTTTTTTCCTCAGCAGATTCACCAAGCTTTGTTATTGATTTGGCAGACAAGGCTGTAGTTAACAGTTAGAATAGGTGGCTCACCAAGTTGCTTTGGAACTTTTTTCTTTTTTTCTGGGTTCCTTGGTTAGACCTCCCAGGTTTACCCAGTGGTGAGGTTTTTTTGTGTTTGCAACCATTTTCCTTCCCCATCTTTTTTTTTCTTTTTTTATTCTTTATTTTAAGGATAATGGAATTATCAAAACAGAGAGAGATGGAGAAGGCTCATCAATGTCAAACCTCCCCTGGGAGAAACGTGACAAAAAAGGAAGAAGAAGAAGGATAATGGAATAAGCGCACTCCTGTGCTTTTTTTTTTACATCCAGTCCCTGTGTGTATGCAGTTTTGCAAATTCTGTCATCCATTCCCACCAGCACACAATGCAGAGCTGCCAACCCTTCCGGATTTTCCGGAATTCTTCTGGATTCGAATCTCGGTTCCGATTTTCTGTTTTACAAGAAAATATTCCAGTTTCCAAAATTATCAAGTCATCAGCCTCCCAAATGGTGAAAAAATTGGTTTAGCCCGACTTTCAGGAGATGTACAGAACAACAGTGTTTTGATTTTTTTTGTTTGGGGCAGAAGGGTTAGTAGGTTAATTTTCTTCGTCTTTCATATTTTTGGGGTGTGTTGTGTCGTCAGCTGCCCCAGGGCAAGAGGAGCCAGTCCAAGTGAACTGTGAACAAAGTGTTAACTTTAGTACATAGAAGAAATTTTTATTCTCATATTGGCAATGTGTAGATCAGAATTGCTACTCCATTTTCAGTCTGGTTGAATCTCTTAAGTATGTTTGCTTAATGGAGGGTATATTTCTTAATGTGTGGGGTTTTTTAAAAAGTTAGTGTGGTTTTCCTTTCAGGAGATCATAAAATTTGCTTGTCTAAATATAAAAAGTGCTTCAGCTTCAAGGAGCACAGCCCCCTGACCCCCACTTTTACAGGAGAGGGGCTATGCCCCTCCCTCCCAAACCCATCCCCCACCAGGATTCCTATTTTTGAGTCTCAAAGGTTGGCAGCTATGCATAATGGCCTACTCTTCCAAAAAACGGACACAGGTTTTAACCTGTGCGCAAGATGTTCTGCGTTCATTTGCACACAGGACCTCGGTTTACAGTCTCATCCAATGGCCTTTTTTAGGGGGGGGGGGGGGAAGTGGAGTCAGCACTGATGTTAACTCCTTTGGTAGCTCATTGAGTTGCTTTGTGACTTTGTTTGTTTGTCTTTACCAGTGGGGAGACTTTGTATGTATGCAAACCGTTTTCCTTCCCCCATCACTAAGGTAGCTAGCTAAGCCACAGAACATTGTGCTCGCAATCTCACGACCCGGGTTCGATTCCCATTCAAGGGGATATTTTCCCCCTGGAGTTAACATTAGTGCAGACTCCACTCTGCCCAAAAGTCCTTCGGGTGAGACTATAAACCGAGGCCCCGTGTGCGAACGCACGCAGAACATCTTGCACACACGTTAAATCCTGTTCCGCTTTTGGTAAGAGTAGGCCATTGCGTGCCGGTGGGGGGGGACAGAATTTTACAAAACTGCATACACATGGGGACTGGATGTAAAAAAAAGCACATAAGTGGTTATTCCATTATCCTCAATATAAAATTAAAAATTTTTTAAAATAACATGAATGAACAAAACATTCCGGACTATGAGGAAAAGGTCCGTGACTGACCGACCCCCGACTTTGTTGCACCTCATCGTCACTCCTCACGCCGACAGGTGCGTGCTGAAGCATCTGAACGCGGCTCTGGAGGAGCTGAGGGGGAGGATGGAAGAGGAGGAGGAGGGGGAGCAGTTCCGCTTCCTGAGGTACCTGCTGTCCCGGGAGGAGCTGTCCAAGAATGACGTGGCCATCCTCACCAGCTCCCTCTTCCTGGACCCTTTGTCCACCGTCAGTTGACCGGTGGTTGGGTTGGGGTGGGAGGGTTAGGTTGGTGGGGTGGGTGGGTGGGGTGGGTTGGTGGGGTGGGAGGGAGGGTTGGTTTGGTTGGGTTGGGTGGGGTGGGTGGGTGGGTGGTTTGGAGGGTTGGGTGGGTGGGTTGGTTTTGTTGGATGGGTTGGTTTTGTTGGATGGGTTGGTTTTGTTGGGTGCGTGGTTGGGTCGTTTGGTTGGGTGGGTGGTCTGGCTGGTTGGTTGGGTGGGAGGGTTGGTGGTTGAGTTGGGTGGGTGGTTTGGAGGGTTGGATGGGTTGGTTTTGTTGGGTGTGTGGTTGGGTCGTTTGGTTGGGTGGGTGGTCTGGCTGGTTGGTTGGGTGGGTTGGGTGGGTCGTTTGGTTGGGTGGTTTAAGTTAGTTGGTTTGGGTGGTTGGTTGTGTGGGTGGGTTAGGTGGATGAGGTGGTTGGGTTGGGTTGTTTGGTTGGGTGGTTTCATTGATTTGGTTGGGTTGGTTGCTTGCTTGGCTTGCTGGTTGGTTGGGTTGGGTTGGGTTGGTTGATTGGGTTAGTTGGATTGGGTGGGTTGGTCTGGTTAGCTGGTTGGTTTTGGTTGTGGTAGGCTGGCAGGCTGGATGGGGGGGGGGGGGGGGGGTTAGGGGTGGGTTTTTTTTCTTCAGACAGTATTGCTCTCTGCCTGAGTTTTATAAGGAGTGCTAGTCCTCCTTGGTCTGGAGGGGAGGGAGGGGAGGGGGTAGTGTCTGAGCACTTCCTTCTTTGAATGTTTCTGTCTGTCTGTATCTGTCTCTCTGTTTCTGTCTCTGTCTGTCTCTGCCTCCTTCTCTGTCTGTCTGCCTCTGTCTGTCTATCTGTCTGTTTCTCTCTCTCTCTCTCGATCAATCTCTCTCTCTCTCTCTCAATCTCTCTCTCTCTCTCTCTCTCTCTCTCTCTCTTGCCCTCTCTCTCTCTCTGTCTTTGCCTGTCTGTCTTTCTCTTTGTCTGCCCCTCACCTCTTTGTCTCGCTCTCTCTCTCTCTCTCTCTCTCTCTCTCTCTCTCTCTCTCTCTCTCTCTCTCTCTCTCTCTCTTTCTCTGCTCCTCCCGCCTCCCTCCCCTCCTCTCCCCTCCCCTCCCCCTCCCCTCCCCTTCGCCTCCCCTCCCCTCCCGCATCCACAGTTACATAACCAAGGTTGCTTGTGTGTGTGTGTGTCCAGATCAAACCCCAGCTGCAGTTCTTGCTGTACCTTCTGGCCACCACGCCCCGCGTGCAGGACAAGCTGTATGAGGAGGTGCAGGCTGTGGCCCCTGACCCCTCTGCCCCCCTGACCCCCGACGCCATCAGACGCATGCCTTACTTCAGGGCCTGCTTCAAAGAAAGCGTCAGGTACTGAGGTCGTCGTCTGCTTCTGTTTTTCTTTTTATGTCTTCTTCATTGTCGTCTTCTGCTTCTTTTTACTTCTTTTTCTTTTTCTTCTTCTTCTTCTTTTTGTTGTTGTTGTTCTTCTTCTTCTGCTTCTTCTTCTTCTTCTTCTTCTGCTTCTGCTTCTTCTGCATCTTCTTCTCTTCTTCTTCTTCTTCTTCTTCTGCTTTTGCTTCTTCTTCTGCTTTTGCTTCTTCTGCTTTTGCTTCTTCTTCTGCTTTTGCTTCTTCTTCTTCTTCTTCTTTTTCTTCTTTCTTCTTCTTCTTCTTCTTCTTTCTTCTTCTTCTTCTTCTCTCTCTTCTTCTTCTTCTTCTGCTTCTGCTTCTGTTTCTTCTTCTTCTTCTTCTTCTTCTTCTTCTTCGCAATTCTTCTTCTTCTGCTTCTGCTTCTTCTTCTTCTTCTTCTTCTTCTGCTTCTCCTTCTTCTTCTCCTTCTCCTTCTCCTTCTTCTTCTTCTTCTTCTCATTCTTTTTACAGTCTAGTGTATCTGGGGAAAATGATGGCATGTCCTTTCCAGCTCCTCTCGTGGGCCATACAGCTTGGTGTGCAGGGTTAGCTCTGTCAGTTGGCCACACAGTCTTCCCCTGGTCACTGAATAGCATGCATCTCTGACGGAGGCACAGAGATGGTGGTGATGGGATGTTGATGTTGGGCGTTCCCCAGCTTAACATCCTTTGGAAAGGGGGGGTGGGTTCACCCAGAATAGGCTTTTATTTATTTACTTTTTTTGGGGTGGGGCAATCTGATTTTCAGGTATTTTTTCCATTGTGCAATTAGGAGAGAATATGTACTCTGGCCTCACTCATCACACCTGGGAAATCACTGTGAGATTGTTAACGCTTTTGAGTCACTTTAAAGTTAATGTGATAAGCTGTTCTGTGGTGCTCACTGCTTCTCAAACCCTCCGTTTAGTTTCCCAGCCAAAGTTCATGACTGGCAGCTGGCAGGGCGTGGATATAAATAAACAGGGCAAAAGGAAAGGCAGCACTAGCCGCTTGCAGCTGTAGCCGTGTTCAGCCGTAAATTACCCTTGTGTCTTTCACACATCCTCTTGCACAGTGAATTGTTTAAAAATGACAAGCAAAGCACTCTTTAAAATTAGCTTTAAACGAGCTTTCTTTTGACTCCAAACTCCATGTA
Organism: Rapana venosa; assembly: GCA_028751875.1. NCBI lineage: Eukaryota > Metazoa > Mollusca > Gastropoda > Neogastropoda > Muricidae > Rapana > Rapana venosa. The sequence continues at coordinate 46,143,644 of CM054146.1, read as the reverse complement.
CTTTCTTTCATACTGGTTGATGTGACAGCAGTTCAAACAGACATGAAGATAAACAGGAGAGGTGCAGGAAGAAACACAATCACAAAAAACAGACATTTCTAACTCTCTCTCTAAAAAAGCATATATTTATATTATATAAACAATGAACATAGAGAAAACATTGAATATGTCTGCATGCAGACTAACCTTTTGGGGGGGCTGCGGAATTTGAACCTGTTGGTAGAACGAGGCCATAAATAAACACACCTTAGCGGCTACCAGCTACCGCGCGCGCCAGCGCCGTGAGAGGCAGGGTGATGGAGAGTGTGGGGAGAGAGTCTGCCGCAGTCATTAGTGTCAGCTTTCTGACTTCTCTATAAACACTCCTGCTGGTCAGGCGTTACAGCACGTACACAGTCTACTGTTTCATCAGCTTTTAGCGGTATCCTTGCTACAGCTGAAGGTTTGTTCATGAACCAATTCCAGTACAGCTCATAATTATAACCCCGAGAACACAGTAGAAAACAAATGTCTTGTCAGTATCCTATACTGTCATCAAGCCAAGATACCTCACAAATGGCTCAGGTTTTTATTTCACTGATGTTTCTGATACTATTCAAAAAGCATTTTCTGATCCTGTTAAGAAATTGTTGTGATCAAATGTTTATCTACTTATCAGTCCTGTGTTGTGTAAAAAAACAAAAAACAAATTGCACACAGGCCTACACTTTGACATCAAAGCAACACCCAAAAAAAAAAAAGCGGAAAGAAAACACACACACACACAAAACGGATGACAAAATTTACAAAACTACATATACACGGGAACTAGATTTTTTAAAAAGCACATGAGTGCTTATTCCATTATCCTTGAAATAAAAGAATAAGCAAAATAAATAAACACACACACACATGAGCGCACGTGCACGCACACACATACACACACAAGCAGACAAACATACACACACACACAAATTGGCATAAATACATATACGCATACCCTATACTCACACATACGCGCGCACGCACACTCATACACGCGTGCGTGTGCACACCACACACATGTAACTACAAGAAGATGCGCACGGCACACATGTGCTTGAGAAAACTAACAGCTTGAAACTGACACACAGCCAGGAAGCACCTGGCACATGTAGGTGCTGTGGCCGATCACACAAACACACACACACACACACACACACGTTCACACATGCATACACGGGCACATACGCATACACGCACGCACACACGTGTGCGCGAACACACACCACGCGCAAACGCACACGCGCGCGCCCACGCACGCACGCACACTCACATCCCCGCACACACACACAATAACACACACACACACACACACGCACACATGCAGGGACGCACACACACACACACACACACACACACACACACAAAGTAGATCTCTCCCCCCCCCCCCTCTCTCTCTCTCCTCCCCCCCCCCTCTCTCTCTCTCTCTCTTATGCAGTCTCCTATTTTAGGGTTATCTGAAGACTTACTTACTTACGCACATACACACATACACAGAGAGAGAGAGAGAAAACACACAAACACTCAGCCCTACGTTTCTTGGGAAACACCGTGTTTGTAAAAAAAATGTTTAAAATTAGTTAACCTAATTAGCTGTACAACCGTCACCACAAACAAGTAAAGCAGGTATTAAAGTTTTGTTCACTAAAGTATGAGTACTGTACAAAACAAGTAGGACATCCAGCAGCGAATGATACATAAGCCTTTCAAATAAAAATTCGCCCAGTCGCTAATAGACAGCAAAGAAGGAAAGTGTGCTGGCACTGCGAGACGCTGGACTTGGACCCCTGACCGCGCGGTGCCTAGATAGCAGCCAGATGGTGTTTAGGTTACGGAGCGAAAGTGCCAGCGGCAAACTAAAGAGTCGGGTTTTTCCTGTTTTGAGCAGCCGTGTGCTCTGTTTTGGCCATTTTTTGTTAAGAAATTCAGCAAACATGATTAAATTGATAAAACCAGACATGTTATGTTTCAATTTAACTCAATGGAGTCGCAGTGAAATGGATCCTACCATTTTGTGGTGATGCATGATTTTGGCTGTATTTGAAAAATTCATATTTACCGAACATAAAGACATACAAATTATACATCATTGAAAAGTTTATTATATCTTCTTTTGAGATTGTTATACAGTTTTTCAATAGATGACTGTAGTTGTTTTTTTTACAAATTTTCAAAATATGTCACTGAATGCTGAAAAATAAAAAGTTTTGGAAATGAGGGTTGCGTATCTTACATGGCTTGAGCTGTTCATCAACTAGTCCCCTTGAAACAATGTGATGATTTTTCACCAAAGTAAAGTTGCCCTGAAGTTGGCTGAATCCATCTGATGTCACTTTTTGCACTATACAATTTTTGTTTTTAAAATCACAACACTGGAGAGCCCAAAATCCCAAAGAATACGCTTGTCCACATGGCAAAGAAAAGTAGCCAAAACATGCAAACTAGGCAAGCTTATGGTCAAGGAAAGGCAACTGTGTTTAGAAAAATGATTGCCCTACAGGCCAGAGTACTTTCCCTTCAGTTACACATCACTTAGTGTTGTTTTTTTTAAATTGTAATTCTGCCGAATCTTAAGCTTCAGCACGTCACAGTGAAGGAGAGGAGTGCCAAATCTTAAGATTCAGCACAACCTCATTGAGTTAAAAGGTACTTTTGATATTTACAAATAAAATTTTCAATATGAGTATATATCTTTGTGTATTTTGTTTTAAGTCCAGTCAGTGAATGCTAAAAGAAAAAACAAAAAATGCTGACATTTGCATCTTTATCTTGACAAAGTGCAGATATCTAACACAGTAACAGCTAAACTACAAAAAAGAATAATCTTGATTGATTTTACACACAGTTAATTTTCCTCATCTTCACAAGTCAGTTTTTTCAAGTGAAAAGTATTCGTATTCACTGAAAAATCAATAAACTTCTTTTGTGCTGGCATACTTTTGAAAAATAAAAATGCTGTGTCAAAACTATATTTTTCTTATACCGATGGCTCTTTTAATCTGTTAACAGTTGACAGATCGCAGCTATGTGCCAAGGGAAATAATTGATCTAATGGCACGAGTAGTTTCCCATCGATGGAACGCCTTTATAACAAACGTGAAGGAAACAGTGATACGTCGGTGTCGTCTTATCTAGTTCCATCTTTATGATTTTGTAATTGTTACTGTGTGGATGCTATAGATTTGAAACCAGATTGACAACAAACGTGATGAAATTCCAAGATGATTGTATATTTGAAATCAGATTGACAAAAGAATGGGGTTTATTCCAAGATGATTGTATATTTGAAACCAGATTTGACAGAAGAATGGGGGTTGATTGCAAGATCATTCTCCTGCATTGCGTTTTCAGAGTGCTGCACATGACGAACGAGAATGCTCGCTTCCTCAAGAAAGACCTGGTGCTTGGCGGCTACCACCTACCAGAGGGTGTAAGTACAGGAGGAGAGTGTGCGCCTCCCTCAAGGGTATGCCAGGGGCCCCATCAGTATGAATTCTGGGCTAAGAATTCCTTCCCTCTTTTCCCCTTCCCCCCGCTCTTTGTTTCTGCTTTGTTCCTTTTCTTCCTGTCACTTCCTTCTTGTCTTATTTTCTGCCTTCTTAGTCCCATTTTCCTGTGTGGTTTTTTTCCCCCCCAGAAAGACTTAAAAGATAACGATTCTTTCCTTGCGCAGAAGTCAGAAACGCCGAGTCTTGGACTTGTCAGGCGCTTAACGGCAGTATAACACATTTTCACTCCTACAACTATTTTATTCTTTTATATCGAGGATAATGGAATAAGCACTCATGTGCTTTTTTACATCCAGTCCCCGTGTGTATGCGGTTTTGTAAATTTTTTCATCTGTTTCCACTGGCACACAATGGCCTACTCTTCCGAAAAGCGGAACAGGATTTAACGTGTGCGCAAGATGTTCTGCTATGCGTTCAAACACGGGCCTTCGGTTTATAGTCTCATCCGAAGGGCTTTGTTGCTGTGTGAGCATTCATTGAAGAAGAAGGAGAGTGTGTGAGCATGTTCATGCAAGCTTCGGTGAATGTCTGTATGTGTGCATTTACAAAACTTTAGAAATGGCAACACTTGGTGTGCATACATATATTTAGGAAAGAGCTTCAACTCTTTCTATACTGTGATATGCTATAGTGCACCTGATGTTTACCTGTGTTGGTTACATGTATGCATGCACACAAGCACGCACACACACACACACACACACACACACACTCTCTCAAACACGTATGCACATGCACGCACACACACACACACACACACACACACACTACAGAATATCAAAGTACAAGAGGTTTTAGTTCATGCAAAGTTGTAAGATGTCTGTGTATCTGTACATGCGCATGCATGAACTGATCACTCTGTGTGTGTGTGAGTGAGTGAGTGTGTGTGTGTGTGTGTATGCGTGTGTGTGTGTGTGTGTATGTGCACATGTAAGAAGTCTGTGTGTATGTACTTGCACATATATGAACTGATCACTGTGTGTGTGCATGTGTGTGTGCGCGTATTTGTGTGTGTATGTGTGCGTGTGTGCATATGTGTGTGTGTGCATATGTATGTGTGTGCACACACATACATGTACATGTTTATTTGTTTCTTGACATCTTCATGAATAACCCACATCCAAAACACAGGTATTTCTAAAATTCTTCACCAAGTCTTTCATCAAAAGACGTTCCTCGACCATCACAAAATTGTCATCAATTTTTGCATGACGCTGATCATGTTTCCCCCCTCTCCAGACATTGCTGTATCTGAACCATTTCACGCTGTACCGCCAACCGGAGTACTTCTCCAATCCTGACGACTTCGACCCAGACAGATGGCTGCAGGAGGAGGCAGAGCAGAAAATCGACCCCATCATTGTGCAGCCTTTCAGCGTTGGGCCCCGCATGTGTATAGGTAAGGGTTTTTGGGCCCCGCATGTGTATAGGTAAGGGAGGTTGGGCCCCGCATGTTTATAGGTAACCTTTGGGCCCCGCATGTGTATAGGTAACCTTTGGGCCCTGCATGTGTATATGTACAGGACATTGGGCCCTGCATGTGTATAGGTGAGGAACATTTGGCCCCACGTGTGTATAGGCAAGGGAGGTTGGGCCTTGCATGTGTATAGGTAACCGTTAGGCCCTGCATGTGTATAGGTAAGGGATGTTGGGCCCCGCATGTGTATAGGTAAGGGACGTTTGGCCCCGCATGTGTATAGGTAAGGGAGGTTGGGCCCCACATGTGTATAGGTAAGGGATGTTGGGCCCCGCATGTGTATAGATAAGGGACATTTGGCCCCGCATGTGTATAGGTAAAGGATGTTGGGCCCCGCATGTGTATAGGTTAGGGATGTTGGGCCCCGCATGTGTATAGGTAAGGGACGTTGGGCCCCGCATGTGTATGGGTAAGGGGCGTTTGGCCCTGCATGTGTATAGGTAAGGGACGTTGGGCCCCGTATGTGTATAGGTAAGGGACGGTGGGCCCCGCATGTGTATAGGTAAGGGACGTTTGACCCCGCATGTGTATAGGTAAGGGACGTTGGGCCCTGTATGTGTATAGGTAAGGGACGGTGGGCCCCGCATGTGTATAGGTAAGGGACGTTTGACCCCGCATGTGTATAGGTGAGGGATTTGGCCCTGCGTGTGTATAGGTAAGGGACGTTGGGCCCTGCATGTGTATAGGTAAGGGACGTTGGGCCCCACATGTTTATAGGTAAGGGACGTTGGGCCCTGCATGTGTATAGGTAAGGGACGTTGGGCCCCGCATGTGTATAGGTAAGGGACGTTGGGCCCCGCATGTGTATAGGTAAGGGTTGCTGTGCCCTCCATGTGCATAGATAAGGGTTGCTGTGCCCTCCATGTGCATAGATAAGGGACACGGGCAGGGAGAGAAGAGTGCCTCGCTACAAGTGCTGAGCTGCCCTCTTTTTATTCTCCTGGTTTGTTTCTGAGCCCTTTTCAGTGTAAAGGAGATAAGGAGAAAGGGGGCGGGATGGTCGAGACGTTCACCTGCCTGACAAGTAAACAACGAGATTCTTGGTTCAATTCCCAGCCTTGCCTTTCCTTTTCCTCCCCAGTTTGATGAAAAAATTGAACTGAATGTCAGAGTCCTTTGTATGAGACTATAAACTGAAGCCAGAACATTTTGCGTACATATTGAAAAGCTGTTCCACTTTTTGGAGAGAGTAGGCCATTTCGTGCTGGTAGGAAGGGGATGTCAAAAAATTTTTTTTTAAACACTTGCACACAGGTGTCGGGTTTTAGACACTATCTCCAAAGTTTGAATGGAATGACCTGAGTAGTGTTGAAAAGAAAAAAAAATGGTTGTACACCCTAAAATCTGACCATTGGTGAACCTTGGAGCTCTAGCCGAGGAACCAAAAAAGAACAAATATAAAGAAAATAACTGTTTGTGGATTTTAATTTCACTCATGCATGTTGTTTCTATGTAAGTAGACCAAAGGAGGCCCTATCAGGGTTTATAATAATAATAATAACAAATGGAATTCATATAGCGCTATATCTTGCAAAAACAAATCAAAGCGCTTGCATTCAACCTACACTTTCACATGCAACCAGTTACAATTAATAGTTTTTTACAAATTCAAATGCACATAAAAACACACACATGCATGCACGCATGTGTGCGCATGTGCGCGCTTACACATGCACTCACACACACATTAAAGTTGTACACTTTGGCAGGGTGATGGGGGGTTTTGGCCTGTTGAGGGCAGGGACAGAATAAGATGAAACAAGAGGGGGAGAATGTGAGGTTTGAATTAAATGTGTTGGCTATTGAGGGCAGGGACAGAAATGAGATGAAGCAAGAGGGGGAGAATGTGAGGTTTGAAATAAATGTGTTGGCTATTGAGGGCAGGGACAGAAATGATATGAAGCAAGAGGGGGAGAATGTGAGGTTTGAAATAAATGTGTTGGCTATTGAGGGCAGGGACAGAAATGATATGAAGCAAGAGGGGGAGAATGTGAGGTTTGAAATCAATGTGTTGGCTATTGAGGGCAGGGACAGAAATAAGATGAAACAAGAGAGGGAGAATGTGAGGTTTGAAATAAATGTGTTGGCTATTGAGGGCAGGGACAGAAATGAGATGACACAAGAGGGGGAGAATGTGAGGTTTGAAATAAATGTGTTGGCTATTGAGGGCAGGGACAGAAATGAGATGACACAAGAGGGGGAGAATGTGAGGTTTGAAATAAATGTGCTGACCCCCACATCCAGATTTAAACAAACCCAGATTTAAACAAACCACTGTTGGCCATCGCTCTTTCTCTGTTTCTGGTCCCTCCACATGGAACGACCTCCCTCTTCCACTTCGCCAAAAGCCTTCTTTTGATTCTTTCAAATCTAGCCTCAGAATGCACTTGTACTCTATTTGAGATCTTCCCCTGTTGTCTGATCCTACTTGTCAATAGCTGCCTTCACCTCCACCACCCCCACCTAAGTGTGTTGTGTATATAAATTTGATATTTGTTTATCTTGATATTTATGGATGGGTTGCATGCGTATGAATGATTTGACTGCAAGCGCTTTGATTTGTTTACTTTACAAGATTCAGCGCTATATAAATTCCATACATTATTATTATTATTATTATCTTCTGACGTTGTGGACAGGTCGGCGCTTTGCGGAGCAGGACATGGCGATGGTGATGACGCGTCTGCTTCAACAGTTCCGTCTGGAATGGAACCACCCCCCCATGGGCATGAAGTACCAGATCCTCAACGTTCCCGACTGCCCGCCCCAGTACACCTTCCTGGATCGATGAAAAAGCAACGTAGGATTTGGCTGACACTTCCCCCCCCCCCCCTTTGTCCTCAAGCAATATGTACTGCCCCATTTTGGGGGATGGTTGTTTCAGATGAACTCTGTGTGTGTGTGTGTGTGTGTGTGTATGTGTGTGTGTGTGTGTGTGTGTGAGTGAGTGTGTGTGCATGCGTCCTACTTGTTAGGAAATCACTGGTGAGGAGGAGGAGGAAGAAAAAAGTTATTGAAAAATGATTCGCAATTCAGATGTCATAATTATGGATGATAAAAAAGAAAATATGATGAAGTCAGCTGTAAGAATTGTCACGGCAGACTCTGTGGTGATGATGATGGTGATGATAATGATTTTGGATGATTTATGTATATGATTGTTCACAGGCAATATCTATGTGATTTGGAATGATTTATGTATATGATTGTTCACAGGCAATGTGATTTGGAATGATTTATGTCTATGATGTTCACACACACACAAAAAAGCGAGATATATGTGTTGTATAAAAAAAAGTACTATACCCAAAATAATCGTTGCATGTTGTCTTTTTTCATGGAGTTTCGCAGCTCTTGTGCTACAAAGTCAGGGGCCATGAGCAGAATACCAAATGGTGAAATGGCTGCCTCTTTCTTCTGCACACACTGGTCACACACCTATTTCTCTTTTTCAGGTTTGCCTGAATTCTTTTTTTTTTTTATATCTTCTAGTCGTAAATGAATAGTGTGAGCTTTGTGATGTAAATAGGTGAGGATCTCTGTTTTCATTTGTCAGGGAAAAATGTTTTATCTACGATGTCCAGTTTTCCTTCGGTCGCAAACTACCTTTGGGCTGTAACAGCGTATGAGAGATGTAATGGACTCCTGTCTGTTTTGTGAAGAATTATGAAGGGGACTGACCAGAATCAGAGACAGACAAACCTGATAATGCCCAGCAGCACACTACACTACACTACACTACTCTACTCTACACTACACTACACTACACTACACTACACTACACTACACTACACTACACTACACTACACTACACTACACTACACTACACTACACTACACTACACTACACTACACTACTCTACTCTACTCTACACTACATTACAATGAACTGAACTACACTACACAACAGACTCCACTCTCCCCAAAAGTCCTTCGGATGAGACTGTAAACCGAGGTCCCATGTGCGAACGCACGCAGAACATCTTGCACACATGTTAAATCCTGTTCCGCTGTTTGTAAGAGTAGGCCATTGTGTGCTGGTGGGAACAGATGACAGAATTTACAAAGCCGCATACATACAGGGACTAGATGTAAAAAAAGCACATGAATGCTTATTCCATTATCCTCAATTTAAAAGAATAAAATATAAAATAAAACTACACTACACTACTCTACACTACACTACACTAACACTACTCTACACTACTCTACACTACACTATACTACTCTACTCGACTCTAACCTACACTACTCTACACTACACTGTACTGCATTACATTGCATGCTCCACTGCACTATACACTACACTGTGCTATACTACAGTACACTGCACTACAGTGCTTTGCTTTACACTACACTTCACTATACTACACACTACACTGCTTTACACTACACAGCACTAAACACTATACTGCACTGCACCACACCACACTTTGAAATAGTGACACTATGGGTGTCATGAAGGTTGTGATGTTGTTGTTGCTGGTTTTTGTTATTACTATCATGATTTAATACTAGTATTATTATAATTACTCTTTTTTGTTCATTGTAAAAGAATCTTGCTCATTAATCCTTTGTATAAAACCAATGATGTAGCATTTTTACTGTGAAACAATGAAAAAAGTCACAAAAGTTGCAACATTATTATTATTATTGTTGTTTTTTTGCACTTTTATCATTAACTACTGTTGTTGTAGTAAAGGAGGTCAGAAAAGCTTTATTCTCAGTCTGAAACAATAAGTCAAAAGAATATTACACAAGCTTTAACAGTTTGTATTTTGGGGGGGGGGGGGGGGGGGGGGGTGTAGTGGGTTTTTTTCATTTAGGGCAGTCACTCAAGTATTTCAGGTCTTGTATATGTATGATATACTCACGTGGAGTTTATATTTTCCGCCAGCCAACATATTGTATTGGATAACATATCAATCAAGTCACATCTTATGACTATAGGGTCTCACTAGCTGGGTCCAAAGCAGTTGTTTGTACTAAACTCCTATGTCAACTTGTCAAAATCTGTATCAACCCAGCAGTATTTTAATTTGTACTAAACGCTGTGTCAGTCATATAATAAAGTCCAAAACAGTTGTTCACTTCTATGTTAACTTATCAAAATTTGTATCAACCAGTGTTATTTTAACTTATACTAAGTGTATTGTAATAAAGTCCCAAGACACTTGCTATGTAACTTTTATGTTAACCTATCAAAATCTACACAAACCAGCTTTGTTTTAACTTATACTAACCAATGTACATTGTAGTAAAATATTGCTGTATGTCTCAGTTTTTGTTTTTGTTGGCTTATCCAGTTGTGACAGCGTGATCAGAGTCAACATCTTCCTTCCTTCCTTGACCTCTGAAGGAGTCAGTGGGGCTGTGTGCTAGCCTTTTTCTCAGGTGGTGTGTTATATGAGCAAGTGCAAGCGGATAGAGCTTGTTCCTTCGCCGGGTAGCAAGGTGTGTTGTGGGTATGTTCCATTTGTGTCCAGCCACGCCACTGACCTTAGTTGGCCTTTTCTATGAAAGATGGCTGGGTTTTTAGTGGGGGGAGGGGTTATTCGTAATGATAGAATATTAGTTGAGACTTTTGCTCCCTTTTTGCCAAAAGTTAAGGATTTTATTGATTTTGTTTTTTTAGTTTTGTTTTGATTCGTTAATATGTGAGTTTGTTGGGTAGGGAGGGGTGGGGGTGAGGGTAGTTGTTAATTTGTTTTTGTTTGGTTTTTTGTTTGTTTTTATCATGATTGTAGTCCCTGTGTTTGTTTTTATCATGATTGTAGTCCCTGGTTTAGGTAGAGTGCTGTCTCATCTGAAACACAGCACCCCGCCCTTTGTTTTTTGTTTTGTTTGGGCAAGGGGGGGGGGGGGGTTACCATGATTGAATGCCTGATAAGGGTGGGGATTACTTATGACACTTTTAAATCCAGCCTCAAGACATATTTATTCCAAATCTGATTTTTTCCCCTCTTGTTTCATCTCATATCTATCCCTGCCTAAAACAGCCAAAATCCCATCACCCTGCCAAAGTGTATAACCTGTGTGTGTGTCAAGTCAAGTCAAGTCAAGTCAAAATTTTATTTCCAAATGGTGTGTGTGTGTGTACATTTGAATTTTTTAACTCTGTTAATTGTTATTGGTTGTATGTGTAGGGGTGTGTTGAATGCAAGCGCTTTGATTAGTTTTTGCAAGATATAGCGCTACATAGATTCCATTTATTATTATCATTATTGGATGTAAAAAAAAAAGTATCCCAGTGTTATTCCTTATCCTTGTAATGAAAGAATTTGATTGGATTTGTGTGTGCAAGATGTTTTGCATATTTTCGTAAATGAGACTTCGATTCATAGTGGTTTGAAGGACTAGCAGGGAAATGGAGTTGGTGTGTCAGTGTTAACTCCAGGGGAAAAAATATTCCAGCATCACCAGACTCTAACTCGCACCTTCAGATAGTCGTATCTTCAGTTTGATAGTCTAACCACTACGTTTTGTTGGGTTTTTTGGTTTGTTTTTTTAAAAACATTTTTATTCAATTTTTGCATATGAACACAAAACAAGTATAAGTTGAACATCATAAGTGTCGTTTCTAACCCGTGTCCCCACCGTTTTAACACATAAATGCACATGAATTCAATATCAATACATACACCATTTTTCAAGCTGGCTATAGTATTTTGCACATTAATTTTGTTAATAAATGGTACTAAGTAATAGAGGCACAAGTAACTAATTCAAAAAATGTTCTACACTTATGAGGTAATGTTAATAAAATGTTACATTTCTAACGCATGGGAACAGGGAAAGATACGAGCAAACATACATATAGATATGCATACATACACATACATACACACACATACACTCATGCATACATACATACATACAAATACCTACATACACACGCATACACACACATACATAAACATACACTGACACAATGGGTTATCAATTCAAATCATTGGTCACTATATAGGCATGCAAATCTGTTATTTGTTTGGATTATTTTTTGTATAGCACTTACGATTCTTTTATGTGCTAAGAGGAGTCCACACAACATTTTACCACACACTTATATTGACACAAAGTTACCAGTTTCGGTCAAAAAGTAACAGGGTTACAGGGTTTTCCTTGCCCTTATTTTTATTACTATCAACATTTTTTGGGGTAGACACACATATATATATATATATATACATATATATATATATACACATATACACACATATATACACACACAAACATATATATATATATTATATATATATATATTATATATATATATATATATATATATATATATATATATATATATATATACATATATATATATGCAACACACACATATATACATACAAACATACATATATATACACACATACATACACATACACATATATACGTATCTATCACAACAATAGCAGGGTTACTGATCCATGTGGAGACTAAATACATGTCACCTGCCTCCATACACTATTTGATGCACATAATTACTACCCATTAGTCACAATAACAGAATCATCAGAGTAGATATAACAGCAGTTTGCTAATTTTGGGAAAAAAAGACAGGTAATAGAGGATTATCTTTAATTCGCTATCAAAGAGAATGTCAAATTTCAACAATATGTTTATATGGTAGCCAATCGGTTACAAACTTATTATGAGTCATGTTGATAAACGAAATATATTTGTCAATTTCAAACACCTTTTTCAAGTATGTCCTGAAGTGACAGAACTGAGGGATTGTTTTATTGATCTTGCATCTGTAAATGTAAAATTTTGCATGTAATATAATCATGTCAAAAATGTGGTCAGACCTATAGGCATCATCACATCCAAACAACACAATTATTTCATTCAGCATTATGTTGTTTGCATTTTCACAATTTTGATTTATATATCTTTCCAACTGCGCCCAAAAAGGTTGGATACAATCACACGTCCAGAGCATATGGCTTATACTATCCTGAACTCTTCTGCAGAAGCTGCAGCTTCTTTCATGAACCACATTCATGTGCATGAGGACAGTATTTGTTGCTAATATTCTATGTGTAAGTCTTATTTGGAACCAACGTAGTTTTTTTCTCTAATCTGTTGAATTTTTCAGAAAATTCCATTCCATTTGACATTGGCATTTAATTTATTGTCCCATTTTTGACAACAGTTTGGTTTTGCATCATCCCGCATGAGGATATCGTAAAATCATTGAGCCCCTTTGGGATATAATGCAATAACCTTAAGAGCTTTAGGGCAATTCAAGTCAAGTCAAGTAAAAAATACTTTAATACTTTAATCATCCCATGAAGGGCAATTACAATACGGACAGGCAGATTGATACACATCAAAAATCTCAAATATCAAATATATCTGTGTGTTGTTTTCTTACATAACTCTTAACAGCTTGTACACATCCCATGTATGTAATACAATCAGTCTGTAGATTATATTTACCATTAAACTCTTGAACTGTGAGAAAAAGACCATTCTCATCAAGCAAATTATGAATGAAACATACACCTTTTTCATACCATTTCTTTAAAAAAAAGTTTCTGTTCCCAATCTGAATGTTATTATAAAACCTCTCCTATTATTTCTCCAGATGTTGATACAGAAATTTTCTTTCCAAATTCTTTGTATGATCTTAGGACATTATTCCAAAAGTGATTAGGTTGATGGTTTCTGTCACATGGGAGATCAGTGCCAAGATATTCAAGATGAGCTAGAATAGGGTTTATTTTCAAGATTATGTTTTTCCATTTATGAGTACTTTTTCGTAATTGTCTTATCCAAATCAGTTTTAGAGCGTTTATGTACCTTTTGATATCTGATACTCCAAGTCCACCTTCGCGAATAGCTTTAACAACTGTTTTCCTACTAATCCTATCCTGTTTGTTATTCCATACAAACTGATACACTGTTTTTTGGATCAAATCGACTATTTTATCTGGAGGGTTAGGCAACAACATCCACAAGTGTACAATCTTGGATAAAATTAATGATGTAAGAATAGCATCTCTACCTAATGGGGTAATTTGTCGCTTAAGCCATAGTTTATAAAGATATTCAATTTCAGCAAATTGTTCTTTCAGATTAAATTCTTCACATTCCTTTAAATTGTTAGAGAGCCATATTCCTAATATCTTAAACCTTGGAGGATTCCACTGCATGTGTAAATGAGGACTGTAGCGTCTTGGTGAGTTCTTATGTCTTCCAAGCCACACAGCCACAGTCTTGTTTGCATTCAAGTACAGGCCAGACTTCTTCCCAAATTTATCAAGATTGTTAACTGCCTCTGTAAATGTTTCTTCAGTTCCATCTAAAAAAAGTTCAGTGTCGTCTGTGTATTGTGAAATTTTGTGCTCGGTTCCTCCAATCCTAATGCCTTTTATCTTTTCAGCTTGTCTAGTCATTATACCAAGGACTTCTACACACAAAATAAACAGAAATGGGGATATAGGATCTCCCTGTCGGCAACCCCTCGAGATGGGAAACCACTGTGACATTTGTCCATTAACCAGGACAGACGATTTTATATTTTTGTAGAAAACAGATATCCACTGACAGAAGTCTTTGCCAAAACCAAAAGCAGAAAGGACCTTGAACATAAATGACCAGGCAATAGAGTCGAAGGCTTTTTCAAAATCAAGGAATAAAAGTAACCCTGGTAAACTTTCCCTGTTTAAATACTGAATCATATCATAAATTAGTCGAATGTTGTCTCCTATAAATCTATTTTTTTATAAATCCTGTTTGATCTTCATTAATAAGAGAAGGTAATATAGATTTTACTCTATTTCCAATGCTTGCAGAGCCAATTTTGTACACAACATTTAAGAGGGAAATGGGCCTCCAGTTCTTAATAAATTCTTTTTCTTTATCTCCTTTTGGAATACAAGTAATAATACTTTTTTTTGGGGTGCTGAAAGTTCCCCTTTCCAAAAACTATTATTTAGAGCTCTTACCACAAATGGACCAACCTGTTTCCAGAAAAAATTTTTAAAACTCAACAGTAAATCCATCTGAGCCAGGACTTTTATTGTTTTTCATATTTTTCAGTGCCTGTGTGGCTTCTTCCATGGATATTTCCCCTTCTAACTGCGATTTCTCTATATCAGTGAGTTTAGGGATATTTCCTACTAGATCTGATATTTTACAATCCTCTATTTGCTTCCTTGCATACAGGTTTTCATAAAAATGTTGTATTTCTTTAACTATCTCTTCATGATCTGATGCTACGTTACCATTTGACAGCCTTAATTTGTTCATGTATTTACTAATATAATGACGTTTTTCAAGACTACAGAAATATTTTGTTACCTCTTTCCCTTCAGCCACCCATCTTGCTCGAGAACATAGTAAAACCCCTTGCATTTGTTTCTCTCTAATCCTAACCAGTTGCTCTTTGTCATTGTTAAGTTGTCGAGTCTCTTCGTCGGTCAGTACAAGTTTCTTTTCAAGATGTTCAATACTGTTTTCTAAATAGTTAGTGCTGTCTACAGTTTTACGCTTTTTCATTGTGGCAAATGAAATTGTTTCTGGTCTTATTTACATAAGTAAAACATCTAAGAACAATTGATCAGGGATAGTAAACTGAATCTCGTCACTAGGAATAATAATGGTTTGTTCCCGAGAATAAGGAAGAGCAGCATATTCTTCAATAACTGTTTTTATAACATTGTTTATCTCTTCCACAAATAGTTTATCTCTCAGAAGAGATGCGTTAAATTTCCATAATGAGCTCCTCTTTCTTTCTTTGTTCAATGAGACCTCCAATGTTATGATAGAGTGGTCTGTTCTATAACCTGGTTTTATATCTGCATCTTTGACTGTGAGGTACAGGAGTCTGAGACCAGGAAAAAATCTAGCTGGCTTTGTTGCACAGGATTACTCCTTCACCATGTGTACCTTTTCGCTTGGGGATGGAATTCCCTCCACATGTCTGACAAGTTTAAATTCGTCATCATATGTTTGACCTGTTCCTGAGCCTTTGCATTGTTGACATGCTTGTAATTAAAGTAATCAAAGTCTGGATCTAGCACAAGATTCCAGTCTCCTCCAACAATAAGATTTTCAGAGCCCACATCGTCTATATGGCCCTCCAATTCATTATAAAATTCTGGTGAGTCTCTGTTAGGTCCATATATACTAACTATGAGAAAGTCTTTATTCATTATATGAACCGAGACAAATATATAATTACCATCAGAGTCTTTATAGATTTTCTTCACTTCGAATTCAAAATTGTTATTGAAGAGGATGGCCACACTTCTTGAGCTTGAATTGTGGGAAGCAAAATAACACTTGTAGCCCCATTCAGAACGGATATATCGCTCCATTTTGGGGTCAATATGGGTATCTTGTGGTAGGAAAATAGAGCAATTTGTATTTCTTAAATAATGAAAGACATCTCGTCTCTTTGTTGCATTTGCAAGGCCCTGGCAGTTCATATATATAATTCTAATGGCTCTCTCCATCATAGATGGTTTGCAATATAGAAATCGGATACATTGTTAGCACAAGAACATTATCGTAAACCCCCATTACTTTCACCTAAACTAAAACACTGTACAGACTCATCACATCCAAAACACTTTGCTAACCCATGGAAAAGGCACCCTCGGTGTGGACAATCAGGAGTGCTGCAGTAGAACAAAAATACATGCCAGAAAACATTGTTAGTCATATTCAATGCCTGATTTGAATGACTAAACATTTACAACACGTGCACAAATAAACAAAAAGAAAATTAATACACACTTAAAATAGATATACTATAATACCTTGATGGATCTTCTCAGGGCAGTGCAGAAATCAGATAGGTATAATATCTATAGAAGTGCATGCACTGTGTAATATTCGTCTAACCACTAGGTTGACCTGCCCTCTCATTAAGGGATTACTGATAATAAAAAAGATTTTTCAGTGGTGGTAGATCGATCAGCCAGCCACAGAGTTATACTATCAAAGGTCTATGAGAAATATTAGGGGTCAAGTAGGATTTCTTCCCCTTGAAAAAATGGTATTTAGAATGTGTGCTATTTTTAGGTACATAGTTTGCTCATTTTGGATGCATTGAATAACTTTGGGTACATTACATGATAATTTTTAAATCCAGTGTGTGATGTTCACAGCAGTGTTTACAAACAAATCTGTGAGTTATGCAAAGTACATTTTGTTTATTTGATAAACTCATCCTAGAAGGCAGTTGCTGCTATCAAAACAGTTTGGGGGTGTTTTTTCACAAAGGTTACTTCTGTCTCCCTTCCTCTGATTATTGTGCATGTCTGTCAGTTTATGTTTCAGGGATGGTGGATTAAGCTCTTTTACTTTGTGACAATTTGATTACGTAATTTGTCTGTCATACTTATCTCAGAAAATCCATTTTAGTTTTTCTGCCCGTTTCATTCAAATATATATTCAGATGATTTTTTTATTTTTTAATTCTTATCGAGTTTTCCTGATTATTATAGGAATGTATTCATTATATTCAACCATTTGAAACAATATTTTGATACAATCAAAACGCTATGATTTGTTTGTGTGTGCTGTGATATACAGAATGAATTCAGGTGTTTTGGAATGTTTTTGTTTGAAACAGTCATGGCCTGGTCACTTGCCTGATTCAGATGTGATTTAAATGTGTCAGCTGCCTTTGCTGATGTGGGCATTATCAACATGGGGTTTTGCCTCCATGTTTGTGTAACATACTTTCTAAACTCGCTTGCGCAGAGAGAGAAAAAATACAGGAAATACAAGGCATTTCTTAGACACACACACACACGCACGCACACAAGTGCGCGCACACACACACACACACACACACACTCTCTCTCACACTCGCACACATGTGCGTGTGCACGCACACACACACACACACACACACACATTTATTCAGAAAGTTCCATGAAAAGCCTGAAAGATTTTTTTTATAATTTTCATGGTCATGTCAACTTTGTTTTTTGGGTTTTTTTAGTCAAGAAAACTTGTCAAACTATTTCACACAAAAAGATGCACAAAGTTTATATTATATGTGACTTCAAGTGTGTGCTGACATTGTGTGAGAAGGAAAGGGTTGTGAAAGTAGTACGTTTGCGATCTGTTAATTTAATTCCATCCTTATATATGATTTATTTGATTTTTATTGTTGCTGTATACCTGAAATGCCTATTGATGATTTATTTTTTGGACTCCTTTTGATGTGTTTGTTGTCTTTAGCTTGGTATCTTTGGTTGAGTTTTTTGGGGGTAGAGGGGAGGGGGAGGGGTGGTGGTTGGTTGTTTTTGTGGGTTTTGTTGTTTTGTTGTTGTTTTTTGTTGTTGTTGTTGGTGGTGGTGGGGTGTTGTTTTTTTTTTGGGGGGGGGGTGTGTATGTGGTTTTTTGGCTTTGGTTTTTGTTTGCAGGGATCAACATTAACTTTTTTTTCTACTTGCCCAGTTAGGCAAGTCACAGGAAAAATCGCTTGCCCGAATGGGTTTTGCACTTGCCCACATAACCTCACTAAAATCATGTGTATCAAAACTGAACTTTTAAAATATAGTGCATGCATAACAAACACGCACACACTGTACAGTGATTTAAATGACATGTAAATGCACACACATAGTACACATAATTTCTCCTCTTCTGAACCGTCAGCGTCGAGCATAAGATGATAATCGTCAGGCAAGCGAAAAGCAAGGGTTGCTTGTCAAAATTTCAACTTGCCCAGTCGGGCAAGTTTAAATAATAAATGGAACTTATATAGCACTATATCTTGCAAACACAAATCAAAGCGCATACTGAAAACCCGCGTTACCTGTCTTTTGACTGATCAGCCTGTTGGTGCCTCTCTTTATGGCAGCGTCGACGTCGGCCCCGAAGTCTATCAGTATCTTCAAACATTGCACTGACCCCTGGTGTGCCGCCAAGTGGACAGCGGTCACTCCATCTCTGTCCTTTATGTTGGCCAGGCCCTTCTGCTTCAACAGAACTGCCATCACTGTGGGTAGGTTACTCTCTGTGGTGATGAAAACAGGAGGTGGACACACATTGCCCAGCCTGGTGTGCAGAAACAGGTTTTGTCATCTGGAGCCAGCCAGCCAGCCTGGTGTGCAGAAACAGGTTGTGATCTGGAGCCAGCCTGGTGTGCAGAAACAGGTTGCGATCTGGAGCCAGCCTGGTGTGCAGAAACAGGTTGCGATCTGGAGCCAGCCAGGTGTGCAGAAACAGGTTGTGATCTGCAGCCAGCCTGGTGTGCAGAAACAGGTTGTGATCTGGAGCCAGCCTGGTGTGCAGAAACAGGTTGTAATCTGGAGCCAGCCCAGTGTGCAGAAACAGGTTGTAATCTGGAGCCAGCCCGGTGTGCAGAAACAGGTTGTAATCTGGAGCCAGCGTATCCACACTGGATTTCAGCAACTCCCTGGAGCGGATCAGGGACAAAGTCAACTCCTTGCAGCTGTGTGGAATCAGCTCCATCAGAGCTCCTTCTGCTGACTGACGATTTGTCTGAGCTTGTCCGGGTCCTTTTCTTTGCTTCTCCTTTCTGGAAACATGGTCAGGAAACGCTGGTGCTCCGCCTCCTCTTTGTTCAGGGCGTTGCTTGCCGTGATCAGGTTCCTCCTCATGGTATCCAAGACGTCAAATCACCTCGGTCAGGCTTAGCCGAAAATGATGCCTGACCCACGCTGAAGAGGTTTTGTCCTTGCGCGCGCGTGAGATCCTGTTGTGTGACGTCACTTCCGGATTTGCACACACAAAAACTGTTAAGTGTTTACCTTGAACTTCACTTGCCCGAATCGGCAATTCAGTTGCCCCGGGCAGTTGGGCAATGGTTAATGTCGATCCCTGGTTTGTTTTGTTTGTTTGGGGGGCTTTTTGTTGGGTTTTTTTTGTCTGTTTGTTGTTGTTGTTTTTTTTTGGGGGGGAAACTGTAGTCTACAGTTTGCCATATGTATTCCTAAATTGTTACAAGCATTTTCCCTTCTTTTTTTTTCTTTTGCATGGTGTAGAATTGCATAAAGTGTGATAACTCTAATAAGAAGTTTACCTCAATATTTCTGATGGATCTCCTGAATACATACATTTTTGTGTGTGTGTGATGGATTTAATTTACATACAGCACAATTACATGTACATTTTGATGAATTGGTGATTTTTTTAACAAACTTCTAATAGGTGATATTTTATGAAAATATATTTTGAGTGTGTATATATGATCATTGAATTGTATGTCCTTAAATTTAAATCAGTTGGTGACATGGATGAGAGAGAGAGAGAGAGAGAAAGGGAGAGAGAGAGAGAGAGAAGAAGCATTCTCAGAGAGGATGAGCAGAGGAGTTAACACTGCAATAAACACTAGACCAATCATAAATGCAAACGAACGTATCACTGATCACATAACTCTTATTATTTAGAGTGCATGCCACAGCAACATGAAAGCAAGTATTAACCCAGAAGAATATTTACAGTTACACATTTTTAGACAACACGCCACATTCCTCACAAGGGCAGTTTTGGCCTCAGAAATTGGCGAAGTGGGAGATGAATTAATTTTCAACTCGACATGTGTTGAAAGTGATGACAGAAAAACTATTTAAAAAGAAAATGAGAGACTAGAAAAGAAAATTGATTAGTAGCATGAAAAGTTTATTTATCAGGATTAATCCTTTATATTCATTGATGACAGCCGAGTGGTTATGACGGTTTGACTT
Source organism: Rapana venosa (assembly GCA_028751875.1). Lineage (NCBI taxonomy): Eukaryota > Metazoa > Mollusca > Gastropoda > Neogastropoda > Muricidae > Rapana > Rapana venosa. The sequence continues at coordinate 46,122,958 of CM054146.1, read as the reverse complement.
CAATCCCATAGGTTCATGAAGTCATGGGTTTGGATTATTGCAGCAGCGTCTGGTAAATTATGGGTGGGGATTTTTACAATCTCACAGGTACTTCAAATGCAGACCTGCCAGTGACTTAATTCCCTTCATGTATATATATGCACAAGCAGAAGATCAGATATGCTTGTTGAAGATCCCATAACTCATGTCGGCATTCAGTGGGTTACGGAAACATGAACATACCCAGCATACATCTCTCAAATCAGAATGCAGTTATATAGTGCAAAAATCATACACAAAATCTCATCTTTGGTGAGCCTTGGAGATCTGGCTGAGGAACAAAAAATGAATAAAGAAAATGTTTGGACTTTTTTGTTGTTCCTGTGGTTTTTATCTAGTGTACCTTCATAACTATGGTTTGGTGCAGCCTTTGTTGTTGCCAAAGAGGTTTTCTTGGAATGAAATTTGGCTTTGTTCATTTCCTATAAATTATGGGGCTGTTACTCTCATAATAAATATGTGAAGGTGTATGCCCTATTTATTGTTAGTTTACAAATGTCAGCATTATTTGCATTTTTGTACAGTTTTTCTTTCATAAACAGATCAGCCAAATGAATGTTCAATTGTTTTGTTTGTATAGCTTTAATTTTTTTTTAAAGACTCATGGCCTTTTCTCCTTTTGTTATTATTATTATTCAGATGCTTGGGGGTGGGGGGAAGGGGGTCATTCTAATGTATGCATTGCCAAAATTTCATTGTGTTTTTGAAAAGTTGCCCCTTTGGTTTTTTACTTGCCTCCTTTTGTTTGTTTTGGTTGGTTTTTTCCCCTGAGTTTTTATTTATTATTTTTCTTCGCTGTTCTGCACTTCATTGATTCACTGAACATAAAAACTAATCAAGCTATTGAATAAACTTCACTTACGACATACTTATGTACATATGTTCTGTCATTCTTGCAGTGTGATCATTACTGATTTACAGTAATTGCACATTCCTGAATGAAGATGTCATATCAGTTGCACCTGAAGGTGTGCGTATGTGATTGCTGAATGGTGTGTGGTTTTGAATATTTCAATAAACATTTGTGTGTGTTTGCAAATTCATATCTTTCTCTGTCTCTTTGAAAAGTCATACATGTAACAACAGTATAACAGTAACACACAGACACACACACAGAGTGATTCTCGTTCAAGAGGATTTTTCCTCAGGAGTTAACATCAGTACTGACTCCACTCTCCCCAAAAGTCCTTTGGATGAAACTATAAACTGAGGTCGCTTGTGCGAACGCACGCAGAACATCTTGTGCACACGCTAAAACCTGTTCCGCTTTTCGGAAGAGTAGGCCATTGTGTGCCGGTGGGAACGGATAACAAAATTGACAAAACTGCAAACACACGGGGAATGGATAAAAAAAACCATGAATGCTTATTCCATTATCCTCAAAATAAAAGACTAAAAATAAAAGAATTTTAAAATAAAATATTTAATAAAGTAAAAAAAACACACACACACAAAATAAATTTTCCGAATGAATTTATTATGATGACAATGAATGCAACTTTGTGGGTAACTAAATTTATAAATCCACGACAAAGAAAATAAACATTTTTGTTGAAATTAAAAAACAAGCAAAACACCTCACCAATGACTAAACTGATGTGGTAATGACATGCTAGTAGCTTCACACTTAAAATACATTCCCTTACTAAAAACTTGAAGCAGATTCCTTCCTATATAAGGACTATAAGATTTATGACACTCTCCTAATTGGAATACTTTAAACCAATACCAGACTTGAACAATGACAATAAAATAAACTGTTTCAGACACACTCACTACACTCGGAACATTCAAATAACTATGTCAATGACAGATGACATAGTGATACAAACATACACATCAACAGCACGAATATAATGGCAGATAAAAAGTAAACACTACACATTATCATCATCAAGATCTAAACAGTTACTGTTAAATCTTAGCTGAAATCAAACTTTTAAAAAAATTTGATGGAGTGGACTACTCCTTTACAGCTGTGAATCCAGTCATTTCCAAGCAGATAAAGTTCTTTAGTCACCATATGAAATTTTTATTTCTATAGATTTCATCGTGCCATGAATGAGCTTTTCTTCACTGCTACATTTTATTTAACACTACGACTTCTATCAGATCAAATCTTTCCTTAACCTTGAAAACAAAGAGGAGGTAACTACATTGTCATAGGCTAAAAATATCTCAATCACTTCTGAGATATAAGTTTACAGCTTAAAAAAAAAAAAAGCTATCAAAACCATACAAAGTAGATGAACGATGAAAAAAATTCAGAATAGAAACAAACCATTTCTTCATAATTTATTCAGACTCGGGGGAAAAAATGCAAATCACACATTTACTTTTTCTTTTAATCCTATCTTCAACTTTCTCTCAATCAACATGAACGCTCAACACATCACCAAAACATATCACCTCGAAGAAACGGGCTGAAATTGTCATTACTATTTACCTCCTTTCATCATCACACATTCCGCCGCAAAAATAAATGAGTAACCTTCTACCTGTCAACCATTTCTCCTGTCCTTTCCACAGCACATCACCTCCCCTTCCTTGCTCAAGTTCATCATTTGATCTGACGGAGGAGCCTTCCTTACTCCTGACTTCGCTTCTTGTCGCGCGCGGCCAGACGTTGCTTTTCCAAATCGTCGGCGTTACGATCTGACAGCAGGTTGGTGATGACTCCGTAGCCCAGGGTGCCAGTTCCATCTCGCAGGGTGAACCGAATGCCTTTGTCGATGACCATCTTCCTGCGCAGGTTCATGATCACACGGGCGTCTTCGCCAGGCATGATCAAGTCTTTGTCGGGGATCTCCAGCAGAGCGGGGGCGTCCCAGGTGGTGCAGAACATCTGTGTCTGGAAGAAGGGGGTGAAGGGCTTGGAGCGGCCCCCCTCCTCCTTGCTCAGCAGGTAGATCTGAGCCTCAAAGTGGTTGTGCATGCTCATGGTGCCGGGCTTGCCGATCACCACGCCACGGCGCAGCTCGTCGCGCTTGACGCCTCGGATCAGCGCCCCCAGCTGGTCCCCGGCCTCGGCGCGCTCCAGCTGTTTCTTGAACATCTCGATGCCCGTGATGGTGGTCTTCCAGGTCTTGTCGAAGCCCATGATCTCGCAGTCGTCTCCCTTCTTGATCACACCCCGCTCCAGCTTGCCGGAGACCACGGTGCCGCGGCCCTGGATGGAGAAGATGGACTCGATGGGCATGTAGAAGGGCTTGTCCAGGTCTCGCACCGGCAGAGGGATGTAAGCGTCCACGGCCTTGAGCAGCTCCCGCACCTTCTCCGTCCCCATCTCTGGTTGGCGGTCCTCCAGGGCGCAGAGGGCAGAGCCGATGATGACAGGGGTGTTGTCCCCGTCGTAGCCAAACTCCGTCAGCAGTTCCCTCACCTCCATCTCCACCAGCTCCAGCATCTCCTCGTCGGCGGCGTCGGCCTTGTTGATGAAGACCACCAGCTTGGAAATGCCGATCTGCTTGGCCAGCAGCAGGTGTTCCCGCGTCTGGGGCATCGTGCCGTCCGTGGCCGCCACCACCAGGATAGCGCCGTCCATTTGGGCAGTGCCTGTCGGTGGAGAGAGAAAAAATTAACAAACATTTTTATTTATTTATCTAAGAAACGCTCGATTGAATCTTTTGAGTTTAAAATGTAAAGTTCTTGTTAGCAGAGAGAGAGAGAGAGAGAGAGAGAGAGAGAGAGACTAGAAGTAGAAATAAGTACAGAACAGCTGAATTTTTTTTCTTTATAACTCATTAACTGATGAAAAACTATCATAGAACTTGGCTGAACATATTTCTTTTTTCTTAACAGATTAGCCAGATGCTCTTTTTTAATTTTTATAACAGATGAAAAACTATCAGCAATCTTAGCAGAACATGTTTCTTTTTCTTACTGTCTGATTAGCCAGATGCATAATGCATATATATATATATATATATATATATATATATATAGTAAGTATACACAATCTTGCTTTCATCTGTTCAGGTAAATTGTCCATGTGAATATGATACCAAGGAAAAAGCAACAGTACACAAAATATGCTAGACAAAATTCTTTAATGCCGTTATTGAGTTGGTGAATTAAAATCATCATCCCTGTTGATCTTCTTATTGATGGCTGACATAATATTGACCATGCAAAGGCCTTTTAACTTTGCGGCAAGCTGAATTACAAACAGGAAAGAATGTTGTGTTTGTTGTCTGATTTGCCATTTAATTTCTACAAATACCTCGCCTACTTAAAAATAAAATTATGAGTGTGTGTGTATATATATATATTGGTTTTTTTTAATGCCAAAATTCCTTAATAATCATCTGTCTCACACATATACAGCCATTATAAACATGTATAGACAGTATACAATGATCAATACACACACAAACACACACACACACGCACACACACACACACAGTCGCATTGTCAATACACACACACACACACACACACACACACAGTCAGCACGGTTCTATTCACAGTGGTTAGAATTATGTCAGCCATCAATAAGAAGATCAGCAGGGATGATGGTTTTAATTCACCAACTCAGTAATGGCATTACAGAATTTTGTCTAGCAAATTTTGTGTACTGTTGCTGTTTCCTTGGTATCACATTCACACAGACAATTTACCTGAACCTGGGGGGGACAGGATAGCCTAGTGGTTAGAATGCTTGATTGAATCTTTTGAGTTTAAAATGTAAAGTTCTTGTTAAAAAAAAAAAAAAGAGAGAGAGAGAGAACAATCTGATGACCAGGTTTCGATTCCCATTCAGGGGGATATTTTCCCCTGGAGTTAACATCAGTGCAGACTCCACTCTCCCCAAAAGTCCTTCGGATGAGACTATAAAGTATAAACCGAGGCCCCGTGTGCGAACGCACGCAGAACACCTTGCGCGCACGTAAAAGCCTGTTCTGCTTTTTGTAAGAGTAGGCCATTGTGTGCCGGTGGGAACAGATGACAAAATTTACAAAAAACTGCATACATACGGGGACTGGATGTAAAAAAGCACATAAGTGCTTATTCCATTATCCTCGATATAAAAGAATACAATAAAATAAAATAAAATAAAGTCACACACAAACACACACAATTCAGATTGGGGAAGGGGGGGAGGGGTATTGGATTTTTCAACTTTGTTTTGATATTTTGTCTTGCTTTGGGGTGTTTGGTTTGTTTGTTGTTGTTTGTTTTGTTTGTATTTTTGGGGGTGCTGTTACTCACTACTGTTAATAAGTGTTATATATACTTATAGGTTGAGCATCACATTCAAAATACAATCTATGGTGTACAGATTTTTTATGGACTCTGCATAGATCAAAACTTTACCACACAGTCATATGACATTGACAGTCGGGCATCCAGAAGTCTGATTCTGAACCCATGACTGGGATAAATTTTCTGCACTGTCTCAGACATCAGAGTGAGTCAGACTATGTGTAAAACTTAAGAGCAGTTTCTTACATTTTGGTCATTTCCAGCTCCGGACTTGCTATACTAGGTTAACGAATAAAAAGGTTGTTAGATAAGGTGTAAGGCTCACCTGTGATCATATTTTTTATGTAATCGGCATGACCAGGGCAGTCGACGTGACCATAATGGCGTTCTTCCGTCTCATATTCAACCAAAGCAGCGTTGATGGTGATGCCTCGAGCCTTCTCTTCTGGGGCTTTGTCGATGTCTTCATAGCGCTTGAAATCGGCTTTGGCATCTTCAGAAAGGACTTTGGTGATTGCAGCAGTCAGTGTTGTCTTGCCGTGATCAACATGGCCAACAGTACCGATGTTCACATGGGGTTTATCTCGACTGAAGACTTTTTTCGCCGCTGGTGCTGCAAAACGGTGGACTGATGTAAACAGTGACCGATGATTGTGTTGCAAAGCACTGATGGTCGCTTTTGCTAAAGCAGGAATGGTAAAAGTTTGTGAAGAAAGAGCATGCCGCAAGATGAAGGTCGCCATGCTTGCACAAGCAGAAGTCGAAATGACCTTTGCAGGGGAGATGATTCTGTTCGCTTCTGTCGTCTGCTGAGTGGAATCTTACGAACAAACGCTCCAGTCTTTGCTTCCGGGTGAAGAATCTCTTCTATAAAGTGCTGCTCAGAAAATGTTTGGCTCGCTTAAAATATCTTTAATGAAGGGAAAAATGTACTGTGTAGTCGTTTTGGGGGTTGAGGACATATATTAATACCAAGTACCCAAAAGAAAGTGAGAAAGAATCACCATCTGAGGACGGATGACCCCGCCCATGTGTAGTTTGGTTGGAAGGCTAGCAGACAACAGAGTAATCACGGGGAATAGTGTTTGCTGGGGAAAAAAATTAACGCACGTAAAAGAAACCATGACAACAAGAGAGTGTCCCAGAAAAAAAGATTACGCCACTTTTATTTGCGAATCAAACACATATGCAGATAAAACAAAACTTGATTGATAAAACCAACGAAAAACAAAGGCCCCGAGGAAGCAATGCTTTTGTGGCCATGCACGCACCCTTGAGAGAGCAACGCAGATTTGTCTGTCTTGACAGGAAGTGGCATACAATAAGATTAGGCACATCTAGAACCAAGTTTTGTTTTTAAAACAATGACATAATTAAAAGGTTTTGTGGTTGTGATTTTTCCTGCTAGGCCAGTCATTTCACACATTGAAGCACTTCAACCATAATACTTTTTTCCTAGTATAACTTTTTTTAATTTAAAAAGAAAGAAAGAAAATCAGTTGTGCCAATTCAACAAACACAAGCCAGTAATGTGTTCAGGGTATATAGATAATATAAAGCTTTATTTTAAAGTCATGTTGGCATATTACTGAAATTTTGCAAGTTTCATTAACAGTGAGAATATTTTATTCCCCAGTTTTTAAAAAAAATAATGGCTCATGTGGATCTCAATTTTGGCTTTGAAGGGACACGGAAGAAGTGATACCGGTAGAGGATGAAAATCATTGATTTTATTGACTTCACCCTATTATATTATTACATATCTGTTTATATGTCTCTCTCTCTCTCTCTCTCTCCTCTCTCTCTCTCTCTCTCTCTCTCTCTCTCTCTCCTCTCTCTCTCTCTCTCTGAGCACACACACACACACACACACACACACTCACTCACTCACACACATGGTGCATGCACGCATGCACGAGTGTGTACTTGTGAGCGTGCGTGCGTGCATGCATGTGTGTGTGTGCGTGCGTGCATATATATAGAGAGAAAGAAGAGATGCACACACAGGCACGCACGCACACAGACGTAAAATTGAAGACACACGCACACACGCACGCACTTACGCACATACATACACGCACGCACACACCCACACGTGCACGCGTACGTACACCAAACATAAGTAAAACCAAAACATAAGAAACGCTCATGTTCTGAGGGAAACCATTTTATTCCAAGGCAAT